>JAXIVJ010000191.1:272178-350827 GCA_036785665.1 Chirona hameri | reverse complement strand
ACTTCACAGCGCGAAATGATGTACTTCTCGTAAAATTTGCGATAAGATATTTCAGGTGCAGCGTGCAGGTAAGCTTTCTTCACGCCTAACGACCGAGAAGTTCAGCATTTCCAACTTCTGCGCGCCTACTCAGCGCCGAATGACGCGCCGACAACGCGCCGAAAAAGTCAGCTGAACACGCCTAATCGCGCATTCGGTCGTTAGGCGACAAGTCAGCGCGCTTCCCATAGGCCCCCGTGTTAAATTCAGCCGTTAGGCGATTAGGCGAGTGCAGTGGACGGCACCTTTAACCCGCGAGTTACTGGGGTATATTTCATAACGCGACTTACTGGGTTTTTTTTTTTGCCCCCCTCTGATCTCCGGAACTACTGGACCGAATGTAAAAATGCAAACGCCATTCGATAGCCCTGGGAAATTTATCGAGGGAAACATAATATTGTTGACCTCCAGGTCACCGATGACGTCACAGGTCAGGTCAAGTACAAAATGTCTTGACCGTGTCAAAAGGTCTCGATGGATGGAATTGGTCGCACAAAATTGCGATATTAAACGCATAAACTGTCGCGATACATCGGTATGATTGGGTGTGTCTGACACTTCTAGGTACCTTTTCTAAGCTGTTTATGACCTTGGGTCAGGTCAAGGTCATCCGAGAGGTCACGAGGTCAAACTGCAGATTACGGTCATTAGGCGTTGTAAAACATGTTTATGGTTGTTTTTTTTCTCGTCTAGAAACGCGAAAAAATGACCTTAGAACAT
The DNA here is from genome assembly GCA_036785665.1 of Chirona hameri. Taxonomy (NCBI): domain Eukaryota; kingdom Metazoa; phylum Arthropoda; class Thecostraca; order Balanomorpha; family Balanidae; genus Chirona; species Chirona hameri. The sequence continues at coordinate 350,068 of JAXIVJ010000191.1, read as the reverse complement.
TGTTTGTTCCATATAAATAGAAGTAAAAAGCAAAAATGGAAATGCGTTTTTTTTATGCATAGTAATGCTGTGAGAAGTGGTCGATTTGTGTCATTTAAAGGTCATAACTCGGTCATTTTTAAAGATATCGACTTTAAATTTGGTACACATATTCACTGCATACGTCTCGATCACATATATTCCGGTTTTTGGATAATTCTGATTTTTTTTAAAAAAAATTGTAAAAAAAAAAATGTATTTGGATTTCTCAAATTTTGAATTAAAAAAACCCTCAAAAATCCGAGATAGCAGTTTGATAGCGCGGTCTATTGTTAGTAATTTGATTTAAAACAATTTAGTTTATCTCAAATATCGTACCTTTGACAGCGTTTTTCCGCAAACCATTATTTTGCAACAAAACCCGAAGAACATCACGTCACTCTGACGTCATTCCTGGTTGACCTATCATATCCTCATATTTTTCCGTTTGCCAAAATGTGTAGAATTGATGTGAGAGAAGGTACTGCAAGTTTGGTGCCGATACCGGTGTTCGTTTAGGAGTTATTGCAAAATAACGGGAGGGGGGGGCAAAAAATAGCCCCCCAGTAACTCGCGGGTTAACTTCGGTACTAACCGATTGAAGCAACGTACATTACGAACTCCAATTAATATGCGCCGAGACATTGTCGCTCACCGCTACGTCAGTTCGGTGACAGCTCGGGACCCGGCACGCACGGCCGCCACCAAGCCCGGACAAAATCGGCCGCCGGCAGCCGGGGGGAGCGTCCCGGCCGGCACACAGGCCAGGATGCAGACGGCGGCCGTACACCCCCGGCCGCCAGCGGCCGGCAGGGCGCAGCACCGGCGCCAGCCGCCGCCCCCGGAACACCGCAGCCGACAACGCTCGGGTCTCTGCAATATACACATACAATTACTCACAACTACAGCGAGACCGAAGTCGACGGCCGACCAGTGTTGGCGAACGAACAATGGAACGCACAAGTAGGCTTAATAGCCTAGCAGACTTAAAGTAACGCAATGGATATTCCTAATTCCAAACAAAGTGAGTCGAACATGCGTAATCCCCACAACAATAAACCCTGTTTCTGGGTGGAACTGTCAACTATCATTGCGGGGAACGCCTTCGAAAGGAACTTAGACACTTGCTGGCCTCTATTCTATATCTGTCTATCTCTATTATACACTTATTCCCCAGACACACCAGCGTCTATTGCTTCCCCCTGCTGACGCACAGTTCACCGATGGAACACTTACTGTTATCAGTGCACTTTACCGTAATACTCAGGTGCCTTCACAATCCCCCTGAAGTGGCAGCCCCGAGGGCGGCGAGCAGCCGGCCGCCGGTGCGTCCGAGCCATCATCCAAAGTCCCAACTCGAACAGAAGGCGCGCCCAACGTCGCCGGCGGCCCCGGCCCACCGCTGGCAGCCGGCGGCACGGGCGACCGCCGCCCCGCGCCCGCCGCCCCAGACGCCCCCTCCGCTACTGGCGTCGATCCTCCCGGGGACGTCGCTGCCGCGGGTCGCGGCCCGGGAGCCCGCTGCCGCCCGGCACCCGCAGCCAACCCGTGGGGCCCCCCGCGTCGCCAGCGCCGCAGGACCACCGGATGCGGCCGGCTGCAGGGCGGCCCGGCCCGGCCCGTAGAAGAGGGCAGGCTCCTGCCACCCCCCAGTACTCTCCGGAGGCTATCCTGGTCGGGAACCATGATTTGGCTCCTCCTCTCTCACGTCGACAGAACACGACGCCCCTCCGACTGAAGATGGACGCGATGCGGGCACCGTTGCTGGACTTACGCGCCTCCAGGAGCTCATAATAAATGGCTCTGTTGGTGGGGGATAGACTTTCGTTGATATATAACGGTCCCCGTCCGTCGGCGACCACTGCCGACTCCTGCGTTGCGCCGAGCCAGCTCAAAGCGCCTGTCGTAGATGACGTCACGAACTCGACGCTTCACGAACCGGACAATGACTTTCGAGTCTCTTTGAAGACGGTGCGCGGCTTGTATGTCGGCGGCTGTGAGGCCCAGGTCCCCGAAGCGCCGATTCAGCAGTCCAACGACTCTCTGTTCGATGTCCTCGTTCTGGTGACGTGACTCGAATTCCGAACAAGTCAAAATGAGAGACGACAATCTGCTGTTCGACTCCAAGCTTTCGATCCTGTTATGCAGGTCTTTGTTCGTGCTTGTTTGTAGACTTTCGTTGATATATAACGGTCCCCGTCCGTCGGCGACCACTGCCGACTCCTGCGTTGCGCCGAGCCAGCTCAAGCGCCTGTCGTAGATGACGTCACGAACTCGACGCTTCACGAATCGGACAATGACTTTCGAGTCTCTTTGAAGACGGTGCGCGGCTTGTATGTCGGCGGCTGTGAGGCCCAGGTCCCCGAAGCGCCGATTCAGCAGTCCAACGACTCTCTGTTCGATGTCCTCGTTCTGGTGACGTGACTCGAATTCCGAACAAGTCAAAATGAGAGACGACAATCTGCTGTTCGACTCCAAGCTTTCGATCCTGTTATGCAGGTCTTTGTTCGTGCTTGTTTGCATTTCGAGCTTTTCGGTCAGCTTTTTTATTTCGTGTTCTTTGTCCATACTCTCTCCCTATAGAATTGTGATTCTCCTTTCCAGATGCCCGAATTTTTCTTCGAAAGAGCACATCACTTTTGCGACGCTCGAGTTGATCATCTGCTGAATTGCCTCCAGTGAAGTCGCGCTCAGCTCCACTGCCCGGGCCGGCCCGACAGGCGGCCGCACCGCCGCCCCCGGCGGGGTCACGCTGACGGCCCGACCCGGCGAGGGCAGCTCGCGGCCACGACCGCGCGGCAGCCTCTTGGCTTTACGGTCCCTCGGCCCGCCGGGCCATCTCGGGGACGGATGCCTGTCGTTTGCGGCGTTTGCCGCGTCCCCCATCCGTCGCCGTCACGGACGTCACACAATCGGTGAAAAGCGTTTCCCCAACGCTATCAGAGTCTGTAGCCATAACGGCCGGCAACCCGTCAACGATTATGCCGACTGACACTGGGGCGATAACTGTCAACTTACGCGAAAAGTTCTCCAGCACTCACTCAAGTCTCACTCGCTCACTTGCTCATGCTCAATGGAGGCTCACTGCGAGATTCACTAACTGTCCGCCGCGCTCGGTCACCCTCTCGCGTTCACCTCCGCCCGCATGCCGCTGCTCGGAGGGAACGACCCGACCCCGGCGGAGGTCACGGCCCGACTCAGTGAATGTTTGTTAACCAATGCAACGCTTCCATGTGTGTATGGGAAATAAAAAATAGCACTTTTTTAAGTGTGTCACATGTATTTGACTATACAAACGTTTACACGATAAATAACCGATTACAGTAGATTCTGTCTCACCACCAACAATGTAACATAAAGTTGCCACTGCAACAAAATATAACAAAAACAATATAGTACATCACAACAAATACAGTGCTATCTTTCAGCATGACATCAGCATAACAAAACAAGTGTAGTAACAATTTGATGTCAAAGACAAAAACAAAATGACATCTTGGGGCAAGGGATTTCCAACTGTCATCCGGAAGTATTGTAGTTTGTTGGTTGGAAAAAAATGTCTTGTCGTTGAAGTTTATCTCATTTTTGAAGTTAGGGATGCTGCCATACACACCACTGCGTGTTTTTGTATATATATATATATATATATATATATATATATATATATATATATATATATATATATATATATATATATATATATATATATATATATATATATATATATATATTATATATATATATATATATATATAATAAAGTTGTGCGTTATGTTCTAAATTTAACATATCTTTGTAATTAGGTTATATACAACAGTGGTGATTAAAGTTTAACATAATAGCAGAACATGATTGAGCACATAAATACAGATCATTGCTGCATAGACTACACTGTAATAAATATTGACAAGCTATATGTCAAAGCAAGGGCTTCAAACAAGTCATCGCCTTGCTGGTATTCAAATAACACAACCTTATACGAGCCTGGGCAGTGTAAAGAATACCTGCAGAAAACCTGGACAGTGTTGTAACCTTGTTATGAAATAAGGCACCAGGCTTACCCTTGTCACTCGGCTATTAAAACAACACATAGCATGGTTTTGGGATGGTTTTTGCCTTATTTAATGACAAGGTACATCCTAATTCATTTACCAGCTGCTAACAAGCCTCAGGCTGCATCTGGACTCCAGCCACAGACTCGCCATGCTCAGCTGATCCAGCTTTGACACGCTGCATACTGATCACGAAGCAGCCCTTTGAGTAGGTCCTTGAGTAAATGATCGGGAGCTTGCAAGAAGGTGGTTTTGACCTGGTTTTGACTACATGAGTTTCAAGTCTGTTGCGTTGCTATGGTTACCGCGGTCGCTTCAAGTGCGCGCAGCGGTTCTCACGAAGCCGTCCGTCGCAGTTTGAACGTTGCCGCGGCGGCGTGCGGTAGTGTTTATCGTGCTCGGCGCAGATGCGGTGTAGATGGGAAGTGAAGCATTGGTGAGAAGGTGAAGTTAGTGTTGTGAAGCGTTGGTGAGAAGGTGAAGTTAGTGTTGTGAAGTGTTGGTCACCGTGTCGGTTGTCGCTGCGGCTGAAGTCAGGCGTTGGGAATCAGAATGGGTAAGTATCTACCTCCTGAGGAAACAAAACATTGTAAAGCCCTAAGCGGGCGTACGTGAAGGGACATTGGAGTCATTTATTTTAAAATAAAAATAAAAATAATTTTACAAATTTGATAAAGATAAATGCAATTTTGAATTAAAAATTATACTTCAAGCAATTATCACAATTTGCTATAATACTAATATATTTATTGAATTTATGAAATAAATTTGTGCTTTGCAAATATGCATGTATAATTATGTCATTAATGAACCATAACATTATTAGTTAATTTAATTTGAATTACTTAAAAAATATCTTAGGTACATAATGTATGATAATAGTCTTATTAATTAATAAACTTAAGATAATTATTGATATCATATATTTATTAAAATAATAATTTATTTAATGTAATTTAAATTTATTTACCAACATTGGAAATAATTAATACAAATTGGAATTGATAAATTAATCATGTATGCATATAAATTCAAAGCATAATTGAAAGCATCATAAGGTTCAAGGAACCGTGTAAAAAAGACGTTTTCATCTGTGGTGTTTACCTGGAACGATTTCTTTTCGTGCTTGCAGAAGCTGCGCTGATAAGTCCTCTGAGGATCTTGGGGGAAGAGAAGAGGAACAGAAGAGTCTTGCTGATAAGCCGCCCACAATACGTTGAGGTCAGCGCCTGTACGGTTGTGTCTTGAGCAACGAGTTGCCATTCAATATATCATGTCTGCTCAATATATTGTATGCCGTGTCTGTCGCTGTCTGCTCGCGAGATTCCGCCCGTGGAACTTACATTCTGTCCCCCTACTCGTAACTCTTGATGGTCATTTTTTCGACGAAGATATAAGTTTAGAGCCACGAAACTTGCACATCATAAATGTAACAGTGGCAAGAGCATGTTGTGCAAAACTTGTACCTCTACCTTGCATGTGACCGTAATAAACTGATTTCTGAAATGTTGTTTCGTTTTACGAATACGCGAGTCATCTGACTGTGGACGTAGTAGAAGCTTGTTATTGGCTGGTAGGAATAGCAGTGGCATGCCAGAGCTTGTTCCAGAACGAGCCGTTCTCTTGTTTCGGTATGGTTAGCTTACCAGGACGAGCTATATACTCATTATGATCCTTGTCAGTTAACTAGCCTCCCTCATTTCACCCTTGTTTGAAGGTCATTTACTTACCAGCTGGGTGGTGATTAAACACGCCTGAGCACGGAGCCTGCTTTTTCAACAAGTTTAAAAGACTGACCATGCTCATCGGACACGCCAGGAACAAGCCGCTGCCTGGTAGGATTTAGTTGACGAGTGCTGAACGAGCCGGCAACGAAGAAACTGCTCAGCATGGCAGGCAGGGGCCTGTGTCAAACATAGCCTGTAGCTCCGCAATTTAGCGTTGGGAATCATTTAACGAGGAGCTCGTCAATATTTTTTACAGTTTATGTTTGCGCTAAGCAAGACCAAGCTTCAAGCAACCCATACTCAAAAGAAAAGCTCCAGTACGATCCTCGGTTTTGGCTTCAGGGACTGATTACAAATTACAGACGAAGTTCTGAGTGGAATGTTGAATATGAGATGACCCTCAATATGGTCCATCAGTTGGTCCTTTGGCGAGCCGAAAGCGCCACTGTGCCTCTTATAGTATGCAAGTATGGCGTCGTCACAGATAACAAAGATCTGTTTTCCTAATTTTCTGCCCACGAGTCCTCGAAGTCTTTCTGCAGCTGGTCCATCCAGACCGAGTGGTCCACCTCCCACTCGTCCGTGTCCAGGCCACGGCCGGAGGAGTTCAGCTGAGTGGCCACCACTACGGCGACCGCGACTGCCGCTGTCACCACAATGGCCGCGACGACCGCGCCGATGACCAGGGCACTCAGGCCAACTGCGGGAGACGACAGCGGTTTATACGATAGCACTATTTAACACTGTCAAACAAACGGTTAGGATAGCTTTGCTGGCCCGTCGCTTTTAGGCATACTAAAATATTCGCATAGTTTCATTTAAAGATGTATTATTATTTTCTTCGTCTCGCAACGTGGCTCTCGATGGATACAATATAATACTATGAGCGAGTTATAATCCTATTTCGACGTTAAACATTTATGCAAGGACATGGACGCCAACGAGTTGAAACATCATCGGCAAGGAGAAAGTTAGAAAATAATTGAAAGACTGATTTGGTTGATATACTTACGTCCACCGCCGGTGGTGGCGACCGGGGCGGCGAAGGCAGCCTGCTGTCCTGCAAACTGTCCTCCACCGGTGGCAGCGCCACCCGTGAAGGCCGTGCCACCGCTAACGCCCGTGATGCCAGTGCCGGTGCCAGTGCCAGTGCCGGTGCCAGTGCCAGTGCCGGTGCCAGTGGCAGTGCCAGTGCCAGTGCCTCCAAACTGACGCCGGTTGGCACCAAAGCCGAAGAACTGCTTCACCCGTCTGAAGCAAGTAGGATACGTAGTTGATGTCATGGCTTACGTTCTGACCGGCAGCAGCCAGACTTGGGCAAACCTGTGCCAAATAAGGTGCAGCATGGGAATGTGAAGTCCTAATATTATGCGAAATTATTCACTGATATCAGTCGCACAGAGTATTATCCAATGTTCAATATTTTCAAAACATATGCGATATAATTCCTTGAAAGAACATATTTGTATTAAAAACGCAATCACTTCGCAAATGTAGCTGACTCAACAATATATAAAAAGACACATAAAATGAAATATTGCGCTTCAATATTCCCAACTAACTTTTGACAATATATGCAAGCGTGCACGTTAGGCATTGCAAAAGTATTGTCGATTTCTGCCATTTCAAAGCTGCTCAGTCTGTCACAAGTTCCTCAACGCATGTTTAGTTCAGCGTAGGTGCATTTTGCGTTTTTTTACCCGGAGCTTTTAATTAATTACTAACCCTACAAGTCCTCCCCTCTTGCTGGGCCGGCCTCGTCTGCTGCTATAGTAGTTGGACGGCGACTCCCCCTCCTCAGGGTAGCTGCTATGGTGTTGGTTGTAGGAGTCAGCCGCGACCACGGCGACCAGTGACAGCAGCAGGATGTAGCACAGCTTCATGGCTTATGTGCGCAGAGGAAGAAGTAGTTTGTTAACGGTTGGACAACAACAATGCCTTGATGTTGGACCTTGAGAACGTTGGCGTCACACAATAGGTTGGGACGCTATGAATACAACTTTTTCAAATAGTAGCTGTTTTCACGAAGGATTATTGTGCGAAACTTTGTAAAACTTTTTAAAATGTTCTGAAATGTTTCGACGATCCTTACCTACACAACTTTTACATGCGATTTTTGACTAGAAATGTGCCTCAGAATTTTGTAATATGTTGGTAAGAATATAATATGTTGACAAAATTGCGGTTTGGTGGTAATTAGCAAGATAAGTATTGATCGGTCAGTTGTGAACGGCTAGTAATTTCGAATGAGCAAATGTCACCCCAAATGAGAAACATAATGTCCAGTAATCTCCACCGCCTGAAACTTTTCAAAACTTTGGAATGATTCAGAAAGATTGTGTGGCGTGTGACGCTATTGGACGCAATAGACTCGCCTTCCGCAGCCAATCCGGCGGCGTTCTGTGTAGCTGGGCTTTGTCCATGTGCGTGCTGCACGCGGGTCGCAAGCGGCGGAGAATCGATGCTGGCACATCACTGCGCATGCGCAGACCGACCTGTGATCCAGGACGCTGCCAGATGTAGTAACTAGTATGACGGTACACTAAACTGAACGAATGGACCCTAGACGCATATGTTCTTTAAAAACGGCCAATTTTGTATCACAAACTTGCTATGAGCTCAATACATGTTTCCATAACTATTGAATAGTGATAATATCGCCTAAATAGTAATTTATTTCTTGGAATGTATAATATACTAAGACGTTTATACCATTTTTGTTTAACTTTTCAGAAATGTTTCAGAATATTTGCAGTGCAATAAGCCTTCGTGAAAACGGCTAGTAATTTGAAGTGACCTGCGAGAAACATAATGTCGATAATCGATATTAAATTAATATTATGCATATTATTATTGCATCTCTTATAATTTAAATGAATATCTTTGTAACATTTTTTTTAACACCAAGAATACTATTTAGAAACCTGAATGAAGGATTGTGAACGTGGTTTGTATGGAAAGTATAAATATGTTGATAAAAGGAGAGAGAAACGTGAAGGAAAAGGAAAGAAAGAAAAGAACGAGAAAGACGAAAGGAAAGAAGGTATAGAATATTGATTACCCTTTAGTCGCTGCCATGCAGCAGCAACCAAATTAGTTAATAATTAAACATGTTATAAATGCAAGTTAAATTTATAAAGCTATGAGTTGGCTCTTAAACAGTGTACTGTTCGAAACTTCTTCGAACTATCTTGAGGATGACAACAAGTTCGACGCAGACTGATTGTACTGCCTCTTTTCATTCAATATCAATAACAAAAGATATTGATTATTCTCAAATCCTGCTAAAAGCAATTAAAAATATCGTAATAATTATTGATAAAACAAAAATTTGTGAACCACTTGCAAGACAAGCAATGACATTGGCAGGGGTAAAATATATATTTCATATAAATTTGTATGGACTGCATTTGACGAAAGACTTCACAGTGACTCGATATATGTAATAAGAGTATGCAAGAAATATACAACTGTAAAATCAAACAAAATTAAATTAAAGAAAGAAGGAACCATACAAATGCACCCCACGTTATACTATATGGACACGACACGACCTGACACGACACGACCTGTCACGACACGACCTGACACGACACGACCTGTCACGACACGACCTGTCACCGGCCATGCAGCGGCCGCTGTGCTCGTGCATCAAGCGACATAGCCTACATACCTGTTTTGATCCGCCTTCGGAAAATTCGCCGATCACACTCGCCTTCTCTGCTCGACACAGACAGCCGAATCGAAGAAGCGGCGACAGGAAAACGTCTGCCACAAGTCACACCCGCCGCACTGGAGCACTCACAAATCACACCTGCCTCACAGGATCACTCACAGGTCACACCCGCCGCACTGGAGCACTCACAAGTCACACCCGCCTCACAGGAGCACTCACAAGTCACACCCGCCGCACTGGAGCACTCACAGGTCACATCCGCCGAGCTGGAGCGCTCACAAGTCACACCTGCCTCACAGGAGCACCCACAAGTCACACCCGCCGAGCTGGAGCACTGTCCGCCCCGATGCGACAACTCACCGGTTCTGCGCTCATCTGGACGTCCGCGGCAGCTTTAAGGGAAAGACCAACCGATCGTTACTTTCGCACGTCCCAAATTATGCTTGGCAGATTTTCTCACGTACCGGAGGCGCGTCTGACCAATGGGACGGGCGTTGATACGTGTCGAAAAGAGAAGTCGGGTGTGGGTATTGCGTTCCGCTGACTCGACTCTTAATCTCCACGTCTGGGATCCTCTGGGATCTCAGACTGGAAAGCAATACCACATGGCACTTCACTGGGTGACTTTGCGGTTGTGGCGACTAAAGCCTTGGCTTGTAGACCCGGGTTCCAGTGTGGACAGTCCTATACGTGGTGTTCATTGGGTTCTGGTTGACGCACAGTGCAACTGCTTTGTCTTATTCTCCACAACATTACGCAGAAATCTAGCGTAATGCGTTCAATACACCTCTTTAATATAAATATAGCACTGCGTATATTAACCCTATTTGTAACAGGCTCCTGGTTACCCCTATTTGTAACAGGGGGGATTCCTCCCCCCCGGGAGATCTCGAGATCCACCCGTCATATTTTCACAAATCAAACGGCGTTTGATTCCCCTCAACGCGATCTACATTAAACAAAAACAAAATCCTAATTTTTAATAGGGGGGCAACAGGGGGGCAAAAACTACAAATCTTAGAGGTATTTGTGATCCAACACAGCTGTCGTGTTTATCAACTGATTGCAACGCAACTAATAGGGATCGATATAAATTGAATTGGAAATTTACATATGGCGGTGACTTTTGCAAATTCAAAAATCATACGCGTTTGCAGGTCACTCAATATGGTGGTAAGTAAATGCACAATAAAACCGTTTTGTATGTTTTTTTAATAAATGAAATGTTGCTTTATTGTGGAATTAGACAAATGAGCTAATAATTAAGTATACAACATTTTCCTTTGCCATAGGCGGTGCCAGGTTAGTGAAAAAGGGAGGCCAAATAGAGAAAATATTAACCGCAGGCAAGTTGCTACCCAACAATATAAATAGGTTACTGATCGTAGATCATTTTTTTGTTGTTGAAAGTTTTACTTCATAATAGGCGTATCCAGGATCCAAACTGGAGAGGTGCAACACCTTTTGCTAGGTATATTATCGTTATTATGATACTAACTAGTCAACAGTGACTATTTCACTTAGAACTTCAATTCACATTGCTTACCCCCATTTTTACCCTACCTGGACTCGCCTATTATCTTATAATCGTTCGAAGAGTACCCTCTGGTGCGTGTTTCATCCGAAAACTGCAGTATTTTATGTCATTGTAGGTCCATGCAGCTAAGTTTCCTTGCAAAAATATGACCCATTTTCTTCCATTCCTGAGCGCGCCTCTGCAAAAAAAAAAATTCTCTCTTGACCTCATATGTGCATATATCATTCTAAACTAACCATATATTGTGCCGTAATCGCTGGTATATCGTCATCACCATGCCAGCCCCCCCCCCCTGCATGTGCCTGAACATGCCCCTGCAACTCTATATGTAATACATTATGCAAATAATGGAATGAGAAGCTATCTTTTAAATCTTGATAGCTATAAATTCCCCTTACATCGCTCTATTGACTGCCCGCCAAGTGTTGCATACTTCCTGTAAACCTCCCTTTTTCAAGTCTCTGAAACCGCCTCTGCAATGCAATTTGTATGATAGTTCATTAACATCAACTAATTTGCACTTGTTTCAATCACTGTAAACCGATGTAACTCCTTCAGACTTGAGTCAGTTAGGAAGAAGCCGTGAAGATCGCATTTCCGTATTATTGACAAATGTCGCCGAAAAAAAAACTCCCAAAACTGTACCATGGAACTGCCTCTGTTTAGGTTAACAACTCGGAATTTTGACTCCATATGTGGATATCTATTTTGAGAAAAGTCCCAAAATTTGATGGGCCTGTTCCAAGCCGTTCTGGAGATATCGACGAAAATATTGAGGGGTGGAATTCGCCCCCCCCCCCTGTTACAAATACGGTTAAGCAGAGGAAAAGGTACCAATGTTCAGATACAAAAATAATACAAGAAACATGTCTAGGTACATAGTCGCACAAGATAGATGATTGGCTTAATGCTAGTTAAATTCTGGGCGGCTTTAAACTCACTAGAATATTTCGAATTATTTTCAAAAATGCAGCACTTCTTCATTTCATCCCGAAATAGCACGGCTTCTCTCATATCCACACGGACTTGAAATCGAGTAATAGAAGCAAATAACACAGTGCCGAATAACATTCAAAATTGACTACCTATGTGCCAAAGTCAGTCTTCAAGGTTCTCCGTACTTCTTCCTACAGCTGATCTTTTGTTAGCCACCAACAGTGAAATTTCAGCGTTGCGGGTATACAACGTCCAACACAAATGCCAGTACAGTAATTGCAAATACACAATGTCTTTGCACACATCTTTGTATATGTGAGCTTGTATGAGTTGTACCCAAGCTCACGGAAATTAATTACCATATGATTGGGAACATGTGTGCTTCAACAAGTAACTGTTTAGTTTCGCGAGGTATACGGACAAGTATTTTGTTGATACCAATCGGCAGGGTTTAACTAGTAGCGTTACAATATGGTGGATAGATATGGGCTTATCCCGGGTTATGTCTGTTTCCAGATTGAGCCCCACACCATATTCGACCATAATCTGACAACGTGAGGGATCACCATGCACTAAGAAACCAACTAAGAAACCAAGACGACGATCTTTGGACCCCGAGCTCATAGAACAATCGTTGCCGTTTTTCCTTAAATATTAATTTTGAGTCTTTTTGAGTGAACCACTTAAATGCCATGTCAACTTTCTTTGCTCGCTGTTAGAGTTGCAAGGTTTGATGGACAATCTGCACCCAGAAACTTGATGTCATCCACATACATGACAAGATCTGCGTGGTATATTTGTTAAGACATGTCGTTAGTGAGCATGAGGAATAGAACAGGGCCAAATACAGAGTCCTGAAGCGCTTGATGCGTGGCATTCAACGTGTTCAATCCACCCCTCTGAGTTTGGATGTACCCTGCAGCCGAGTCTGGATTTATCCGGGATTAATTGATCATTCCAGTTTCTCCATCAGGTGACCATGCTCGATACCACGACTATTAGTCATAACTTAATGGACATCGGCTGTAACGGCACATATCATTCAACTGTGAAGCCTCTTTACAAATGGACCGTCAAAGTAGTACGGAAGTGCCGGGAGAAGTGGGGCCCCGCACACGGCATGTAATCTTGGCGGAAAGCAGTTCATCAATTATTGTTACTCGCTAATTAGAGCCAATCGTCGCTGTTTATGCATACGGGGCCGAACACAGCTGCATGAATAGGTGTTCGATAATAGACGCCGGCACCGTCCACACGGACGGTGCCGTCCGTGTGGCGTATCCAGGAAGAAATGAATGTCTATGAAAATTGAACAGAAATGTAATCATAATGGCATACCTACGTTTCGGGCCATGAACAAAGCGGGAGCGGTAACGTGCAAACTAGCAGTGCGTGAACGCTAGTTATTTCTGCATTAACCTATGTAACTAATAGCTTCACATTCTGACAGCGTTTGCATAGGACACAGCCTGCCTGGTACAGGCGGGTGATTGCTGGAATAAACAAACGTTCTTGGTGTGGGTAGCAACGGGGGGGGGGGGGGCGTAACATGGGGCTGGGGCCTAAACTGGCAGTAAGGTAGGCATGCTGCTTCTCTTTATTATTAATTTATTCTTGAACATTTGTACTATTGTATTTACGAGAAACCTCCAGGATGACTTGCGTAAATAGACGTATGCCTACATTTTTGGGAATGGTTTAGGCTTGAATCAATCGAGTTCAATTAAATTAGTAAACGCTGATTCCCCAGAAATTTAGCAGGAGGCCACTGTTCCGCTCCGAGGTATCTTCGCCGGATTACTGGATATAGCAATCCTGCAGCTCTACCACAAATGCGGTTCAATGGAAAATGTTTAGAAGAGTTCACGTGGCTGGATGACAAAGCGTCTTCGTAATGACGTACTACGGCTGTGAGTAGTGGTAGTATGATGGTTTTTGATCACATCTGCCCATTCACGTGGAGAAGTTCACGTGGCTGGATGACAAAGCGTCTTCGTAATGACGTACTACGGCTGTGAGTAGTGGTAGTATGATGGTTTTTGATCACATCTGCCCATTCACGTGGAGAAGTTCACGTGGCTGGATGACAAAGCGTCTTCGTAATGACGTACTACGGCTGTGAGTAGTGGTAGTATGATGGTTTTTGATCACATCTGCCCATTCACGTGGAGAAGTTCACGTGGCTGGATGACAAAGCGTCTTCGTAATGACGTACTACGGCTGTGAGTAGTGGTAGTAGGATGGTTTTTGATCACATCTGCCCATTCACGTGGAGAAGTTCACGTGGCTGGATGACAAAGCGTCTTCGTAATGACGTACTACGGCTGTGAGTAGTGGTAGTAGGATGGTTTTTGATCACATCTGCCCATTCACGTGGAGAAGTTCACGTGGCTGGATGACAAAGCGTCTTCGTAATGACGTACTACGGCTATGAGTAGTGGTAGTGGTAGTATGAAAGTGGTTTTGCTTTGTCATCCCATTGTCTCCATGTGATTTTGTCATATGAGCTGGCTCTTGGGTAGCTTAAATATGGCAACACAAACTAAAAAGGTGCCGAGCCGACTTTATACTTGCTGTAGAAAAATAAAATTGTACAAAAATGAGATGCTAATGAAAACCTTTCTTTCTTTATAATACGAACAACCATCCTCCCTGAGTTTCATTAAGTTTTGCGACACCTATGAAGACAAAGGTTAATAATAAAAAGCCGACTTCAGCTGCTTTTAAAATTAGTTGCGTAATAAAACATTTTGATGCCGGAATAATGTGTACCCCTCCTGTGTTTACCTGTGTGCGCCTCTGCGACCCAACCTGGTGGCCAAGCTAAGTCGGCCGGGCGGGGTCAGGCTTTGCCGCTGGCTGGTCTCCAATACGCGTGACATGGCGCGGTCACGTGAGCGCAGATACTATACACGTGAGCGCAGTGACTATACACGTGAGCGCAGTGACTATACACGAGAGCGCAGTGACTATACACGTGAGCGCAGTGACTTTACACGTGAGCGCGGTGACTATACACGTGAGCGCAGAGACTATACACGTGAGCGCAGTGACTATACACGTGAGCGCAGATAATATACAGGTGAGCGCAGTGACTATACACGTGAGCGCAGTGACTATACACGTGAGCGCAGTGACTATACACGAGAGCGCAGAGACTATACACGTGAGCGCAGTGACTAACACGTGAGCGCAGTGACTATACGCGTGAGCGCAGTGACAAAGACGTGAGCGCAGTGACAAAGACGTGAGCGCAGTGACTATACACGTGAGCGCAGTGACTATACACGTGAGCGCAGTGACTATACGCGTGAGCGCAGAGACTATACACGTGAGCGCAGTGACTAACACGTGAGCGCAGTGACTATACGCGTGAGCGCAGTGACAAAGACGTGAGCGCAGTTACAAAGACGTGAGCGCAGTGACTATACACGTGAGCGCAGTGACTATACACGTGAGCGCAGTGACTATACACGAGAGCGCAGAGACTATACACGTGAGTGCAGTGACTAACACGTGAGCGCAGTGACTATACGCGTGAGCGCAGTGACAAAGACGTGAGCGCAGTGACAAAGACGTGAGCGCAGTGACTATACACGTGAGCGCAGTGACTATACACGTGAGCGCAGTGACTATACGCGTGAGCGCAGTGACAAAGACGTGAGTGCAGTGACTATACACGTGAACGCAGTAACTATACACGTGAGCGCAGTGACTATACACGTGAGCGCAGTGACTATACGCGTGAGCCCAGATACTATACGCATGAGCGCAGTGACTATACACGTGAGCGCAGTGACTATACACGTGAGCGCAGTGACTATACACGTGAGCGCAGTGACTATACACGTGAGCGCAGTGACTATACACGTGAGCGCAGTGACTATACGCGTGAGCGCAGGGACTATACACGTGAGCGCAGTGACTATACACGTGAGCGCAGTGACTATACACGTGAGCGCATTGACTATACACGTGAGCGCAGTGACTATACACGTGAGCGCAGTGACTATACACGTGAGCGCAGTGACTATACACGTGAGCGCAGTGACTATACACGAGAACGCAGTGACTATGCACGTGAGCACAGTGACTAACACGTGAGCGCAGTGACTATACGCGTGAGCGCAGTGACTATACGCGTAAGCGCAGTGACTATACGCGTGAGCGCAGTGACTATACGCGTGAGCGCAGTGACTATACGCGTGAGCGCAGTGACAAAGACGTGAGCGCAGTGACTATACACGTGAGCGCAGTGACTATACACGTGAGCGCAGTGACTATACACGTGAGCGCAGTGACTATACGCGTGAGCGCAGAGACTATACGCGTGAGCGCAGTGACTATACACGTGAGCGCAGTGACAAAGACGTGAGCCCAGATACTATACGCGTGAGCGCAGTGACTATACACGTGAGTGCAGTGACTATACACGAGAGCGCAGTGACTATACACGTGAGCGCAGTGACTAACACGTGAGCGCAGTGACTATACAGTGCGCGCAGTGACTATGCACGTGAGTGCAGTGACTATACACGTGAGCGCAGTGACTATACGCGTGAGCGCAGTGACTATACGCGTGAGCGCAGTGACTACACACGTGAACGCAGTGACTATACACGTGAGCGCAATGACTATACACGTGAGCGCAGTGACTATACGCGTGAACGCAGTGACTATACGCGTGAGCGCAGTGACTATACGCGTGAGCGCAGTGACTATACGCGTGAGCGCAGTGACTATACACGTGAGCGCAGTGACTATACGCGTGAGCGCAGTGACTATATGCGTAAGCGCAGTGACTATACACGTGAGCCCAGTGACTATACACGTGAGCGCAGTGACTATACACGTGAACGCAGTGACTATACACGTGAGCCCAGTGACTATACACGTGAACGCAGTGACTATACACGTGAGCGCAGTGACTATACACGTGAACGCAGTGACTATACGCGTGAGCGCAGATACTATACACGTGAGCGCAATGACTATACACGTGAGCGTAGTGACTATACACGTGAGCGCAGTGACTATACGCGTGAGCGCAGATACTATACACGTGAGCGCAATGACTATACACGTGAGCGTAGTGACTATACACGTGAGCGCAGTGACTATACGCGTGAGCGCAGTGACTATACACGTGAGCCCAGTGACTATACACGGGAGCGCAGTGACTATACACGTGAGCCCAGTGACTATACACGTGAGCGCAGTGACTATACACGTGAGCGCAGTGACTATACGCGTGAGCGCAGTGACTATACACGTGAGCCCAGTGACTATACACGTGAGCGCAGTGACTATACACGTGAACGCAGTGACTATACACGTGAGCCCAGTGACTATACACGTGAACGCAGTGACTATACACGTGAACGCAGTGACTATACACGTGAACGCAGTGACTATACGCGTGAGCGCAGATACTATACACGTGAGCGTAGTGACTATACACGTGAGCGCAGTGACTATACGCGTGAGCCCAGTGACTATACACGTGAGCCCAGTGACTATACACGTGAGACCAGTGACTATACACGTGAGCGCAGTGACTATACACGTGAGCGCAGTGACTATACGCGTGAGCGCAGTGACTATACACGTGAGCCCAGTGACTATACACGTGAGCGCAGTGACTATACACGTGAACGCAGTGACTATACACGTGAGCCCAGTGACTATACACGTGAACGCAGTGACTATACACGAGAGCGCAGTGACTATACACGTGAACGCAGTGACTATACGCGTGAGCGCAGATACTATACACGTGAGCGCAATGAATATACACGTGAGCGTAGTGACTATACACGTGAGCGCAGTGACTATACGCATGAGCGCAGATACTATACACGTGAGCGCAATGACTATACACGTGAGCGTAGTGACTATACACGTGAGCGCAGTGACTATACGCGTGAGCGCAGTGACTATACACGTGAGCCCAGTGACTATACACGTGAGCCCAGTGACTATACACGTGAGACCAGTGACAATACACGTGAGCGCAGTGACTATACACGTGAACGCAGTGACTATACACGTGAGCGCAGTGACTATACACGTGAGCGCAGTGAGTGCGAGTGGTGCAGAACGCAGTGAATACGACCGTGGCGTCAGGAACATTGGACCAGGTCGGCACTCTGCTGTCCCAGCAGCCACAGGCGATGGCAAAGGAACGGCAGGAGGCCCGAGAGCGTGAGGCCCGACTAGCAGAAGAAGGTGTTTCTGCAGCTGAATCCCGCCACATCACAGCTGGAAAGTGGCTGGAAAACAACGGTCAGCGGCAACACCGGACCGGGATCACAGCAGGATCAGAGGCAACACCGGACCGGGATCACAGCAGGATGGTAGCCCGGCTGGAAAACTACAGTCAGCGGCAACACCGGACCGGGATCACAGCAGGATCAGAGGCAACACCGGACCGGGATCACAGCAGGATGGTAGCCCGGCTGGAAAACTACCGTCAGCAGCAACACCGGACCGGGAGCACAGCAGGATGGTAGCCCGGCTTGGAAACTACCGTCAGAGGCAACACCAGACCGGGATCACAGCAGGATCAGAGGCAACACCGGACCGGGATCACAGCAGGATGGTAGCCCGGCTGGAAAACTACCGTCAGCAGCAACACCGGACCGGGATCACAGCAGGATGGTAGCCCGGCTGGAAAACTACAGTCAGCAGCAACACCGGTCCGAAATCACAGCAGGATGGTAGCCCGGCTGGAAAACTACCGTCAGCGGCAACACCGGACCGAGATCACAGCAGGATAGTAGCCCGGCTTGGAAACTACCGTCAGAGGCAACACCAGACCGGGATCACAGCAGGATGGTAGCCCGGCTGGAAAACTACCGTCAGCGGCAACACCGGACCGGGATCACAGCAGGATCAGAGGCAACACCGGACCGGGATCACAGCAGGATGGTAGCCCGGCTGGAAAACTACCGTCAGCGGCAACACCGGACCGGGATCACAGCAGGATCAGAGGCAACACCGGACCGGGAGCACAGCAGGATGGTAGCCCGGCTGGAAAACTACCGTCAGCGGCAACACCGGACCGAGATCACAGCAGGATGGTAGCCCGGCTTGGAAACTACCGTCAGAGGCAACACCAGACCGGGATCACAGCAGGATCAGAGGCAACACCGGACCGGGATCACAGCAGGATGGTAGCCCGGCTGGAAAACTACCGTCAGCGGCAACACCGGACCGGGATCACAGCAGGATGGTAGCCCGGCTGGAAAACTACCGTCAGCAGCAACACCAGACCGGGATCACAGCAGGATGGTAGCCCGGCTGGAAAACTACCGTCAGCGGCAACACCGGACCGGGATCACAGCAGGATGGTAGCCCGGCTGGAAAACTACAGTCAGCGGCAACACCGGACCGGGATTACAGCAGGATCAGAGGCAACACCGGACCGGGATCACAGCAGGATGGTAGCCCGGCTGGAAAACTACCGTCAGCAGCAACACCAGACCGGGATCACAGCAGGATGGTAGCCCGGCTGGAAAACTACAGTCAGCGGCAACACCGGACCGAGATCACAGCAGGATCAGAGGCAACACCGGACCGGGATCACAGCAGGATGGTAGCCCGGCTGGAAAACTACAGTCAGCGGCAACACCGGACCGGGATCACAGCAGGATGGTAGCCCGGCTGGAAAACTACCGTCAGCAGCAACACCAGACCGGGATCACAGCAGGATCAGAGGCAACACCGGACCGGGATCACAGCAGGATGGTAGCCCGGCTGGAAAACTACCGTCAGCAGCAACACCGGACCGGGATCACAGCAGGATGGTAGCCCGGCTTGGAAACTACCGTCAGCGGCAACACATGACCGGGATCACAGCAGGATCAGAGGCAACACCGGACCGGGATCACAGCAGGATGGTAGCCCGGCTGGAAAACTACAGTCAGCGGCAACACCGGACCGGGATCACAGCAGGATGGTAGCCCGGCTTGGAAACTACCGTCAGAGGCAACACCAGACCGGAATCACAGCAGGATCAGAGGCAACACCGGACCGGGATCACAGCAGGATGGTAGCCCGGCTGGAAAACTACAGTCAGCGGCAACACCGGACCGGGATCACAGCAGGATGGTAGCCCGGCTGGAAAACTACCGTCAGCAGCAACACCGGACCGGGATCACAGCAGGATGGTAGCCCGGCTGGAAAACTACCGTCAGCAGCAACACCGGACCGGGATCACAGCAGGATGGTAGCCCGGCTGGAAAACTACCGTCAGCAGCAACACCGGACCGGGATCACAGCAGGATGGTAGCCCGGCTGGAAAACTACCGTCAGCAGCAACACCGGACCGGGATCACAGCAGGATGGTAGCCCGGCTGGAAAACTACCGTCATTTGCATCACGGACCGGGATCACAGCAGGATGGTAGCCCGGCTGGAAAACTACCGTCATTTGCATCACGGACCGGGATCACAGCAGGATGGTAGCCCGGCTGGAAAACTACAGTCAGCGGCAACACCGGTCCGGGATCACAGCAGGATGGTAGCCCGGCTGGAAAACTACCGTCAGCAGCAACACCGGACCGGGATCACAGCAGGATGGTAGCCCGGCTGGAAAACTACCGTCATTTGCATCACGGACCGGGATCACAGCAGGATGGTAGCCCGGCTGGAAAACTACCGTCATTTGCATCACGGACCGGGATCACAGCAGGATGGTAGCCCGGCTGGAAAACTACAGTCAGCAGCAACACCGGACCGGGATCACAGCAGGATGGTAGCCCGGCTGGAAAACTACCGTCATTTGCATCACGGACCGGGATCACAGCAGGATGGTAGCCCGGCTGGAAAACTACCGTCATTTGCATCACGGACCGGGATCACAGCAGGATGGTAGCCCGGCTGGAAAACTACAGTCAGCGGCAACACCGGTCCGGGATCACAGCAGGATGGTAGCCCGGCTGGAAAACTACCGTCAGCAGCAACACCGGACCGGTATCACAGCAGGATGGTAGCCCGGCTGGAAAACTACCGTCATTTGCATCACGGACCGGGATCACAGCAGGATGGTAGCCCGGCTGGAAAACTACCGTCATTTGCATCACGGACCGGGATCACAGCAGGATGGTAGCCCGGCTGGAAAACTACCGTCATTTGCATCACGGACCGGGATCACAGCAGGATGGTAGCCCGGCTGGAAAACTACCGTCATTTGCATCACGGACCGGGATCACAGCAGGATGGTAGCCCGGCTGGAAAACTACCGTCATTTGCATCACGGACCGGGATCACAGCAGGATGGTAGCCCGGCTGGAAAACTACCGTCATTTGCAACACCGGACCGGGATCACAGCAGGATGGTAGCCCGGCTGGAAAACTACCGTCATTTGCAACACCGGACCGGGATCACAGCAGGATGGTAGCCCGGCTGGAAAACTACCGTCATTTGCAACACCGGACCGGGATCACAGCAGGATGGTAGCCCGGCTGGAAAACTACCGTCAGAGGCAACACCGGACCGGGATCACAGCAGGATCAGAGGCAACACCGGACCGGGATCACAGCAGGATGGTAGCCCGGCTGGAAAACTACCGTCATTTGCATCACGGACCGGGATCACAGCAGGATGGTAGCCCGGCTGGAAAACTACCGTCATTTGCAACACCGGACCGGGATCACAGCAGGATGGTAGCCCGGCTGGAAAACTACCGTCATTTGCATCACGGACCGGGATCACAGCAGGATGGTAGCCCGGCTGGAAAACTACCGTCATTTGCAACACCGGACCGGGATCACAGCAGGATGGTAGCCCGGCTGGAAAACTACCGTCATTTGCATCACGGACCGGGATCACAGCAGGATGGTAGCCCGGCTGGAAAACTACCGTCATTTGCATCACGGACCGGGATCACAGCAGGATGGTAGCCCGGCTGGAAAACTACCGTCATTTGCATCACGGACCGGGATCACAGCAGGATGGTAGCCCGGCTGGAAAACTACCGTCATTTGCATCACGGACCGGGATCACAGCAGGATGGTAGCCCGGCTGGAAAACTACCGTCATTTGCATCACGGACCGGGATCACAGCAGGATGGTAGCCCGGCTGGAAAACTACCGTCATTTGCATCACGGACCGGGATCACAGCAGGATGGTAGCCCGGCTGGAAAACTACCGTCATTTGCATCACGGACCGGGATCACAGCAGGATGGTAGCCCGGCTGGAAAACTACCGTCATTTGCATCACGGACCGGGATCACAGCAGGATGGTAGCCCGGCTGGAAAACTACCGTCATTTGCATCACGGACCGGGATCACAGCAGGATGGTAGCCCGGCTGGAAAACTACCGTCATTTGCATCACGGACCGGGATCACAGCAGGATGGTAGCCCGGCTGGAAAACTACCGTCATTTGCATCACGGACCGGGATCACAGCAGGATGGTAGCCCGGCTGGAAAACTACCGTCATTTGCATCACGGACCGGGATCACAGCAGGATGGTAGCCCGGCTGGAAAACTACCGTCATTTGCATCACGGACCGGGATCACAGCAGGATGGTAGCCCGGCTGGAAAACTACCGTCATTTGCATCACGGACCGGGATCACAGCAGGATGGTAGCCCGGCTGGAAAACTACCGTCATTTGCATCACGGACCGGGATCACAGCAGGATGGTAGCCCGGCTGGAAAACTACCGTCATTTGCATCACGGACCGGGATCACAGCAGGATGGTAGCCCGGCTGGAAAACTACCGTCATTTGCATCACGGACCGGGATCACAGCAGGATGGTAGCCCGGCTGGAAAACTACCGTCATTTGCATCACGGACCGGGATCACAGCAGGATGGTAGCCCGGCTGGAAAACTACCGTCATTTGCATCACGGACCGGGATCACAGCAGGATGGTAGCCCGGCTGGAAAACTACCGTCATTTGCATCACGGACCGGGATCACAGCAGGATCAGAGGCATCACGGACCGGGCCAACCATACCGTCTCTGTTCCGGGGGATCGCTCTGATAATTATCCACATGGTGAGGTAAGTCCGAGGGGTATTGCTGGCTACTGGAATGAATGGAAGATTTGTTCTCTTCATCTGATAAAGGGCTGCCCTGAATTATGCATGGCTTAAAATCGTAACAATTAGTTAGAAAATTGGTATTAGCAATAACGTAACCACCACTGAAGAGATACTAATAAAGATGGGCCCAATCCGAGTCAAATTCAGAGTCGGAGACGGTCAAATCATTCTGCTTCTTTCCCATATTCAAGGGCTGCGAAGTCGGGATTGACATTAAAGTGGATCAGCGTCCTCTATTTTGCCCGATTTTACTAGGCCTACCCCTGGCCGAGAACATTCTGCGCGTGACTGTGGGATGAAAGGGCAACAAACTACATGCACTCTTTACCCTCGCACTGCAGGGGGTTGATTTCTGCCCCCCCCCCCTCAGGTTTTTCGCGGATAGCGAAAAAACGGCGGTGCGAGCGCTGCCGGGTTTTGACACACCTATTAGGACATCAATTGCGCACGCTTTGAGAAAAAATAAACTCGGGTCATCTCAGGTCAGGTCGCCAGACTAGGTCAAGTGACCCCACCTCCAATTTTTTGTTGCAGTTGTGCCAAAGCCAGAGTTTTTTTCCGATAAGTTTGAAACTTACAAGGTGTCATGAGGGCATAAGTATTTACAATTCTTGTTTCTCGGAATTTGGATATCCGTGACCTAAGGTCAGGTCAATTTCGTAACCTCCCCATAATAAGTGAATGGGGAAATATACACATTATTCCTATTTGAAGGATATGCATGATATTAGTCCAATTACTTATGATGGGATATTCTTGATGATCCAAGTAAAAGTTTTGTTCAGTGACCCCTATGGGGTCATTTGAGGTCATGCAAGGTCACTATGACCTTTTTGTTAATAACTCCCGACATAATGAAGATAGAGAAGTAAAACAGACAGCAATGTGTTTTTCTCATCGAGACACGTCTTCACATATGCACCATGCCCTACTTAGGTCACCACTTGACCTTGACCAAATGTCAATTTTTTTAATTGACTTAATAAAATCACAATGTATATCATTCGAAGTGCCTTGACGAGATAAACACAATGGCGTAAACAGTTTTTCGTTATCTTTATTAGGTAAAAAATGAAGAGCGAAAACAAAATTGCAAAAAAAACAGCATTTTATTTTTATTTTTTGACCTCTGAAGCCTCAAATATTGACTTGAGAACAATTTTGGGGACACTTACTCGATTGCAAATTTTACTGGCTGGCGTTTTAATTTTTCCGTTTATTTCTAACTAGCATAGTTTTTGAGATATTTGGGAGTTTCTGGAGCGATGTACTAAAACAGGAGAGAAAAAACTGGAACATTTGACCTTTGATGACCTCTGGTAACCTCAATTTTGACCTGACCTAAAACAATACCAAAATTTTCGATAGAATTTGTATCAAGCTATCAAATGAAGTTTTGTGCTTGTCGCTACATAGCGTAGTTCTCGAAATCTTAGGGGGGTGGCGGAAATCCCCCCCCCCCCACCTGCAGTTCTTGTTCGGCGCAAAGCCCCTGCAGTGCGCGGGATAAATAATAATACAAATTAGGGGAAATGCATGCAACGGAAAAATATGGTAGTGTGCAAGATAGCATGGAAATGTTATGAAGAGCACAACAGATCATTGCGATGAGGGATTTCGATATACTCACTCTGAAAATACCGCTGTGCTTCAGCCCTTGGTGACGTCATTGATGCTTACACCAGTGACGTCAAACTGGTGTTGAAGGGAATCTTATTTCGTAGGAACCACTGTCCAGTTATTAGTCAGGAGGAACGCTGGGAGATAAGACATGTGAATAGGGGTGATGATAAATTGCATCTACATGTGATTCAGACCCTTAACCCTCGCCCTACGGGGAGGGGGCTGACACCCCACCCCTGAGGTTTTTCTTGCATAACTTTTACACATGAAGGGCATCTTGCTGAAATTTTTGATTGCTACGTTTATAACAATTATACGTATGCTGTAAAAAAAATGATTTGAAATTGGTTGTGCAGTTGGGGAGATAAACATGTTTTGATGACGTCATGTTGGTGAAAAACGATAAATATTTGAAAAATGGTAGAAAACAGAGTTTTAAATTAAATTGCAAACGCAATTCACCAAAGATACAAAATTGCATTTTCTTTAAAATGGCTATCTCGTATTTTCAAAACTTTGGGCTTGTGACTCCTAAAATAGAATAAAAACTGTTTGTTTTTTAAATCCCAAAAAAATCAAAATTGTCTAATAATTTAGAAAAACCGGAATACGTATGAGAGAACTGAGTATGGAAAATACCCATACCAAAATTCAAAGCAATATCTTTATTTTTGACTGAGTGATGGCTCCCTAAGTGTAAGAAACTGATGACGTCATTTTTTAATAACTTTTTTTGACTTTTTTCTTGACAAGATACAAACAAATAGTTACCTTTTCTGTATCTCGGAGCCAAAATTTATCTAGGAACATGCCATTTATTTACATTTATAAAAATCGAATTTTGAGGTTTTCTGAAGAGCAAAATTGCTGTTCTGGACGTGGTAAATCCGAGGTCATTCACTTGATCTTGAAGGTCATCCGTTAACCTGAAACCTAAAAATCGCATATTGTTAGATTCCTCTCATGACAAGCAACATGCTGGTTTTTACCACATTGCTCTAAGTTGCTTGGTTTATAAGTTAACATGGGGCCTGT
Source organism: Chirona hameri (assembly GCA_036785665.1). NCBI lineage: Eukaryota > Metazoa > Arthropoda > Thecostraca > Balanomorpha > Balanidae > Chirona > Chirona hameri. The sequence goes on along the minus strand of JAXIVJ010000191.1, from coordinate 324,403 downwards.
TAGCCCCGCCCCCCCCCGTATGACGAAGGTGAAAAAGCTCCCGTAGGGCGAGGGTTAATAACCTTGACTAGGTATGCGATTCAGATTTGAATATGAATGATTTAAAAACGTTGCCATTTTATATATGACATTATACTTGTGGAACTGAAAGTAAATAGTAGGGGCTAATGCAAACAATAAATGCTTTAACTTTTCCATACCCGCCCACATTGTACGTTTCATTTTTAACTTATTTCGTTTTAGACTTTCACTTCCCTTCATTTGTATGATTTATCGCACACATTTCACGGTCCTCAACGCACAGGCCATCCCACTATGATGAACGGTGTGTGGTTCACACGCGACGTTCACCCGCCTTCCGCCGTGGTACCGACTCGCGCTTCACGTCTGCGAAGTACCAACTATCGCCGCTAGGTGGCAGGGTCAGCTACCCGACAAAACCGGACCGAGGTGCTCGACTTCACAGTTCCCGTCTGGAGTGCGACTACGGCGGGTGGTGGGCACCGGTGCACCGGACCGAGGTGCTCGACTTCACAGTTCCCGTCTCGAGTGTGGCCACGGCGGGTGGTGGGCAACGGTGCAGTCAACACTCAATACTTGGCATCCTACACATGCAACCCATGCTTCACGGGCACTGGGAAATGGACAGGCGCACTTTTTGCCGTCATATCGTTTAGTAGAGCTGGCGGTTGGAGTGTCTCCATATATACCTACCCGCGAGCGCTTTGAGTTGGTCGTATATGCAAGAGAATGCCTTGAATTGGTGGATTTATGTTATGATAAGTATCTTTTTCCACAATCGCGGAATCCCATGCCAGATGCATCACCATGATAATAAGTGCCTCATTATAGCCACACTCTGTCTTCGTTTCTTTTACAGCCATAGATAACGATCCCTGTATGATTCCTATGGTACGGTTGATTTTCGACGCCATGATTTGTTTCTATATAGCTCATCACTTTTTCGAAATTTGAGTGTAAACATTAGCTCTCGAGTGTTGAGCATTGCGAGTCTCTGGCTGCTTTGGCGTTCCGCCTTCCAGTCGCATCTCGTTTGACTTTATCTTTAGCATCATATCTCTGACGTTTTTTTGTGACTCCACTTGTAAATCGATTCATCCTGGTCATCAAAAGTGTCGCTGTCGCTACTTCAGCCATATTCTGACGAGACAGAGAACTTATCAACAGTCCTGGAGTCCTGGACAGTCCTGGACCTGTCCTGGACAACAGTCCTGGACCTGCCGTTTCACTGACGTCCACCAGCTTGTTCACGCTTCAGGTCACATTTAGCAAGTCACGGTGTGAAAAATCGCCATCAACTCACCCCATTTCGCTATGACAGCCACTAGCCGGCATGGACACGCATTGGCGCTCTGCCAATAGTCATGCACACACGCTAGCCACAGATCGGAACCACGCGGGACCGAGCACGCGGGGAAGACCAGCCCGGGCCAAGGTCAAGACAACATTGTAAAAGTGATACTTATATCTTTGATATCACATATGTATGTATATATGTATGCATGTATTTAGGTGGTTCCACAATGTGGATTTTCTAGCAACCACGTCGATGAACATATAATACACAAATTTTTAAAACTATGCCTACGACACGACATACGACACATTTCGACACAAGTTAACATTTACCTGCCTGACAGATGATAGGTCAGAGCAGGTTTAAAGGCACCGCTTCTCTCGGCGGCTGACGCACGCACCTCTGCGGGCAGCCTGTTCCATGCCTTGGATGCGCGAAATGCAAAAGAACGACGGCCAAACTCGGTTCGGACACGTGGCAGCTGCAGCAGCTCTTCGGTAGTTGCCCGAGTGGCACGAACGGAGACTTCGGAGCGGCGAACTACACGCTCTCGCAGAATCTCCAGTGCACGAGTGGCTGTGAGGATGTCTTGTATGAGCATGACATCGCGTTCGCATATCAGGTCGTCAATTTTGAGCCATCCCAGCTCACGCAGCACGGGTGTCACTCGGTAACGGCACCCAATATTACTGACGATACGGGCGCCAAAGTTCAAAGCTTTCTGCACGTGGTGTTTGTGTCGCGGTGCAGCTTCCCCAGATAGACAGACAGTAGCGCACATGGGGGAACACAAGTGCTTCGATTAGCAGCCGTTTAGTTTCGGTGGGGAGACGTTATCTCATCCTGGCGAGTCCAACGAGAATACCGTAACAGCGGCGCACGATGGCCGATATCTGCGGCTCCCACGAGAGGCACGAATAGACGGTAACGTCCCGAATCTTTACGCTTTGTGACGGTTTTATATGACTGATACCGAAAGCGACTGAGAAATGCTCTATGGAATATCTGTCTGAGGTGCCTGTTTCTGTACCTGATCAAAGATCGCCTATCTTGTCTGTCTTGCCACCACAGCAGGAGCCAAAATGCATCGGCCGGGAATCGAACCCGGGCCGCCCGCGTGGCAGGCGAGCATTCTACCACTGAACCACCGATGCTTATAATATGCTTCCGAAGCCTGGTTCGGCGGTGCACGGTGCCGGGTGCTTTGGTCACGAGCTCTGAGTCACGTCGCACAGTGACTTGACAGTCTAAACTTGCTGAATTGTTCACTCCGTGAAACAGCAGATCTTGGTGGGTCGTTGTCTCCACGATCCATTGTTTGACATATGTGGTAGCCTTAGCGAGACGGCGCAAGCTTGGAGAGAAGCGATGGCAGAGATGGCAAGAGCGCTACTCTCAAAACACATAATAATAGGCAGGCACATACGTAAGGGCAATATAAGAATTACAATACAATTATAAAATAGGTTTTTATCACATCATAGATGATGGAAAGTTTGAAAAACGCGCCCTCCGTTTGAGAGAGAGGTATATATTTATCAACGTACACAGTACACAGTATACAGTACATACACTTACACATACACATTGAGGTACTCATACACATACACATACCCCCCCCCCCCCCCCAGCACGACGACAGCACACAGGCCACCATACTGAAGCAAGCTGCGCCGCTGTCGTCTCCGGGCTCCTTCGCGACGACGCGCACAGCGTCGTCTCCGCAGGTGGTGGCATTCAGCCCCGCCAGGGGGCACCAGGGTACGTCGTACACGGCGCTGGGATGGCACCCGTACAGGAGCGCCACGCAAGTCCACTTGTCAGGCGGCTCCGTCTCGGCCCAGACGTGCACCGTGCCGCCGCCAAAGGCGGAGGCGTGACGGCGCCCGGTCTCGTCCCAAGTTATCGCCCACTCGGTGGAGCTGTGGCCCCTGAGTAGCGAGCACGGCGCCCGTCACCCAGTTGACGCCCGTCGCCCAGGAACAGCCGCACCGTGCCGCCGCAGTGGCACGAGGCGAGCCGGTCCCCCACGGGGATCCAGGCCACACTCTTCATGTTCTGTAAGTGCACGGCAGCACACTCAAATCGAGCTGGCGCTCTTCGGTCAGTAGCGCTCGTCGGCCAGTTCTCAACAATCACCACTCATCGGTGCAGTCTGCAACAAAAGAAGCCACCCCCCGGATCGCCTCACAAGGACGATCCAAGGGGCGGCTGTGAGTCTCTCCCCCCCCCAATATCGTAATTGTTCTCAACCACATTTTTCTCAACATAAAGAAGACTAGTTAACCATGTCCTGCTAAGTCAATCAGAGGGAGGCCGAAAACGGAGCGAACTGAAGTGTAAATGGGTGGCAGGTGAACCGGAACTCGTCCCAGTAAGGCAAGCCCGTCAGTCTGGGGCGATCCCAGAACCACCGCCAACAGAAGGCCGATAATAACAATCAGTTTCTTTGGACAACTACAAAACAAACAAACAACAAAAACCACAAAAACGATTTTAACATTTTCCAACTCAGAATTTACACTGTCACAGAGTGAGATCATACAGGGCGCTGCCATGAACAAATTAGTATCATCTGCAAAGGTGATTGTGTGGAAAAGGCTTGAAGCATTCTGTAAGTCATTAACATAAATCAAGAAGAGTAAAGGGCCCAATACACTCCCTTGTGGGACACCACAGGTGATATCACGCAACTCAGAAAACACATCAGTGCCATTCTCAACTGTAAGCTTTACTTTTTGTTTTCTATTTGACAGGTAGCTTTGTATCAATTTTAGGGACTGTCCTCTAATTCCATATTTACTCAATTTATTGAAGAGTATTTCAAAATTCACACAATCAAAGGCCTTTTTAATGTCAAGATATACCCCTATGACAAAGTTCCCTTTTTCTAATTCATCAGTGACATGATCCATGAAGTTAATGAGAGCATGCTCAGTTGAATGTTTTGTTCTGAACCCATACTGGTTCTCGCCAAAAAGGTTCTTGTGCTCAAAGAAACCAAGAATGCATTGCTTAATACATTTTTCTATTATTTTGGAGAGTGGTGAAAGAACAGAAATAGGTCTGTAATTTCCTGGTTCATCTGTTTTGCCCTGTTTGAAGATGGGAGTAACTGTTGATATTTTGAGCCGATGTGGAAAACAACCTGTTTCAAAGCACAGGTTGACTATATGGCATAAAGGTCCAACAATGACAGGCGCCAGAAGTTTTAAAACTTTTGTGGATATTGGACTGTTCGTTCCACCCAAGTCCTTCAATTCCATCAATACCGCTAGGATAGTATTGCAATCTACTGGGTCAAGAAAGCATGTTTCAGGAACATCGTTGTGTATGTATGTTGTCGGTTCAATAGTACAAGGTGGTACATTTTCATTGATAGTTGTGCCTGTAGTAGAGAAAAACTCATTTAGAACGCTGGCAATCTCTTTTTGCTCAGATACAATTAGACCATCTGATACTAGTTGTTGTATGGTGCATGTCTTAGTATTGGTTCTACCAATGACTTCATTCAAAATTTGCCAGGATCTTTTTGCGTTACATTTATTTTCCTCAAATAGCTTCTGATAGTATCTCTGCTTGGCAATGCGAATATCATTCTTCAGGCGATTTCTAAATTGTTTAAATCTAGCAAGTCCAGACACGGTTTTGTTCCGAAGGTATTCCTTATACAAACAATTTTTCATATTAATCCTTTCTAACAGGTGGATGTTAATCCACGGTCGCAATGGGGTGATTTTCCTATTCTTGCGACACACAGGAAAAAAGTTATCAATTTCCGAAACAATAGTCCCACAGAAAAAATTTAAGGCTGTGTCCACTGAGTCCAGCTGATGAAAGTTATGAAACAACACTGAGAGTCTATTTCTAAAAGTTTCAGTCTTATCAAGGGCGAATTTCCTATTAATGACTTTGGGACACTTCATTGTTCTCAAACCAAGATCAGACGCCAAAATAATTGGGAAGTGGTCTGAAACCAAAGTGTCAACAATCACTCCTGACGTAGCGGGGCCCAAGAAGTTAGAAAATATACAATCAATTAACCCTATTTGTAACAGGCTCCTGGCTACCCCTATTTGTAACAGGGGGGGGGGGCGGATTCCGCCCCCCCCCGGAGATCTCGAGATCTACCCGTCTGATTTTCGAAAATGAAACGGTGTTTGGTTCCTCTCAACACGATCTACATTTATGAATAATAACAAAATATAAATTTTGGATAGGGGGGCAACAGGGGGGCAAAAACGACAAATTTTAGTGGTATTTTTGATTCAACATAGCTTTCATGTTTATCAACCGATTTTAACACAACTAATAGGAATCGATAGAGATTGAATCGGAAATTGATATATGACGGTGACGTTTGAAAATTCAAAAATCATAGGCGTGTGCAGGTCACTCAATATGGGGGTGAAGTTAATGCGTAATAAAACCATTTTTTGATGTTGTTTTTTTATAAATGAAATGGTATGTGATTGAGACATTAGAAAAAACAGTTATAAATCATAATTTTTGCCATAGGCGGTACCAGGTTAGTGAAAAAGGGGGGTAAAATTGGGAAAAATATTAGCCGCAGACAAGTTGCTACCCACACTATAAATATGTTACTGATCATAGATAGTTCCTTTTTGCATGTTGTACTTCATCATAGGCGTATCCAGGATCCAAACTAGGGCGGCGCAAGACCGTTTGATAAGTGTATTATCCGCTATTATGATACTAACTAGTCAACAGTGACTATTTCACTTACAACTTCAATTAACATTGCTTACCCCCATTTTTACCCTACCTGGACTCGCCTACTACCGTTCGTAGAGTAGCCTGTGGTGCGTGTTTCATCCGAAAACTGCAGTATGTTATGTCATTGTACGCCGATGCCTCTTAGTTTCCTTGCAATAATATGACCCCCTTTCTTCCATTCCTGAGCACGCCTCTGCAAAAAAATGACTTTATTCCCTTTTCTGGTCTCATATGTGCATATATTATTATAAGCTAAACGTACATTGCGCCGTTATCGCTGGCATATCGTCATCACCATGCCAGTCACCCCCCTTTTCATGTTCCTGAACGCGTCCCTGAAACTCTATATGTAATAAATTATGCAAATAATGGAAGCAGAAGCTATCTTTTACATCTTGATAGCTATAAATACCCCTTACATTGCTCTATTGGCTTCCCGCCAAGCATTGAATACTTCCTGGAACCCCCCCCCCCCCCTTTTCAAGCCCCTGAAACCGCCTCTGCCATGCAATTTTGTATGATATTTCATTAACATCATCTAATTTGCACTTGTTGCAATCACGGTAAGCCGATGTAACTCCTTCATACTTGATGCAGTTAGGAAGAAACCGTGAAGATCGCATTTCCGTATTTTCGCCAAATGTCGCCTCCGAACCCACCCAAAACTGTGTCCTGGAACCGCCTCTGTTCAAGTTAAGAACTCAAAATTTTGACTCCAAATGCGGAGTTCAATTCTGTGAAAAGTCCCAAAATTTCATGAGCCTGCTCCCAGCCGCTCTGGAGATATCCGCGAAAAACATGAGGGGAGGGGGCGGAATCCGCCCCCCCCCCCCCTGTTACAAATAGGGTTAAGGTGTTGGCACTATCAGATACCCTGGTAGGTCTGTTCAGCGTAGGATAGAGTTTTTGGGCTAAAAAGAGTTCAACAAACTGTGACACAAGGTTATCAACAGAGTAGCGCAAAAAGTTAACACTGAAATCTTCGCCAATGAAGATAGTTTTCTTTTCATTTTTTAACCTATCAAATATTGCTTCAAGCTCCTCAATGCATTGTAGAATGCTTCGCTCTGGGGGGCGATAAATGCACCCAATAATAATGTTTCTGTCATTGGCCCGATCAATTTCAACAAAGATGCTTTCAAGAACATCACTGTTGCAGTGCAGATCATTTCTTCTGACAAAGTTGAAAGAAGAGTGTAAATAGATGCCAACACCACCACCACTCCTGCCTACTCGATTTTGTTGACATAGTGTGAAATCATTTAGTACTGGGGGAATTGTTGTTTCTTTTAGACATGTTTCCGTTACCAAAACACAGGATATTGAGATGTTCAAGTTAAAAACAAGGTCCCTAAATTGGTCACCATTTTTTAGGAGACTTCTTACATTGTGGTGAAGTAGAGTAAATTTATCAGCACCTTTGAAGGCACTGTTTTGGTTTGCAATTAAATGTGAAGTGTAGTACATACAATCATAAAATGTTGTCTCTCTATGCCGCAGTAATTCTAGTTCAGTTTCACTCAGGTCTGCAAACTCAAAAAACCTGAACCTCTCTGTTATCAGGTCATCAAATGACATGAAACTGAAAGTGTTTCACTTTCAGTAGAATGGATAAGATAAGAAATACAAAACAGGTAAACAATTTCTATAGCATATGTGTAGCTCTAACCAGTGATATCAGTAGGTATCAAGCATATTGACCACATAGATACTGCTCAATGCAGTATGCATATCCAATCCAACCAGCATTAGCTCAAGCAGGTACATCTTCAGCTACTGAATACCCCCGCCCAATTGCCAGCCAAGGAAATCCAGAGGTAAGTCCGCCCAGTTTCTGGATGATAAATTGAATGTTAGTCCAATACAGTGAAGACCACAGGGACCAATCAAGGCAGGTCACAAAGCCAAGACACATCACGAGTGATCTAGAGGTTAGCCAGATTTGTATGCAAGACATTGAGTCTTTGAGACTGTCAAGACAAAGTGATACTCTTCAACTAAATGCTGTCAGCTATCTAGCCAGATTTGCTTACCATACTGGCCCCAGAATCTATGTCTATCCCAGTCAGGAGTGAATATCGAGCGTAGAAGCGACTCGAACCCACCTTGCCAGGGTGGACGAATTTCCTGCCCGACCGTTTACCAACGGAGCTGCGTGGGCGTAGATGAAGTGTGACGTCACCAAAAATAACTATCACCATTTGTAAAGTGGAAATAATTTACGGCTGGCCAGTGGCGGATCTACGTAAGGAAAAATCAGTCAATTGCCCCCCCCAAAAAAAATCGGTGGGCAAACGTATGTTTTTACCCCCCCCCCCCGCAACCGTTCTGGGAGGTTGTGATTTTTGTTCCAGGAAGTCATATACCCCCCCCCCCGCCAAGACTCCTCACTTTGTGCACCCGACGCCACTTCCCCCCCCCCCCCCGGTCAACAACTTTTCGCTGACGAAACGGAGCGAAGTTTCACCTCCCAAAAACAAAACTTGAAACCTAGACCCGCCACTGAGGCTGCCCCCCACTTTTCAAAACGTTCCTACGCCTATGTGACCTGGTGACCTTAGTGGGTGTCCAAACCAAGATTCCTTTACTAACGTTTACCCAGGAGGGAGAAACGACTCCCGGTGTGATGTCAGAGCATTTGGCATCAATATTTTGCAATATGGTAGCAAATAAACAACGGCATCTATGGCGCGTTGATTCTCGTCATTTATCTTCAGGAATATCGACACACTTGGGGCATGTGAGGGGCGGATCCAGGACAATTTTCGGGGGTGGGGGATGGGGGGAGGGGTGGGTGGGGTGGGGGTCACATCAGACGTCAAGGGGCTCCCGAGCTGAAAGGGGGCCCGAACGTTTTTGCCGGTCTTAAAGGGCCTCCAGTCGGTCTGTGAGTGTATTTTCAGGTATGATGAAGCCCTTGACAAGCATAAGAGGGCCCTTGTCAGGTCTGAAAGAGTCACATACCAGTTTACGTCCGTTAGAGAGAGGGTCATTGACAGGCCTGAGAGGGCTGAGACCAGGCCTCATGTTCAGGTGGGGCCAAATGTCTCGCCTGGTGTCTGGTATAGGGTCCTCTGAGGCCTAGTAAGGTACCTCTCAGACCGGCATAGAGCCATTTGAGGACTGGAAAGGGTCCTCTCAAACAGACGCAGGCCCATTTAAATCCCGGAAAGGGCCATCTCTGACTAATGTAGGGACCAGTCAGGACTGGGACTAGGCCTCTCAAACCAGCGTAGGGTCCCTTTAAGGCTTGATAAGGCCCATTAGCGGGAGTAGAGCCCTCCAGGCCGGGCTAGGACCCTCGCAAACGACCCCAGGGCCCTTTCAGAACTGGCCAAGGACCTCGCCGACAGGCATAGGGTCTCTCTCAGACCCAGCGAGGGCCTACTCAGACTTAACAAGGACACTATCAGACCGACGTAGGGCACAGGCATGCAGCTAGGGTTTTTTTCCCAGGGGGGAGGGGGGCACCTTACCTGCACAGGGACCATTTGAACGTCCATGGGGCCCTTTGGTCTTTCAGATAAGGCCTGGTGGCCCTTATCTGAAAATAGAGCCTTTTAAGTGCCCTACACTTTATAAAGACCACGCTTCGCGTGGTCTCCAGACTCTTAGAGAGCCCATGATACCACGTTTCGCGCAGTCTCGTCGGCCCTTTTCGGCGCGCCCTCAGACGTTAGTTAGTTAGATGGGTGGGCAGAAAATGGAGCAGATTGAAAAGGAAAAAGATTTAGGTGTCGTGGTAAACAATAGACTATCAGCGTCAGACCAGGTTGTAGAAGCTAGGAAAAAGGCACTTAGAATGCTAGGGGCCATTAACAGAAATGTTTCCTACAAGAGTGAAAAGGTAATAACAAAACTGTATTGTGCATACATTAGACCACATTTGGAGTATTGTGTACAAGCCTGGTCTCCAACATATGAGAAAGATTGCTGGTTGTTAGAAAGAGTTCAAAAAAGGGCAACAAAAATGGTTAATTGCCTTGGTAGTTTACCTTATGAAGATAGATTAAAGAAATTGGGTATGTTTTCACTTAGATATAGAAGGCTAAGAGGAGATCTAATTGAAGTCTTCAAAATTGTAAATAGTCAGCATTCTGGATATTTAAAGGGTATGTTTGAGTTCAATAGGGAAAATCGAGGTAGAGGTCATCAGCATAAACTCATTATGAAACAAAGTAGGACTAGGCTACGACAGTCATTTTTCAGTAGAAGGGTTGTAGGACATTGGAATATGCTACCAGGGGATGTCGCTGATGCAGTGACACTTGCTTCCTTCAAAATTAGATTAGATAAATACTTTACAGAGAAGGGATTAGTTCATAAATACTCGTGGGATTAGCCTTCTTTTATGCAGGTAGAGTAAGGTGATTTGAAGGGGCGAGACTGGTGGAGGGGGGGGGGGGGGGGGTCGGGGTGGGGGGGGGGGGTGCAACCTCGGATGGGCCCAAGAGGCTCTTTGTTGCACTTTTCTTTTATGTCTTTTTATGTCTTTACACTTTATAAAGACCACGCTTCGCGTGGTCTCTAGACTCTTAGAGAGCCCATGATACCACGTTTCGCGCAGTCTCGTCGGCCCTTTTCGGCGCGCCCTCAGACGTTTCGGAGGGGAGGGCACATGTCCTCTGTGCCCCCCCCCCTGGATCCGCCCCTGGCGCATGTCCGGTTTTAAGACCATCCCAGATTTGATAGTAGCATCATGGCAGGAAATCAAGAGGTAGATACTAGATATGCAATGTCACGGACACCAGCCTAATGTTTTTCCCTGTTGATTATTCGAAGCCAAAACAACTTAAATATCACGGTTTTAGAAGTTTGAAACACTAAGTACCCTAGCCGTTCAACGGAATGAACAATGCTTGTTTGGTAGCATCTGGCAGTAAAAAGATACATGGACTCCATTTGGTTTAAAACAAATACTATGACATTTTTCCCCTATGGTAAAATAAATCCTTTCTTTTAACATTTCCAATTTTTTACTTATACCAATATTTTTGCCACATCAGGTACATTTCGCCAAACAATGACAATTTGTGGAGCGAATAGTTAGCGCTATATGTACTAAAATTATGCCGTCATCCTTCGTTAAAGATCGTTCTTACCCTAGGGTATATCCTACGCAGCGAGGTTTCTGCTATGCACACCAATATAGGTACAGACTGAGTGGCCATGCAATGTTAACCTCTACATATTTCACACCATCATGACATGGCCCAGAGTTTTTTTTTCTGGTGTTGTTCTCACCACCTCTACAGATCGAACGGATGGCACCACAGGTCCCATACTTGCAGGTCACGTACATTTGTACCCGACTTAGCTTTGTGACACCGAAGAGTTCAAGCTGCATACGTAGGGGGTAAAACGCACCACTTGGCACCCCTCATACTCCCTAGGTGGAAAAGTATCAACAAAGTTTTCTGGAATCGGATTTTAGAACCCATTTCGTCTTCTTTTATTTTGATTTCTTAAATTTGTACCGAAAAACGCATGGAAATCGGTCAAAATTGCACAAAACTAAAATCACCACGTACATTTTTACGTAAATGCGTATTAAAAGCTTGCGGCACTGTATGTGACACCCTCACATTCGGGAGTGTTTTTTCCTTTAGTTTAATTTCGATCTCTGAAATGTTTCTCGAAACATACCTAAAAATTGGTCAAAATTGCAAAAAAAAGAAAATCACCGCATAAATTTTCACGAATCCCAGTCCGGTAACTGTCAGGAAACACAAATGTCCATGGTTTTTGCTTTGCATGGTCACGTGAAGCATCTTTTGGTAATTTTCCATTGGAAATCGGTTCCAAATTGACCAAATTACAGTATTGACTAAATTACGGTATTGACCTAATTACGGAATTATCGTACGATTTTGACCCCAAGGCAATGCCCCGATCGCATTGCCGGCTTCTAGTATATTGGTAATGTTCTAGCTCCTTCTTTGAAATAATAGACCATTCATCCAATGAAGACGCTAACCTCCTAAAACTTTTCCACATAACCTCTCATATTCTGCATCGATCGGGGTGACTGCAGCCTGTCGACCATTTCAAGTGGGGATGACCCGGCTGTCCTCCTCCATCGCCACAACCTCGCCCATTCTGTCATCACCGCCTGCCTTCAGTCTGCCGAATGCCGAGCTGAGCTAGACCGGCGGCCGATGTTCCGTGCGTATGAGGTGGAGATACGTTTTTTTGCCTTTGCACATCTGATTGGGAAATAGAGTGAATACAGCTTTGGTTTGGATTTGCAGGTTAGTTTCAATCTGTTAGCATCAGTTTACCCTAAAACTGAAGACCCCCATTGTGTTTTTGCTACCTGTATCCGCCTATGACAAATGTTTGCATATTTATGAATACAGAAATGTAGTTCATGCTCCAAGGAATCGAATGCCGCTTTTTCGGAGAGAATCGGTCCAGCGGTTCCCGAGATGCGAAGGGGGGGGGGACAAGTACCCCCGACATATTCGTATTTGTTTAGCCCGACAGTTAATGGGGTTAAGATATATGATGGTGACTTGCACGGTGAATGTGCGTAAAGGACTTGAAGAAACGTCTTTCAAACTAACCGGCTTATGACTTACAAAGGAAAAAATGAGTCGCTTTTTGAACTATTAAGTACTGCTTTACATATAGGTAAAGCCTATATAGCCTATTGAGGAAACTAAAGGTTTACCTTTACCTATACCTATAGGCGTCCCGTATTATGACATAGATGTCATTTATTGTCGATGTTAGATGATAATATCATTCGACGTGTATCCATGAGACAAACACAATGGTGAAATATGTTGTAGTCTATAATGTTGCTATCAAAAGCTATTCTTTCAAAATAATTCGACGATTTTTAGAATGTTTCAAACTTAATGGATTATCCTGACCTAACTATTGACCTGAAGTAAATTATGATGATACTATAGTGACAAAAATTCGATTATCTTTCGAACACTTTGTTCGGCGCGTCGCTAACTCTTTTAGTTATCGCGATATAGACGGTTTTAACAAGGACTCTCATATATAGCTGAAAAGTGACATTTGGTGACCTCTGGTGACCTTCAATATTGACTTGAACCCTAAAAAGACCCATATACTTTCGATGGAGATTGTCTCGGGCTTTCTAACAGCGTTTTTCACTTGTCACTTCGTTGAGAGGTTTTCGAGATTTTGTGGGGGATGCGAAAATCCCCCCCCCCCCCGGTAGTTCGTGGTTGGTGCGAACCCCCGGCAGTGCCCGGGACGCGGTATGACACGCCCAACTTCTGTTATCCACATCTCTGATCTATACAGTTCGTGGTTGGTGCGAGCCCCCGTCAGTGCCCGGGACGCGGTATGTCGCGCCCAACTTCTGTTATCCACATCTCTGATCTATACAGTTCGTGGTTGGTGCGAACCCCCGGCAGTGCCCGGGACGCGGTATGACGCGCCCAACTTCTGTTATCCACATCTCTGATCTATACAGTTCGTGGTTGGTGCGAACCCCCGGCAGTGCCCGGGACGCGGTATGACGCGCCCAACTTCTGTTATCCACATCTCTGATCTATACAGTTCGTGGTTGGTGCGAACCCCCGGCAGTGCCCGGGACGCGGTATGTCGCGCCCATCTTCTGTTATCCACATCTCTGATCTATACAGTTCGTGGTTGGTGCGAACCCCCGGCAGTGCCCGGGACGCGGTATGACGTGCCCAACTTCTGTTATCCACATCTCTGATCTATACAGTTCGTGGTTGGTGCGAACCCCCGGCAGTGCCCGGGACGCGGTATGACGCGCCCATCTTCTGTTATCCACATCTCTGATCTATACAGTTCGTGGTTGGTGCGAACCCCCGGCAGTGCCCGGGACGCGGTATGACGCGCCCATCTTCTGTTATCCACATCTCTGATCTATACAGTTCGTGGTTGGTGCGAACCCCCGACAGTGCCCGGGACGCGGTATGACGCGCCCAACTTCTGTTATCCACATCTCTGATCTATACAGTTCGTGGTTGGTGCGAACCCCCGGCAGTGCCCGGGACGCGGTATGACGTGCCCAACTTCTGTTATCCACATCTCTGATCTATACAGTTCGTGGTTGGTGCGAACCCCCGGCAGTGCCCGGGACGCGGTATGTCGTGCCCAACTTCTGTTATCCACATCTCTGATCTATACAGTTCGTGGTTGGTGCGAACCCCCGGCAGTGCCCGGGACGCGGTATGACGCGCCCAACTTCTGTTATCCACATCTCTGATCTATACAGTTCGTGGTTGGTGCGAACCCCCGGCAGTGCCCGGGACGCGGTATGACACGCCCAACTTCTGTTATCCACATCTCTGATCTATATGACCTAGGATAAGATAAAATTATTGCAATATATCATGTTACATACAATTATTTTCCTGTTCGTGAAACATATTGTACAATAAAGAAATAGAAATACAGCACGATTTTAAGATAGCTCAAGCTGCCCATCAATGAAAAATCTGCGTGGCCTCCCAGTGAAAATCCCTTACAGGTGGCCCTGACTGACACGGAATCCAGTACAGTTCTGTTCGAGACCAACCATTCACCATCTGTTGACGATAACTTATGAACAAAAACATGGCCAGTCCGCAGCCGTCAGGTGCTTCTCTTTCACTCCTGTTGACACACCTACTCACACATTAGCCACCCTCCACACGCACAGCCTGCGAGGCTCTGGCTTCGGTGTTGTACGTGCCGCGCCGTGACCAAAGCCGGGCCGGCGGTGGGACAGCGACGGAGACTCGTGCAATATATAAGCGGCAGCGTGTCTAGCGAGGTGTCAGTGTGCCACTGGTACGATCTCGTGCTATCCGCTCTCAAGTCTCGTGCTCTTCCATTCAGGTAAGCACCGGAGGCGGCCACGGGAGCTCCTCTTCGCCAGTGGAGTGAACCAGTGAGGTGCCGAACAGTGCTGCAGAGCTAGCAGAGGTGCTCCCGGAGCCATGGGAGCCTGGCAGAGAGGAGCCATGCTCCCGGAGCCAGCGCCACGTGCGCCGTGGAGCTAACGTGCACAGTGACGACCGCAGCGCGCTCCGGAGTCGTGGCACGTGTACTAGAGCGCGGCATGATAACGCACGTGTTGCACGTGCGGTTCAGATACGTGCCACGGCCACGGAGGGCCAACATCGCGTCCTTTCGTGGCGGATATTGCAGGATGTTTCGCAGTGCAGAGCCGAGTGGGATTGTCCTGACTTGACCTGAGACTAAGTTCAAGTCAGGTCAGGTTTTCAATCTGAAAGCCCTGCAACGCCTGTAGATGTCACGCTTAACGCATAGGAATCGACACTAAATTGCTCGATTATTGTTACGTGTTTGCTTATCATCTTAGTTTTCGTGTATTTATGGCATGCATGGCTTAGTTGACAAGTAGTGCTAAAATACACTACAGAAGTAATGCTGCAGTGGAAACGGTCCAATTCATTTACCTTTATACTTTATAACTTTCCGTCAAAACGAGAACAAATTAACGGCATGCAGAGCATGCTGTTTTTAGTTATCGGCAACCCACTGTACGAAACATTTCAACGCTACCTTGAACTCTTATAATATAAAATTCAAAGCTCTTTTAGAGTCTTGATGCAAATATTTTGCTTACATATTGATTTCCTGAACATGGAATGGCGTCACCACGGTCTACAAATTAGTAGCGACAAATTCAAGTGCACGTGTACCTTACAATGGGAATAAATTAGGGATGGCTGGAAATTACTAGGGACAATGTCCCTAGTAGTCCCTAGTAAGCCCGGCGTATGCACCGCATGTTGTATACTGCATAAACATATTTGCTCTACTTGAGCACCACATAATGCGTTCAATCTGTCTGGCTAGTCCTTTCAGGCCCGGCAAAAAGCCTGCCGGGCATTCAGACCCGGCGCCGGGTCCGTGGCTCTGAGTTTGGCAACTTTAGAGATGATCCTCCTCAGATCTCACTGTCAAAAATAAATACGAACGTCTACGCTAATTTCGACAGGACAAAATGTTGCCAATTACGATGCCAATCAGGTTTTCTGTTCGTGACGACTAACGTTCTCTCGTATCTGTCAAATGGCGTTAAATTGGTAAAAGTTGCGCGCGAAGAAATGTAATTTTCCTTAGTGTCCCCAATGGTCGCGACGCCCATGTCATTATGCTGAAGTTCACAATCACGTTAATTATATGTAACTGAGCTACGACAAATCTGGAGTAGGAATAAACGAACTAACGTTCCGTCCGAATCAAGCTTGTGAACTTGAATAAGGTGAACAAATGGGAAATATCATTTTAACGGTGCCCTTACCGCTCCTCGATCAAAACAAAAATATTCAATCAAATTTCGATACCTGGCCAAAGGTCTGATGCTGTGCTTGCATCCCTCATTAACCTCATCAACAATCTGCTGTGTTCGTTTATGGCTGTGTTTGGGTGTACCTATCCAGGGAATGACAAGCCCTATTGGTATACAACTCCAACTCTCCCCAACTCTCCCCAACAACGAGAAGGTGCGCGTGCTGGTCTTCATTTCGAAAGCATTGTGTTTCCCGCTGCAGTGTGGTAAGATTAAAGTCCAACAGGGCGTAACAATGAACCTTGCCATAACACAATTTACACGACATCCCGATTTGTTCCGCCATCTCCTTTTGGTGTAACAAATGCCAAGTATATGGCAATTGAATTGATTCGGTTTTACTTGTAAGTCTATCATACTAACCATGACTTCGAACCTCAATTGATCATATATGCTTCATGTGCGTCTTCACGCGCATTTATGCAGACCTTCAAGGCTGCTCTAGTCAGTGGTTTAGGGTAATGAAACACAATCAATACTTCGGATTTGTGAATAACTGGCTCTTAACACGCGCCCTGGAGGGCCTCTGATAATTACACGCCCTGGAGGAGGGCGTATTTCGCCCCCCCCCCCCCCCATGATCTCGAAAACCACGCAACGTATAGCGACAAGCGGAAAACGGCGTTAGATAGCTCGAGAGAAGCTCTTTCGAAAGTATAACGTGCATTTTTTTCTCTCAGGGCAATATTAAGGGCACCAGAGGTCATCAAGGGTCAGATTTTCAAGTTTTCAAGACTTCGCTTCGAACACCCCCAAATATCTCGGGTACTATGATAGTTAGCTGCAAACAGAAAACATCAAACGAAAGCCATTGCAAATTCAATCGATATAGCTGTCTTCCGATTGAGTTCAGGTCAATAGTGTAGGCTCCCGAGGTCATAAAATGTCAAAAAGGTGATTTTGTTTGCAAAACTAGTTTTTCACGAATAACTTTTTACCTAAAAAAGAAAAAGCAATAGTTTGTACGCCATAGCATTTTCTTGTCAAGGCTCTTTGAATCATATTCATGGTGTTCGAGTTAAGTCAACTGAGTAATTTGACCTCAGGTCAAGGTCAAGTGGTGACATAAGTTGGTCATGTTGCATAATAAGAGACGTGTCTCGACGAGACAAACACATTGGCACCATTTTATCTTCTTTATCTTTCTTATGTCGATAGTTATTGGCAAAACAGTGTTGGCGGTCACGAAATTGACCTGACCTTAGGTCACCGATATTAGAAATCCGAGATATACAAATTATTAGTATATATATATATATATATACATTTATAAAATGCTGCAAGATTGAAACCAATGGGTCTAAAATTGTGGCTGTGGTACTACTGCAAATGTTTTGGAGTTGAGGTTATCACGTGACCTGGCTTGGTGACCTGACCTGAGATGACCAGAGGTGAATAATTTTACATAATGTGGAAGTTCATTGCTGAACAGGTGTGAACAAACGGCGGCGCTACGTGCCGCACGTTTCCGTGCTATCCTTGAAAAACCAGATGGGGGGGGGCGGATTTCGCCCTTCCCCCCAGCACAGCGCAGGTTAAGTGTAGGAAAAAATGTTGATGATGTTTCGCAGAACCTCCCATTCCTTTATCATCTATTCGGTTTATTTGCTTTTGGCGCACTGTGTTTTTCAAACGACATGTCGACTAAAGTTATTTGTACTGGCAATTTGTGATTTGGCGTGTTCACTGTCCACGGACTTGTAAACAATTACAGCAGTTGCTAGCGCAGCTTATCAATGCTCTGTATCATAGCGCCTCACCACAGCAGGATATCGTTGACTTGCGGCCTGAGCGATATCCCTCATGACCTGCGAAGACCCCATTCTTGGCCAGTGTAGCACAATTTCTCCACAAGTGGAGGTTATTAAGAACAACTAGTCACTGTGGACGTCACCCTCGACCCCTGCCCTGAATAAGCGTCTTGCAGCAGAACAGGGTGGGACAGAGAAAACAATGGTTTGTGTTGTTGCTGGTGTTCGTCCCCTCCCTATCTGTCGCAGTGGTTTCTATTTCCGGGACCCGTGAGCTGGGCTGAATCAAACTATGAAATGCCCGTTTATTTGCACCTAATTTGGTTGAAATGAATAAATGTGATCCATACTTTTGTAGTTCAAAGCTCCATTCATTATGTTTTTTATTACGTTCATTCCGTCATTTTGACTGTAGTGTTTTACTGAATGAATGAATGGTTTGAATGAATGAGAAAAAAAACTTGTTTACATTGCGATCGAAGGAAACACATTTGCTCTCTCGCCGTCAGAAGCCATGGTGAAGCTGCTGGTTGCTCTGGTGGTGGTCGGTCTGGCAACTGTTGCCAGATCAGATGAAGACTTCTACAGCGCGTCTGCGCCACAGTACTATCAACCGCAGCAAACCAGCAGCTACATTAACTACCAGCAGTCGGGTTCTCCTCAGCACGGCAACAAGTGAGTCACTGCAGACCACTAACGCACGCGCTGTCACATCAAATTAAACACCAGCAGCTACATTAACTACCAGGAGTCGGGTTCTCCTCAGCACGGCAACAAGTGAGTCACTGCAGATCACTAACGCACGCGCTGCCACATCAAATTAAACACCAGCAGCTACATCAACTACCAGCAGTCGGGTTCTCCTCAGCACGGCAACAAGTGAGTCACTGCAGACCACTAACGCACGCGCTGCCACATCAAATTAAACACCAGCAGCTACAGTAACTACCAGCAGTCGGCTCCTCCTCAGCACGGCAACAAGTGAGTCACTGCAGACCACTAACGCACGCGCTGTCACATCAAATTAAACACCAGCAGCTACATTAACTACCAGCAGTCGGGTTCTCCTCAGCACGGCAACAAGTGAGTCACTGCAGACCACTAACGCACGCGCTGCCACATCAAATTAAACGCCAGCAGCTACAGTAACTACCAGCAGTCGGCTCCTCCTCAGCACGGCAACAAGTGAGTCACTGCAGATCACTAACGCACGCGCTGCTACATCAAATTAAACGCCAGCAGCTACAGTAACTACCAGCAGTCGGCTCCTCCTCAGCACGGCAACAAGTGAGTCACTGCAGACCACTAACGCACGCGCTGCCACATCAAATTAAACGCCAGCAGCTACAGTAACTACCAGCAGTCGGCTCCTCCTCAGCACGGCAACAAGTGAGTCACTGCAGATCACTAACGCACGCGCTGCTACATCAAATTAAACGCCAGCAGCTACAGTAACTACCAGCAGTCGGCTCCTCCTCAGCACGGCAACAAGTGAGTCACTGCAGACCACTAACGCACGCGCTGCCACATCAAATTAAACGCCAGCAGCTACAGTAACTACCAGCAGTCGGCTCCTCCTCAGCACGGCAACAAGTGAGTCACTGCAGATCACTAACGCACGCGCTGCTACATCAAATTAAACGCCAGCAGCTACAGTAACTACCAGCAGTCGGCTCCTCCTCAGCACGGCAACAAGTGAGTCACTGCAGATCACTAACGCACGCGCTGCCACATCAAATTAAACGCCAGCAGCTACAGTAACTACCAGCAGTCGGCTCCTCCTCAGCACGGCAACAAGTGAGTCACTGCAGATCACTAACGCACGCGCTGCTACATCAAATTAAACACCAGCAGCTACAGTAACTACCAGCATTCGGGTTCTCCTCAGCACGGCAACAAGTGAGTCACTGCAGATCACTAACGCACGCGCTGCCACATCAAATTAAACACCAGCAGCTACAGTAACTACCAGCAGTCGGGTTCTCCTCAGCACGGCAACAAGTGAGTCACTGCAGACCACTAACGCAGGCGCAGCCACATCAAATTAACGCCGTGAACGTGTTTGCAAGGAAATATGTTACAGCCAAGGCGATATAGATACAGCTATTAGTTTGGACTAGCTTAAATTGGCAAAATGATAATGTGATGTGAAGCTCAGAATTGAGATAAAAAGAAACTTTGGAATTGTGTTCATTAAAGATGCCTATATTATTATCTTGCTGCCAAGGAACCTGATTTGGCTGTGACGAAGCAGTAATATGTTAGGTTATGAAGGCAAAACTAGCTTGACGGTCTCCGGATGTAGGAACTCAAACGTTATAATTCCAGAATTTGGAAGGTTTGTTTAGAAGGAAAGTGATCTTTTTGGTAGAAGTACATGAGGTGAACCTGATTAGTTGTAATCAATCTTTGGATTAGATCACAGGCCTTGTTCGTTTTCAAGAAGTCAGAGCAGGTGGTGTGTATTTTGTATTAACTCAATTCGATTTTTTATATTTTTCGTTGCACACCATACTCATGTATTCTGAAAAGTGAACCTATGGAACTAACTCACGGAACTAACGGGGAATTTGATGCAGAAACTATCAAACAAATCTTAAGGGCATTATTCAAGACATTGCGCGGTAAGAGGTTATGTTTCTTCCTCACAGTGTGTCTATGTGTGTGTGTGTGTGTGTGTGTGTGTGTGTGTGTGTGTATGTGTGTGTGTGTGTGTGTGTGTGTGTGTGTGTGTGTGTGTGTGTGTGTGTGTGTGTGTGTGTGTGTGTGTGTGTGTGTGTGTGTGTGTGTGTGTGTGTGTGTGTGTGTGTGTGTGTGTGTGTGTGTGTGTGTGTGTGTGTGTGTGTGTGTGTGTGTGTGTGTGTGTGTGTGTGTGTGTGTCTGTGTGTGTGTGTGTGTGTGTGTGTGTGTGTGTGTGTGTGTGTGTGTGTGTGTGTGTGTGTGTGTGTGTGTGTGTGTGTATGTGTGTGTGTGTGTGTGTGTGTGTGTGTGTGTGTGTGTGTGTGTGTGTGTGTGTGTGTGTGTGTGTGTGTGTGTGTGTGTGTGTGTGTGTGTGTGTGTGTGTGTGTGTGTGTGGGTTTGTGTGTGTGTGTGTGTGTGTGTGTGTGTGTGTGTGTGTGTGTGTGTGTGTGTGTGTGTGTGTGTGTGTGTGTGTGTGTGTGTGTGTGTGTGTGTGTGTTTGTGTGTGTGTGTGTGTGTGTGTGTGTGTGTGTGTGTGTGTGTGTGTGTGTGTGTGTGTGTGTGTGTATGTGTGTGTGTGTGTGTGTGTGTGTGTGTGTGTGTGTGTGTGTGTGTGTGTGTGTGTGTGTGTGTGTGTGTGTGTGTGTGTGTGTGTGTGTGTGTGTGTGTGTGTGTGTGTGTGTGTGTGTGTGTGTGTGTGTGTGTGTGTGTGTGTGTGTGTGTGTGTGTGTGTGTGTGTGTGTGTGTGTGTGTGTGTGTGTGTGTGTGTGTGTGTGTGTGTGTGTGTGTGTTTGTGTTCCAGTTTCCTGGATAGCATTTTCGGCAGCACGCGGCGCCAGTTTGGGCTTGGAGGCCTTCTCGGCGGCATCGGTAAGCTACCAATCATCAAGTACTGCCGACTATTTGCAGTTTTGTTGTAGTTTGGATGCAATATTCTTGATTTGGTAAATATGCAATTTGTCCAGATTTGTTTTTGCCGGGTTAACCATACGAAGAACACCAATTGGTGCGAATGTTAGGATGTTATCGTCACTTACGTTAACACTTGCATTGGCACATCTTCATATAATTGTATAAATCATATATACCCTTTCACCGGGCGAAACACAAACACTGGAGCATTCACGTATTATTTGTCACTAAATTTGCTCAAATTTAATCGTTAAACACGAGTAGTTAAGCCATAATACTTTTGACATTATTGAAGCTCATAGTCAAAAGAAAACTAAGTGTTTTGGGTTAGATATGATTTTTTCAAATTGTACCTAGTGAAAACAAAACTGATGTGATTATCTGGCGTTTACCTGAAGAGATTTTGATCTATTAACTTAAAAGATGTGATAAAAACTAACATGTGCGCTTCTCAGACACTGTTTTGCGACAGGTAGGTAATGCTAATTAAGTGAGCAAACGTATTTTTAATGCTTTTAGCATTAACCCTCTCCCTATGGGAGCTTTTTCACCTTCGCCTTACGGGGGGAGGGGGCTGACAGACCCCCCTGTTAACTTCCAAACCAAGCAATTTAGAGCAATGCGGTAAGAACCAACATGTTGCCTGTCATGAGAAGAATCTAAGAGTATGCAATTTTTAGATTTTAGGTCAACGGATAACCTTCCCGGTCAAGTGAATGACCTCGGATTTACCACGTCCAGAACAGCTATTTTGCTCTTCAGAAAACCTCAGAATGAGAAATTGATAAATGTAAATAAAAAGGCAAGTTCCTAGACCAGTTTTGGCTCAGAAATATGGAAAATGTAATTATTTGTTCGTATCTTGTCAAAACAAGTAAAAAAGTTATTGAAAAATGACGTCATGAGTTTCTTACACTTAGGGAGCCATCACTCAGTCAAAGCTGAAGATATTGCTTTGAAATTTGGGATGGGTATTATCCATTCTCAGTTCTCTCACATGTATTCCGGTTTTTCTAACATCTTTGAAAATGTTGATTTTGTGGGGATTGAAAAAAAAAACATTTTTATTTTTATTTTAGGGGTCAAAAACCAAAACCAAATGAAAATCCGAGATTTTCATTTTGAAGAAATTGTCATGTTGTATCTTTGGTAAATTGCGTTTGCAATTTCCTTTAAAACTCTGTTTCCTACCATTTTTCAAATATTAGTCGTTTTTCAACAACATGAGTCATCAACACATGATTATCTCCCAAACCACTTATCTAATTTCAATTACATTTTCACAGCATACGTATAATTGTTATAAACTCAGCGACCGAAAATTTCAGCAAGATGTGCCGCATGTGTAAAATGTTTTTTTTTTTAAAGGCAAACCTCAGGGGGTGCTGTCAGGGAGGGGGGAGGGGCTGTAGGGTGAGGATTAAACCAGTATGTGAGCACTTCACATTTAACTGCGTTATTAAAATCTCACTACATTATAATTCATATTTCAATACACAGCGCCACAGTTGACAGCACAGCACAGATCAGTTGCATTTTGTTTGCGAAATAACGGATGACCATTGGTATTGAATCTCCTTGACATCCTTTTCAAGAGGTAAATCGTTGCTCTACTCGAAATATTTCTTGAAAGTGACCTGATTAATCGCCTGACTCCGTTTTCTCGTTGCCAGGCGGGCCGCTGATCGTCATCGTTATAGTGTTCGGTATTGCCTTCGCGCTGTTTGTCGCTTTCGCCTTCATCTCAACGAACTCCTCCGGCCGTGGCCTGGACACGGACGAGTGGGAGTTGGACCACTCGGTTTGGATGGACCAGCTGCAGAAGGACTTCGAGGACTCGTGGAGCACCGAGTAACGGACAGGAAGTTAGGAAAGTTGTTAAAGCTGTTATGATTTGGCTAGACGACTGACGGCTGGGACGCTCATCCTATCTCTCGGGATGCTTTCTCTCTGGATATTATTTATATAATTTGTTATCGCGCCTTGTTTGTATTTTTACCCTGTCACATTATATTAGTCCTACGCAACGCAAAATGCAATAAGAATATGTTTTTAATTGTTTCACAGTTTTCGCACAGGAAAGTTAATGGTATTACATGAATATTACATAACATCGTATTCAAAATATTTTGTATTATTTGGTATACAAATGTGTTGACGTTGACCAAAAAGACCCTTGGAATGCTACCTCAGATTGCTTATTATGCTATCGTGTTTTGTAAACTCCTGTCTTCATTTTGGCCTTGCCGACAACTTTGTAACTGTATGAGCCATTGGCCTAAATTCGCATTAAATGCTCTAATCTTGCGTCATCTTATGTAAATATTTGTGTAATTTTCCCCTTGCTGACTGTAACTCAAATTGATCTGCAGATCAAATATATAAAAAAACGTAAGCCACCGATACAATTCTGAAATCGTAACCAAAGAACGCAACCTATCATATTCATGCACGCTTTTATGTTGCATTGTAAATCCTCAAGCGGTGGCCAGGCTTATAAAAGATATATGGTACATCACTATTTGTTGCTCTAATTGTTAAAACAATGCACATAAATGTGAAGTGATTTTAGCGGAAATTTGACGGACAAGACTGGCGCTTTCATGACAAAAAGTACTTTCGCGCACACGATAATGATAGATTATAATCTGTTTGTAAGATGTTTTCTGTTTTGACGCTGTTTTCTCTACACATTTTTCTTACATTGTTCAAATGACAATTTACGATTTGACCTGCCCAAAATTACTACTGACAACCTGACTGACAATGACGATCGCAGACATTGACAACGCCTCCTTGCAACAGTGAATCACCGACGTACTCAATTACTCAGATGTAATTAATTACATCGGAATTATCCAATGCTTTATTTCCACGACGATCTTTGAATGTTGACCTGCGATAGACGATTATTGTGACAATTACTGCTGTATAAATTGTCGTGAATGTCACAGGCTGCTCATTATTCATTTGTTATGTTGTCCATGTTGTTTACGAAGATTTTGCCAATGTGTAATACTCTGGTCATTGTGAGTGGTATGTGCTATCCAAGGGTGGAGTTGTTGCCGTCAGGATGTGCCCTCAAGGTGATGCAATGTTCAATAATACATTCTTGTTTCTGCCGCACAAGTTGTGACTTTTTGACGTGATGCAAGGAAAGCTCTGTACTAAAGCACAAGGCACCACGGGTGTAGGATCCTATTCAGTTGAGGGGGCTTCAGCCCCCCCCCTCCCCCCACAACTTGGACGAGGAAGTGGGTAAAATCCGGGGAGAAATCTGTATTTGTGTGGATTTTGATGGAAGTTTAAGCGATTTCTCCCTGCTCAGCCACCTCCCACCAACTTTTCTGGAGAAGCTACACCCCTGCAGGGCACGTATCAATCACTTGCACAACTGTGAGTTTAGGCACACACAATGGGAAGAAAGGAACTGACGGGAGCATAACCAAGAAGGATACTTCCGTGGAGTAAAAGGTTCATGTTTACAATCGTTGTTCGCACCTAGGCAACTGAACTGAATCCGATCTCTAGCGATTGAACCGAACCAAACTTGTTAACGATATGACCATAACCATGACTTTAACGATTCATGTTTATTCTGATCAAGGCATGGGAATAACAAACTATGATAACAAATATTAAACAAAAACGAAAGATTAAGGATAGACACATTGTAGTTTGACTTTGGGCTCGTACACGCCACTGGTACAGCGTGAGTGAACTCGCCGTACTTGTGACTTTGGGCTCGTACACGCCACGGGTACAGCGTGAGTGAACTCGCCGTACTTGTGACTTTGGGCTCGTACACGCCACTGGTACAGCGTGAGTAAACTCGCCGCACTTGTGACTTTGGGCTTGTACACGCCACTGGTACAGCCAGTGGCGTAGCCAAGGGGGGGGGGGGAAGGGGCCATGCCCCCCCCCCCCCCCCCTTGAGGCCAGGCGGGCCCCTGTGGCGACCGAGCGAGGGCCCCCTGGGGCCGAAGGCCCCAGTGTTTTTGATGGTGTCAGGTGCCCGCAAAACGCCTTATGTCGCATACAGAACGTCCACGAACAAATCTAACACGAATACATAACAGCATTTAAGAGCTGGTAGTTATTTCGAGGGCCCCTCAAGGCCTTCCCAGGGCCTCCAATTCCTTTCGAGGGCCCCTCAGACATTTCGAGGGCCCCCTCAGGCATTTCGAGGGCCCCTCAGACATTTTGAGGGCCCCTCAGGCCAGGCACGTAGCCAGGATTTCGCCCAGGGTGTGTGTGTGGGGGAAGGGGGGGGGGGGGGGGGGGGGGGTGGCGGCGCCTCGAAAGGGCCCATTCCCGAGCGTTAACCCCCCCCCCCAAAAAAAAAAAATATATATATGAAAAACTCGGATTTCGGATTTCGGATTTAAAAAACGGATTTCGGCCACTTTATTTTGTGAGGTTCAACTTTCCAGGGTTCAACTTCCAAGGTTCAACTTCTGATCTGTCCAGGGGCCCTATGGTCTGTCCAGGGGCCCTCTGGTCTGTCCAGGGGCCCTCCAGCCTGCTCAGTGGCCCTTCCGAGCTGGCCAGGGACTGCACTGGCTGCTTTTTCACCCTGCCGACATCCTCAGGGGCCTCTCCGACCTGCCCAGGGATCCTTCTGTGCTGGCCAGAGGCCCATTCGACGTAATCAGGGGCCATCTGACCTGCTCAGGGACCCTTTCGGTCTGGTCAGGGGCCCCTTTGACATGCACAGGGGCCCTTTGAACTTCCCAAGGGCCCTCTAGTCTGCCCTGGAGCCCTCCAGCCTTCTAAGGAGCCCTTCCGACCTGGTAAGAGACTGCGCTTTCTGTTTTGTCGCCATGTCAACATGCTCAGAGGGCCCTTTGACCTGCCCTGGGGCCCCTCCGTGCTGACTAGGAGCCCATTCGGCATGTTCAGGGGCCCTTTTGGTCTGGTCAGGGGCCCCTCTGACATGCACAGGGGCCCTTTTAACTTCCCAGAGGCCCTCTGGTGCTGGTCTGTCCAGGGGCCCTCCAGCCTGTTCAGGGGGTCCTTAAGACCTGGCAAGGGACTGCACTGGCTGCTTTGTCGCCCTGCCGACATGCTAAGGGGCCTCTTCGACCTTCCCAGGGGTCCCTCTGTGCTGGCTCGGTGCTCATTCGACGTGTTCAGGGGCCCTTTGACCCGCTCAGGGGCCCTTTCGGCTTGTCCAGGGGCCCTTCTGACATGTACAGGGCTCTGCTGAACGTCCAAGGGCCCTCTGGTCTTTCAGAAAGGGCCCTGGTGCCCCTAAAGAACCTCTGAAATGCTCTAAACTCTTAAAGACCACGCTTCGCGTTGTCCATGAGCGTGGTCTCGTCGGCCCTTTTCGGTGCGCTGCGCACTGCGCGCCCGAAAAGGGCCCGCCGGGCCTCCAAGGCGGGGGGGTAGCCTCCCCCGCCCCCCCCCCCTTGGCTACGTGCCTGCCTCAGGCCTACCGAGTTAATGTTATCGACTTTTAAAGGAAATAGTTCACCTTCGGAAGTTTTTTCAGAGCACGATTTTATTATATTGTTTAATACAGTTTCTTTTTTTATTTTTAAAAATGGTCCTACATCGCGCCAATTCAGGACAGAAGGTCGTAAATTATTAAGTTTATGTGTGCGTTATTGGTCTGCGCATGCTCAATGGCAGTGCTGGCACTCTCAGACGGTACGGTATATCATATATGCGCCGCATTCCTTCGCCAAAAAGTCAAATATCTTCGGCTGGAGAGTCTTTTCAGCCAAGCAAAGTTGCAGATAAGGATTTCTCAACAAGGGCTACAAAACTGCTATTTCAGTTCAAAACCCCATGTTGAAGGTGAACTATTTCCTTTAAAGGAAATAGTTCACCTTCGGAATTTTTTCAGAACACGATTTTATTATATTTTTTAATACAGTTTCTTTTTTTCTTTTTAAAAATGGTCCGACATCGCGCCAATTCAGGACAGAAGGTTGTAAATTATTGATTTTATGGTGTGCGTTATTGGTCGGCGCATGCTCCATTGCAGTGCTGGCACTTTCAGACGGTACGGTACATCATATATGCGCCGTATTCTTTCGCGAAAAAGTCAAATATCTTCGGCTGGAGAGTCTTTTCAGCCAAGAAAAGTTCCAGATAAGGATTTCTCAACATGGGCTACAAAACTGCGTTGGTTACAAAATGATCTATCCGACCTCCTATTTCCCTACATATGGCAGCATTTGGTAGCATAGCCAACGAGCTACAATAACAGCGCAAGCCCTCGTGTGGATGCGCGTGAAGTTATTGTGACGTTAGGACAAAATGTATTGGGGTCTGGACGTTTGGAAGAAGACGTTTGGGATGGGTGGTGGTGGTGGTGGGGGGGGGGGGGGGGGGGGAGGGGCACGGAAGTTTTTGAGGGGGAATCCCAAAGTCTCACATTTCTGAAAATTCATCAGATTTTGCTTGCTTATGCATTGATAGCTGATTTAAAACAAACTTTCCTTAGATAAAGTTGCTTAGATTTTCTTATCAGGAAATGTGTACATTTTGTGCTGATTTCAGGTGGTTTGACGGCTGCTATGGCCCCTTTTCCCCTGGATCTGCAAAGTTTTTTTAGGGGGGAATCCCAAAAAGTCTCACACATTTCTGAAAACTCATCGGATTTCGCTTGCTTATGCATTGATAGCTGATTTAAAACAAACTTCCTTAGATAAAGTTGCTTAGATTTTCTTATCAGGAAATGTGTACATTTTGTGCTGATTTCAGGCAGTTTAATGGGTTTGATGGGATATCAATTTTTACCCCCAAACTCGAACCCTAGATCCGCAAGTGTGTGGGCCCCCAATTGGCTACGAGGGCCCCTCTGATCCCGTTTGCCCCCCCCCCCCCCCCCCCCCCCCCCTCCCCTGGCCGAAATCCTGGCTACGCCCCTGGGTACAGCGTGAGTGAACTCGCCGTACTTGTGACTTTGGGCTCGTACACGCCACTAGTACAGCGTGAGTGAACTCTCCGCTCTTGTGACTTTGGGCTCGTACACGCCACTGGTACAGCGTGAGTGAACTCGCCGTACTTGGGACTTTAGGCTCGTACACGCCACTGGTACAGCGTGAGTGAACTCGCCGCACTTGTGACGTAAACACAAGATGTCTCCCGTGACGCCACTATCATATGTAGATAGCGCTACTGACGCCACTATCGTATGTAGATGGCGCTACTGACGCCGCTTTCGTTTTCAGATGGATCATAGCCGCTACTGATGAACAGGTGGGCTCAACAACGCAGTCTTGTATGCTTGTTTCCTTCACTAGTTCACCGGGTGTTTTTTTTTAAGTTTCGGTTCACATAAGTCTGTGCAAAAACGGAGAAAAACTGAAAGCATCGTTAGGACTAAAACACTTGGAGTCTCACACAGGGGCGTAGGCAGAATTCTCCCAGGGGGGGATGGGATCAGAGGGGCCCTCGTA
Source organism: Chirona hameri (assembly GCA_036785665.1). Classification (NCBI taxonomy): domain Eukaryota; kingdom Metazoa; phylum Arthropoda; class Thecostraca; order Balanomorpha; family Balanidae; genus Chirona; species Chirona hameri. The sequence goes on along the minus strand of JAXIVJ010000191.1, from coordinate 295,273 downwards.
GCCAAAGGGGGCCCACATAATTAAAACAGTATAATATGTTGTATGTTGTGAAACAACGACAAATAATTTCGACAACGAAAAAATATATATTTATTGTTGGGATTCAAATGGCTTGACATGACGTGATTAAAACGTAATTATCTCCCAAAGTGCTACTGCATTTTCTCTGAAATGCTGTGATAAGACGTAGAATTGATGCAGCATAAGGTACTGAAAGTTTGACGTCGATACCTATCATTGTTTTCAAGTTATTGAGAAAATAAGGGAGGGGTGGTGGGCAGATTCTGCTACCTCTAGCGGGGCGCGGGTTAATCAAAATAATATCCTGAATCTTCTTCAATTCGGATTAAGGAAACTCAGTACGTACATGCCGATTGTGCACATGTACGATGAAGTTACAAAATCTCTACAAAATAACGAAATAACATGCTCCTTATATCTTGATTTACAGAAAAATTTGGATACCGTTTGCTTATAAATTTTCTGGAAAAAATACACCACATTTTGATACGTGGGGCTTCTGCAACATGATAGAGTTATATCCTAACTCGCCATTGACTGGGGGGAGGGGGGAGGGGCGTTTAAGGACCCCCTCCCCCTGATGAATTTCCGCAATAGCTAAAAAACGAATAGAGCTACATATCAACGTGAAACTTCGAGTACCTTCTTATACATTATTTTTACGTCTTGTGTGCAAAAATGAAGAAATTTCGTCAACTTTTTATCTTGAATTATAACAAATTTAGTGGTAGATTTTGGTGTAAAACACGCGAGTTCTACACCAAAATCAGCTCAATTTTGCCAGGCCTTACAAATGCCACATTTGAAGCAACATGCAATTGCAAAAAACGCAAAAAGAAAATTGCATCGGTTACCAACTGGCTATCTCGGATTTGTGAAAACTTTCGTTTTTGTCTCCCAAAAACTATAAAAAAAATGGGGGAGGAAATTATCAAAAATCTTTTTTTTTATATTAAAAAAACTGGAAGATATATCAGAGAACCACACATAGGCAACTACCATACCAAGTTTCAAACTGATATCTCTATTTTTGACTGACTTATGACCTCTAAAGTATGGGTAACTCATGGCGTCATGTTGTGAAATTGCGTTTTTGGGCTTGTATTGACTAGGTATAGATAAATAAAGGCCACCACTGTATTTCTGAAACAAAACTGGTCTAGCAACATGTTTTTGTTTTGTTTACATTTAACAATGTAAAATTTTGACCTTTGGTGACCTGAACTTGACCTGAAATTGACATTTACTTCACGTAAATGAAGTCAGGTGGTAAAATTACTAGCATTATCGAAATATACGTGTAAAATAACTCATAAAACATGTGTTGCATGACTTTCGTAGATATTTTGAGTATAGTGACTTTTTGTGACATGACCTTGACCTTGACCTTGGCCAGCAATCTCAATTTATCTCATGCGGGATATGTATCATACCTTTAGCAGCATTTGGGTGAAAATGGTCCACGCTTGGGAGCAATGACTGATTGCAGCTGTTTAAAAAGGCGTAAAACAGGGGTGGATTGCACGCGCTCAGTGAGGTCATCGCGCCTATCCTTCCTAATTGTGCGCTTAGTCAGTATGTTAAGACGGTGATAGGTGTCTCTTTCGGCGTTTCTCAGGGCCACCCTGCGCTGGCGCATGAGGTCTAAGGTCTCGCGGCTGACGGGAGGAGGAGAGGGATTGTGGACCTTGCACCTGCGGATGAGAGCATGTTTGTCGAGCAGACGGTTCATGACATCAGCAAATGCATTCCATTGGTGTTCACAGGGATCATCTGTACCGTCTACTGAGTGCCAATCGATGTTACGGACATCATTCAGGCATGCCTGCTCGTCGAACGCACGCCAGTTACGCTCGGTGCGGTACAGAGGTACGGGTTTGACACGAGGAATGGATGACGGAACAATGCCGCGGCGGTGATGGGTGACGAAATGACAAATCTCAACAGTGCACACAGGTGGAGTAGCGACATCACACAGTTCACGAGACAGCAGCACAACATCGATAATGGACTGAGTGTCACCACGGTAGAAGGTGGGCTGGTTCACGACGTTGATTAGTCCATAACGCTCGCCCAGCTCGATGAGGCGACGGTGGGCAGCGGGCTCGTCTGCGCATCAGAGTTCAGATCCCCGGTCTGCCCGATCCTCTGAGCCGGGTGGGCGGTGATGACGGCCTGCAGCTGCTGGTCGATGTCATCGAAGTCGGCGTCCGCATGCGATGAACTCGATGAAGGAGGTTGGTAGATGCAGCCGATAGTGGTGGCACGCTTCTGGTTGAACTTGACACTGAGCCAAATTGACTCAGCGTGTGACGGCCCAGATGGCGCTGGTGTGGCGATCCGGGTGGCTAGGAGAGAGTCGCGGACGTAGATGGCGACACCGCCTTCTGCCTTCTTGCGACCTAGCTCCCCCTCCTGCCGGAACAGACGGTACCCATGTAAAATGCAAAATCACTGTTATTGCTCTAAAGTCAATAGAAAGCATATGGCACTGACAATGCCTCTGCCACTCACTTAGATCATCCAGCATGGCACACTTATTGATTTGTGCAGAAAATCACGAAAATTACCAACGGACACCACTGTCGACCTTTAGCACCACCCGTGGACAGTCTGGCGGAAGTGTCAGTGTACCAGTAATTATCGTCAACGGGCTGCAGAAGTCGACGTTGCGCTGCACCGCCCGTGACTTTGAATCTGTCGCCCTCGAGACATTCTTGCTGAGCTGCCCTTGCCGCAGCACATGCTGCAGAGCTGCCCCTGCCGCAGCACATGCTGTAGAGCCGCCCCTGCCGCAGCACATGCTGTAGAGCCGCCCCTGCCGCAGCACATGCTGTAGAGCTGCCCCTGCCGCAGCACATGCTGTAGAGCCGCCCCTGCCGCAGCACATGCTGTAGAGCCGCTCCTGCCGCAGCACATGCTGTAGAGCTGACCCTGCCGCAGCACATGCTGTAGAGCCGCCCCTGCCGCAGCACATGCTGTAGAGCTGCCCCTGCCGCAGCACATGCTGTAGAGCCGCCCCTGCCGCAGCACATGCCGCAGAGCCGCCCCTGCCGCAGCACATGCTGTAGAGCTGCCCCTGCCGCAGCACATGCCGCAGAGCTACCCCTGCCGCAGCACATGCTGTAGAGCTGCCCCTGCCGCAGCACATGCCACAGAGCTGTCCCTGCCGCTGGTGGTAACTACAGTGCGATCCGTACAATGCTAGTCATATCACTTTCTTATTCAGATCAGTACGTCTGCAACGATTTAGTCAATATCCTGCCTTAAGTATCAGCGCGTGCTGACTTACAATGCCATTCCATTTTGAGGCCCACTGGTAAAGCTCACACATTCGACTTATCCTCGCCATGGCATCCACCCTTCGGGTCCGGACAGTAATGGATTCTCACTGCTGCATCATGCTTAAGCTGAGAAACAAATTTGGTGCATACATGAGGTATACAATGGACTCAGAGGACATATCTTTATTATGCACTTGGTATAAAGCAGATACCTAGTTATAAACAATAACAAAATGTCACGTTAGATAAACCTATTTAGTTTAATAATGCATGCTATGGAGTCCAGAACATACGCTATGCTTTCAGAACAGTCCAGAACATACGCTACTCTTTCAAACTTGCTTCTCAGCTGAACTTCCGTTGCTTGCACGGAGGACCATTCTGTTCATAGTTTGTTCATAACGATAGTGCAACACGACATTCCAGCCAATAGAGACGGTAAGCATTTTGTCCTGTCGTTCTCAACTCAAAGCAAAATTATAAAGTGCTCTTTCACTGTGTGTGGAAATAACACGTAAGAACCGCCCACTCAGTTCCTTTCACAGTGTGTGGAAATAACGCGTAAGAACCGCCCACTCAGTTCCTTTCACAGTGTGTGGAAAGAACGCGTAAGAACCGCCCACTCAGTTCCTTTCACAGTGTGTGGAAAGAACGCGTAAGAACCGCCCTCTCAGTTCCTTTCACAGTGTGTGGAAAGAACGCGTAAGGACCGCCCACTCAGTTCCTTTCACAGTGTGTACAAAGAACGTGTAAGAACCGACCACTCAGTTCCTTTCACAGTGTGTGGAAAGAACTAGTAAGAACCGCGCACTCAGTTCCTTTCACAGTGTGTGGAAAGAACGCGTAATAACCGCCCACTCAGCTCCTTTCACAGTTTGTGGAAAGAACGCGTAAGAACCGCCCACTCAGTTCCTTCCACAGTGTGTGGAAAGAACGTGTAAGAACCGCCCACTCAGTTCCTTTCACAGTGTGTGGAAAGAACGCGTAAGAACCGCCCTTTCAGTTCCTGACCTGATAAGTGTGCTCTCCTGGTATTCACCAAATGTCACTATCGTATATCGTATTGAAGTCCTTGTACTACTGAAACGTATGCCAGTACCATAACAGGTGACATTGTCTTGCATTTTGTCTAGGTATTTTATTGGTGTACGCTACTGCAGTCTCCAGTAGCGTACATGGCGTTACTCCCATGGCGTTACTGTTGTGTGTGCTACTGCAGTACACACATAACAGTAACACCACTGAGCCCGTGGTGTTACTGTTATGTGTGCTACTGCAGTCTCTCACAAGTGGTGTTATTTTTGTGTTCGCTACATCAGTCTCCAGCCTGTGGTGTTACTGTTATGTGTGCTACTGCAGTCTCTCACCAGTGGTGTTATTGTTATGTCCATTAACACAGCAGTGCTTGCAACAGTAAAGGCGGCCGCACACTTGGCAATTCGGTGCGCGGAGGTCGCGATATCGCTGCGACTTTCTGCGCATCTTTAGCGACTTTCCGCCTTCGCGTCAGCCGAAACGTCAAAAATCGCGAACGAATGTGGCCGGCCATCTGCGGACCGGCGGAAAAAAGCTGATTCGAACGAGCTTTTTTCCGCGACTGAACGCCGCGGAACCGCGGACATCAAATTGATCATGCTAACAGTGGCGAATCTGTGCAAGATAGAGGTACAAATTTTGCACGCATGCCTTTGCCGCTGTGAAATTTGTTATGTAAAAGTTTCGTGGTTCTAAACTTACATCTCCGTCGAAAAATGGCCATCATTAACTTACCTTGAGACAGGCTGTCGGCACAGGTTGCGACATGCTGTAGGTCGGCGGTGCGGAATCTCGCAAGCAGACAGCGCCGAATCCGCCGGAACAAGGACGACATTCCGCGGTATCGCCGCGATTTTACGAGGCGGAATTTCGCAGTGATATCGGGCGCCGAATGCGTAGTGTGCGGCCGCCTTAACTGCAACACTAACATACAACACAACACAACACTTACTGCAGTCTCCAGGGGTTTGTGTTACTGTCGTGTGAGTTATAGCAGTCTTCAGGGGTTTGTGTTACTGTCGTGTGAGCTATAGCAGTCTCCAGGGATTTGTGTTACTGTCGTGTGAGCTATAGCAGTCTCCAGGGGTTTGTGTTACTGGCGTGTGAGCTACTGCAGTATCCAGGGCTTTGTGTGTGTTACTGTCGTGTGAGCTATAACAGTCACCAGCCCGTAGTGTTACTGTCGTGTGAACTATAGCAGTATACTGCAGTCTCCAGTCTGTGGTGGTTCACTTTTTTACAAGTCTGGTCCACTGGCAATTTGCTCATCAGTTCGTAGTGCTAACAAATGAACACAATGATCGTGTGCATGCCTTCGATCAAGCCAAAGCAAGCTTACATGTAAACAAGGTTGAAAATGCGGACTCAAGGATTGAGGGCACCCTTGGCATGGCGTAGGTACCCATGACATCCCAACATCGATTGCAATCAACACAGTCGGTACTCTCAAGTACATACGATTCAAGAACGTGCATCACTACCATTTTGAGTTGATGCAGTGGTACATAGAAAGAGATCTGCTCATAAGCCATGCGATACTGTCATCCGCGCTGTGCTTCATTGGTGCATTATTTAAAGCACTGACGAAATTTAGAGCATGAACTTAGCCAAGGGAGCATTGTTTACTAGCAATCCAAGAAAATTATCAGATTGATTACTAATGATAATCGTCTTGTTCATTTTTATTTTCGTAATCACCATCTTTAGCTGAGTTGCACGAGCCAAGTTGGAAAAAAATGAACAGAAATACCTGCTGAAATATCTAGTGGCTTCATTGATCATTCTCATACTGTTTAGTATTCCAAAATTAAGTTGTTCCCTTAGCTTTTAGCATATGGATGGGCAACGTATGTCATTGTTCGAAATTGTGAAGTTTGTTGCTGCTCATTTTATGACCCAGCACATTATCAACCCCAATAATATTATACCTTCTCCATCTAACAAGGGTTAGCATGCATATTGCATATTGTTCGAGTTAAAGGTTCTTCGGATTACAAAACATCCGATGCTGGTGTCAGTGACAGCTGCCAAGACCCGACAACAGCCGGCGGAGGTAACCATCCGGTCCACGCGACGCCTCAACCAACCACAGTATATGACCTCAAAAAGGTTAGAAAGTAGGATATTGAGTTGCGTCAAATGGTATGGTAAACAAATGCACGCATTAGCTTTCACGCCCTTAGAAGCCTAGTTAGGATATTGGCATAGTGTACACAAGAAATGGCATGGTCCAATGAGTACAAAAATATACCTGCTACTTGAAAACAACATCAACCTGGTATATACCAGGTGATCATTAACTAATAAAATAAAGTAAACCACAGTTACAGGCATATATTATAGATGTCACCATAAAAAACGCACATGAATAGAATGCCTAAGGCTGGACATTTGTTGTCATACAAACGCAATTCATCTATTGTTCAGCGTTCCTCTACAATAGGAGCTCAAAGACCAAAGTGCCCACCCTCCTCCGCGTCGCAAAGTTCGGCTCGGTGTCGGGTGTGACGAACCATCCGCATCAGCTGGTCGTCGTCCAAGTTGCGGGCGAAGTTTCCACCATTGCCTCCAGCTGCTTCAGGGTTAGGGCTTGCGACTGACGACCTAATCCACAGCTTGAGGCTGCAGAGACTGAAGTTCAGGCAGGATAGACCCGGACTGTATGGTGGCCAATGATGCTGAATCCTGCGGGAGATGAACCGATCGCCGAACTTTGACTTCGAGGGTGTGACGTGAGAAGGTGCGCCAGCCTTCTGAAACCAGTGCCTTTTTGTTCATGTTGGTGCCCAAGCAACCCGAAGAGGGCACTCGTTTCAGCAGGATGACGCGCCTTCACACGTCACACCCTCAGTGATGCAGTTCCTGAGACCGAAGTTCGGTGATTGGCTGATCTCTCGCAGGATTCAGCATCATTGGCAAGCATACAGCCGGGTCTATCCTGCCTGGACTTCAGCTTCTGGCATCAAGCTGTGGATGATGTCGTCAGTCGCAAGCCCCAAACCCTAAAGCAGCTGGATGGAAGCAGCAATCATGGAAAACTTCGCCCGCAACATGGACGAGGACCAGCTGATGCGGATGGTGCGTCACACCCGACGCCGAGCCGAGCTTTACTGCGCGGAGGAGGGTGGGCACTTTGGTCTTTGAGCTCCTATTGTAGAGGAACGCTGAACAATAGATGAATTGCGTTTGTATGACAACAAATGTCCCACCTTAGGCATCTATTGATGTGCGTTTCTTATGGTTACATCTATAATATATGCCTGTGACTTGGTTTACTTTATTTCATCTGCCCCTCATGTGTTCGGCTGAGGACCCCAGCGGAGCGCAGGTTAACAGTTGTCAGAAACACTGAATTCACAACCCTGAATTGCCATGACTTTTTTATACTTGTCAACCACTTAGCCTGATATTTTTTTAAAATAAATGTATTCCGAATATTTGAATGGATGGATTTATGGGATCACAACCTTATGCTAAGCAGAGCTTGTTGCGTGGGCCCTGACCCCTACCACCCGATGACGTACTTCAATTTTTCAACGGCAGAATTTAGTGGCGAATAATTAACGTGCTCGAAGTTGGAACACGGTCCGCCCAGCTCCTGATTTCATCTTCTGACCTGTTTGCGGCCACTGCCACCGACCACAGGTCATCTCGGTCAGGAGCGAATATCGAGCGTAGAAGCGAATCGAACCCACCTTGCCAGAGTGGACGAATTTCCTGCCCGACGGTTTACCAACGGAGCTGCGTGGGCGTAGATGAAGTGTGACGTCACCAAAAATAGCTTATCACCATTTGTAAAGTGGAAATAATTTACGGCTGGCCAGTGGCGGATCTACGTAAGTAAAAATCAGGCAATTGCCCCCCCCCCCCAAAAAAAAAAATCGGTGGGCAAACGTATGTTTTTACCCCCCCCCCCCCCCGCAATCGTTCTGGGAGGTTGTGATTTTTGTTCCGGGAAGTCATATACTCCCCTCCGCCAAGACTCTTCACTTTGTGCACCCGACGCCACTTCCCCCCCCCCCCCGGTCAACAACTTCTCGCTGACGAAACGGAGCGAAGTTTCCCCTCCCAAAAACAAAACTTGAAACCTAGACCCGCCACTGTGGCTGCCCCCCCACTTTTCAAAACGTTCCTACGCCTATGTGACCTGGTGACCTTAGGGGGTGTCCAAACCAAGATTCCTTTACTAATAACGTCTACCCAGGAGGGAGAAACGACTCCAGGTGTGATGTCAGAGCATTTGGCATCAATATTTTGCAATATGGTAGCAAATAAACAACGGCATCTATGGCGCGTTGATTCTCGTCATTTATCTTCAGGAATATCGACACACTTGGGGCATGTGAGGGGCGGATCCAGGACAATTTTCGGGGGTGGGGGATGGGGGGAGGGGTGGGTGGGGGTGGGGGTCACATCAGACGTCAAGGGGCTCCCGAGCTGAAAGGGGGCCCGAACGTTTTTGCCGGTCTTTAAGGGCCTCCAGTCGGTCTGTGAGTGTATTTTCAGTTACGGTGAAGGCCTTGACAAGCATAAGAGGGCCCTTGTCAGGTCTGAAAGAGTCACATGCCAGTTTACGTCCGTTAGAGAGAGGGTCATTGACAGGCCTGAGAGGGCTGAGACCAGGCCTCATTTTCAGGTGGGGCCAAATGTCTCGCCTGGTGTCCGGTATAGGGTCCTCTGAGGCCTAGTAAGGTACCTCTCAGACCGGCATAGAGCCATCTGAGGACTGGAAAGGGTCCTCTCAAACAGACGCAGGCCCATTTAAATCCCGGAAAGGGCCATCTCTGACTAATGTAGGTAGGGCCCAGTCAGGACTGGGACTGGGCCTCTCAAACCAGCGTAGGGTCCCTCTAAGGCTTGATAAGGCCCTCTTAGCGGGCGTAGAGCCCTCTCAGGCCGGGCCAGGACCCTCGCAAACGACCCCAGGGCCCTTTCAGAACTGGCCAAGGCCCTCGCCGACAGGCATAGGGTCTCTCTCAGACCCAGCGAGGGCCTACTCAGACTTAACCCGCGAGTTACTGGGGTATATTTCATAACGCGACTTACTGGGGGGGGGGGGGGGCTATTTTTTGCCCCCCCCCCTCTGATCTCCGGAACTACCGGACTGAATGTAAAAATTTAAACGGCATTCGATAGCCCTGGGAAATTTATCGAGGGAAACATAATATTGTTGACCTCGGGGTCACCGATGACGTCACAGGTCAGGTCAAGTACAAAATGTTTTACCGTGTCGAAAGGTCTCTATGGATGGAATTGTCGCGCAAAATTGCGATATTAAACGCATAAGCCGTTGATAAATCGGTATGATTCGTGTGTCTGACACTTCTAAGTACCTTTCTAAGCTGTTTATGACCTTGGGTCAGGTCAAGGTCATTCGAGGTCACGAGGTCAAACTGCAGATTACGGTAATTAGGCATTGTAACACATGTTTATGGGTTTGTTTTTCGTCTAGAACGCGAAAAATGACCTTAGAACATTGTTTGTTCCATATAAATAGAAGTGAAAAGCAAAAATGGAAATGCGTTTTTTTGTCATAGTAATGCTGTCAGAAGTGGTCGATTTTTGTCATTTAAAGGTCATAACTCGGTCATTTTTAAAAATATCGACTTTAAATTTGGTACACATATTCACCACATAAGTATCGATCACTGATATTCCTTTTTTTTGATCATTTTGATTTTTTCTTGAAAATTTTGTAAAAACAAAAAACAAAATCTTTGGATTTCTCAAAATTTTGAATTTTAAACAAATTCAAAAATCCGAGATAGAAGTTTGATAGCCCGGTCTATTTTCAGTAATTTGATATAATACAATTTAGTTTATCTCAAATATCGTACCTTTGACAGCGTTTTCCGCAAACCATTATTTTGCAACAAAAACCGAAGAACAAGACGTCACTCTGACGTCATTACCGGTTGACCTATCATAGCCTTATATTTTTAATTTTGCCAACATGTGTAGAATTGATGTGAGAGAAGTTACTGCAAGTTTAGTGACGATACGGGTGTTCGTTAAGGAGTTATTGCAAAATAACGGGAGGGGAGGCAAAAAATAGCCCCCCAGTAACTCGCGGGTTAACAAGGACACTATCTGACCGATGTAGGGCCCTTTGGTCTTTCAGATAAGGCCTGGTGGCCCTTATCTGAAAATAGAGCCTTTTAACCAGCGAGTTACTGGGGTATATTTCATAACGCGACTTACTGGGAGGGGGGGGGGGGCTATTTTTAGCCCCCCATCTGATCTCCGGAACTACTGGACCGAATGTAAAAAAATTCAAACGGCATTCGATAGCCCTGGAAAAGTTATCGAGGGAAACATAATATTGTTGACTTGGGGTCACCGATGACGTCACAGGTCAGGTCAAGTACAAAATGTTTGACCGTGTCAAAAGGTCTCGATGGATGGAATTGTCGCGCAAAATTGCGATATTAAACGCATAAGCTGTCGATAAATCGGTATGATTCGTGTTTCTGACACTTCTAAGTACCTTTCTAAGCTGTTTGTGACCTTGGGTCAGGTCAAGGTCATCCGAGGTCACGAGGTCAAACTGCAGATTACGGTCATTAGGCGTTGTAACACATGTTTATGGGTTTGTTTTTCGTCTAGAACGCGAAAAATGACCTTAGAACATTGTTTGTTCCATATAAATAGAAGTAAAAAGCAAAAATGGAAATGCGTTTTTATGCATAGTAATATTGTGAAAAGTGGCCGATTTTTGTCATTTAAAGGTCATAACTCGGTCATTTTTAAAGATATCGACTTGAAATTTGGTACACATATTCACCGTATACATTGAGATCACATATATTCCGGCTTTTGGATAAATCTGATTTTTTCCTGAAAATTTTGTTAAAAAAAAAAAAATGTATTTGGATTTCTCAAAATTTTGAATTTCACAAAATCTAAAAAATCCGAGAAAGCAGTTTGATAGCCCGGTCTTTCGTCAGTAATTTCGTTTAAAAAATTTAGTTTATCTCCAATATCATACCTTTGACAGCGTTTTCCGCAAACCATTATTTTGCAACAAAAACCGAAGAACATGACGTCACTCTGACGTCATTCCCGGTTGACCTATCATAGCCTCATATTTTTCCTTTTGCCAACATGTGTAGAATTGATGTGAGAGAAGGTACTTGAAGTTTGGTGACGATACCGGTGTTTTTTTTAGGAGTTATTGCAAAATAACGGGAGGGGGGGGGGGGCAAAAAATAGCCCCCCCCCCCCCAGAAACTCGCGGGTTAAGTGCCCTAAACTTTATAAAGACCACGCTTCGCGTGGTCTCCAGACTCTTAGAGAGCCCATGATACCACGTTTCGCGCAGTCTCGTCGGCCCTTTTCGGCGCGCCCTCAGACGTTTCGGAGGGGAGGGCACATGTCCTCTGTGCCCCCCCCCCCCTGGATCCGCCCCTAACGCATGTCCGGTTTTAAGACCGTCCCAGATTTGATAGTAGCATCATGGCAGGAAATCAAGAGGTAGATACTAGATATGTAATGTCACGGACACCAGCCTAATGTTTTTCCCTGTTGATTATTCGAAGCCAAAACAACTTAAATATCACGGTTTTAGAAGTTTGAAACACTAAGTACCCTAGCCGTGCAACGGAATAAACAATGCTTGTTTGGTAGCATCTGTCAGTAAAAAGATAAATGGACTCCATTTGGTTTAATACAAATACTATGACATTTTTTCCCCTATGGTAAAATAAATCCTTTCTTTAACATTTCCAATTTTTTTACTTATACCAATATTTTTGCCACATCAGGTACATTTCGCCAAACAATGACAATCTGTGGAGCGAATAGTTAGCGCTATATGTACTAAAATTATGCCGTCATCCTTCGTTAAAGATCGTTCTTACCCTAGGGTATATCCTACGCAGCGAGGTTTCTGCTATGCACACCAATATAGGTACAGACTGAGTGGCCATGCAATGTTAACCTCGACATATTTCACACCATCATGACATGGCCCAGAGTTTTTTTTTTCTGGTGTTGTTCTCACCACCTCTACAGATCGAACGGATGGCACCACAGGTCCCATACTTGCAGGTCACGTACATTTGTACCCGACTTAGCTTTGTGACACCGAAGAGTTCAAGCTGCATACGTAGGGGTTAACCCGCGCGGCGCTGGGGTCTCCATCCGAACGCGCCGCGCTGGGGGGTAAATTTTACCCCCCCTCTTATCTCCCGAACCAATAATCGCAGCGAGACGCGCAAGGCGGCGATCGGAAGCTCTCGATGGGAAGATTCTAAGTAAGTCTTAAAATTTTATTTAAAAGGTCACATATCAGGTCAGGGTCAGGTCAAAGGTCAAAACCACCTGTTTTCGAGATTATTGGCTGCAGAGACCGGACAATCAACAGCAACGCGCCGAAACTCTGCCAAAACACTTCTAAATATAAGGAGAGGGTAATGCTTGAGTATGAATATCATACTAAGTACAGGTCAAGGTCAAAGTCAGGTCACAAAAGGTCACACTGTGAAAAAGTAATATGAAACCCATGTGACACGTGTCTCATGGGTTATTTCAGACGTAGAATCCAAAAATAATAGTTATTTTGACATTTGACCTCCAGGTCAGGTCAAGATCAGGCAAAAACGGTCAAATTTTGAAATCCAAAATTTGCAATAACCAACACATGTTTACGGTTCTGTTTTGCCACAGCAATCCAATGGTGCAGTTTGTTTTTGTTTACGATGTCTAGAAATGTCAAAATTTTCGATTTTTTCAAATGCGTCCATCACATTGAACACTTATTAGTGTCATTTGGGGGTCAAAAATATAGATATTTGTTTGAAATTTGGAATAGTCACTCATTAGAGATGGTTATCTGACATATCTTCCGGTTTTTTGAAAATTCTTACAATTTTGGATTTTGTAAACTTTGAAAAAAATAAAAACGAGTTCTTGCATTTTGGGGATCAGAAAATCAAAATTGTGCAAATCCGAGATAGCCATCTTGTAGAAAATGTCATTTCCGTTCTTTTGACGTGCTTTGTTTGCAATTTGCTTTAATACTCGCTGTTCTATCATCGATCAAAGTTTCGTCCATTTTGGACCGAAAATGGCGTTACATGACGTCACTAGAACGCTATTTTCGCAAAAACTTCTAGACCGATGTTCTCCAAAATTTATCTGAAGACGTCAAATCGATACCAGATAAGGTACTGAAAGTTTCGTGTCGATATCTAGTGTAATTTTGAATGTATAGCGAAAACCCGGGAGGGGGGTAAAATTTATCCCCCCCCAGCGCCGCGCGGGTTAAAACGCACCACTTGGCACCCCTCATACTCCCTAGGTAGAAAAGTATCAACACAGTTTTCTGGAATCTGATTTTAGAACCCCTTTCGTCTTCTTTTATTTTGATTTCTTAAATTTGTACTGAAAAACGCATGGAAATCGGTCAAAATTGCACAAAACTAAAATCACCACGTACATTTGTACGTAAATGCGTATTAAAAGCTTGCGGCACTGTAGGTGGCACCCTCACATTCCGGAGTGTTTTTTCCTTTAGTTTAATTTCGATCTCTGAAATGTTTCTCGAAAAATACCTAAAAATTGGTCAAAATTGCAAAAAAAGAAAATCACCACCTAAATTTTCACGAATCCCAGTCCGGTAACTGTCAGGAAACACAAATTTCCATGGTTTTTGCTTTTCATGGCCACGTGAAGCATCTTTTGGTAATTTTTCATTGGAAATCGGTTCGAAATTGACCAAATTACAGTATTGACTAAATTACGGTATTGACCTAATTACGGAATTATCGTACGATTTTGACCCCAAGGCAATGCCCCGATCGCATTGCCGGCTTCTAGTATATTGGTAATGTTCTAGCTCCTTCTTTGAAATAATAGACCGTTCATCCAATGAAGACGAGAACCTCGTAAAACTTTTCCACATAACCTCTCATATTCTGCATCGATCGGGGTGACTGCAGCCTGTCGACCATTTCAAGTGGGGATGACCTGGCTGTCCTCCTCCATCGCCACAACCTCACCCATTCTGTCATCACCGCCTGCCTTCAGTCTTCCGAATGCCGAGCTGAGCTAGACCGGCGGCCGATGTTCCGTGCGTATGAGGTGGAGATACGTTTTTTTTGCCTTTGCACATCTGATTGGGAAATGGAGTGAATACAGCTTTGGCTTGGATTTTCAGGTTAGTTTCAATCTGTTAGCATCAGTTTACTCTAAAACTGAAGACCCCCATTGTGTTTTTGCTACCTGTATCCGCCTATGACAAATGTTTGCATATTTATGAATACAGAAATGTAGTTCATGCTCCAAGGAATCGAATGCCGCTTTTTTCGGAGAGAATCGGTCCAGCGGTTTCCGAGATGCGAGGGGGGGGACAAGTACCCCCGACATATTCGTATTTGTTTAGCCCGACAGTTAATGGGGTTAAGATATATGATGGTGACTTGCACGGTGAATGTGCGTAAAGGACTTGAAGAAACGTCTTTCAAACTAACCGGCTTATGGCAAACTAACCGGCTTATGACAAAGGAAAAAATGAGTCGCTTTTTGAACTATTAAGTACTGCTTTACATATAGGTAAAGCCTATATAGCCTATTGAGGAAAATATAGGTTTACCTTTACCTATACCTATAGGCGTCCCGTATTATGACATAGATGTCATTTATTGTCGATGTTAGATGATAATATCATTCGACGTGTATCCATGAGACAAACACAGTAGTGAAATATGTTTTAGTCTATAATGTTGCTATCAAAAGCTATTCTTTCAAAATAATTCGACGATTTTTAGAATGTTTTAAACTTAATGGATTATCCTGACCTAACTATTGACCTGAGGTAAATTATGATGTCACTATAGTGACAAAAAATCGATTATCTTTCGAACACTTTGTTCGGCGCGTCGCTAACTCTTTTAGTTATCGCGATATAGACGGTTTTAACAAGGGCTCTCATATATAGCTGAAAAGTGACATTTGGTGACCTCTGGTGACCTTCAAAATTGACTTGAACCCTAAAAAAGACCGATATACTTTCGATGGAGATTGTCTCGGGCTATCTAACAGCGTTTTTTTCACTTGTCACTTCGTTGCGAGGTTTTCGAGATTTTGTGGGGGATGCGAAAATCCCCCCCCCCCCCCGGCAATTCGTGGTTGGTGCGAACCCCCGGCAGTGCCCGGGACGCGGTATGTCGCGCCCAACTTCTGTTATCCACATCTCTGATCTATACAGTTCGTGGTTGGTGCGAGCCCCCGGCAGTGCCCGGGACGCAGTATGACGCGCCCAACTTCTGTTATCCACATCTCTGATCTATACAGTTCGTGGTTGGTGCGAACCCCCGGCAGTGCCCGGGACGCGGTATGACGCGCCCAACTTCTGTTATCCACATCTCTGATCTATACAGTTCGTGGTTGGTGCGAACCCCCGGCAGTGCCCGGGACGCAGTATGACGCGCCCAACTTCTGTTATCCACATCTCTGATCTATACAGTTCGTGGTTGGTGCGAACCCCCGGCAGTGCCCGGGACGCGGTATGACACGCCCAACTTCTGTTATCCACATCTCTGATCTATACAGTTCGTGGTTGGTGCGAACCCCCGGCAGTGCCCGGGACGCGGTATGACACGCCCAACTTCTGTTATCCACATCTCTGATCTATACAGTTCGTGGTTGGTGCGAACCCCCGGCAGTGCCCGGGACGCAGTATGACGCGCCCAACTTCTGTTATCCACATCTCTGATCTATACAGTTCGTGGTTGGTGCGAACCCCCGGCAGTGCCCGGGACGCAGTATGACGCGCCCAACTTCTGTTATCCACATCTCTGATCTATACAGTTCGTGGTTGGTGCGAACCCCCGGCAGTGCCCGGGACGCAGTATGACGCGCCCAACTTCTGTTATCCACATCTCTGATCTATACAGTTCGTGGTTGGTGCGAACCCCCGGCAGTGCCCGGGACGCGGTATGACACGCCCAACTTCTGTTATCCACATCTCTGATCTATACAGTTCGTGGTTGGTGCGAACCCCCGGCAGTGCCCGGGACGCGGTATGACGCGCCCAACTTCTGTTATCCACATCTCTGATCTATACAGTTCGTGGTTGGTGCGAACCCCCGGCAGTGCCCGGGACGCAGTATGACGCGCCCAACTTCTGTTATCCACATCTCTGATCTATACAGTTTGTGGTTGGTGCGAACCCCCGGCAGTGCCCGGGACGCGGTATGACGCGCCCAACTTCTGTTATCCACATCTCTGATCTATACAGTTCGTGGTTGGTGCGAACCCCCGGCAGTGCCCGGGACGCGGTATGACGCGCCCAACTTCTGTTATCCACATCTCTGATCTATACAGTTCGTGGTTGGTGCGAACCCCCGGCAGTGCCCGGGACGCGGTATGACGCGCCCAACTTCTGTTATCCACATCTCTGATCTATACAGTTCGTGGTTGGTGCGAACCCCCGGCAGTGCCCGGGACGCGGTATGACGCGCCCAACTTCTGTTATCCACATCTCTGATCTATATGACCTAGGATCAGATAAAATTATTGCAATACATCATGTTACATACAATTATTGTCCTGTTCGTGAAACATATTGTACAATAATACAAATAGAAATACAGCACGATTTTGAGATAGCTCAAGCTGCCCATCATCGAAAAATCTGCGTGGCCTCCCAGTGAAAATCCCTTACAGGTGGCCCTGACTGACAGGGCATCAAGTACAGTTCTGTTCGAGACCAACCATTCACCATCTGTTGACGATAACTTATGAACAAAAACATGGCCAGTCCGCAGCCGTCAGGTGCTTCTCTTTCACTCCTTCTGTTGACACACCTACTCACACATTAGCCACCCTCCACACGCACAGCCTGCGAGGCTCTGGCTTCGGTGTTGTACGTGCCGCACCGTGACCAAAGCCGGGCAGGCGGCGGAACAGCGACGGAGACTCGTGCAATATATAAGCCTCGGCGTGTCTGGCAAGGTGTCAGTGTGCCACTGGAACGATCTCGTGCTATCCGCTCTCAAGTCTCGTGCTCTTCCATTCAGGTAAGCACCGGAGGCGGCCACGGGAGCTCCCCTTCGCCAGTGGAGTGAACCAGTGAGGTGCCGAACAGTGCTGCAGAGCTAGCAGAGGTGCTCCCGGAGCCATGGGAGCCTGGCAGAGAGGAGCCATGCTCCCGGAGCCAGCGCCACGTGCGCCGTGGAGCTAACGTGCACAGTGACGACCGCAGCGCGCTCCGGAGTCGTGGCACGTGTACTAGAGCGCGGCATGATAACGCACGTGTTGCACGTGCGGTTAAGATACGTGCCACGATCACGGAGGGCCAACGTCGCGTCCTTTCGTGGCGGATATTGCGGGATGTTTCGCAGTCCAGAGCCGAGTGGGATTGTCCTGACTTGACCTGAGACTAAGGTCAAGTCAGGTCAGGTTTTCAATCTGAAAGCCCTGCAACGCCTGTAGATGTCACGCTTGAAGCATAGGAATCGACATTAAATTGCTCGATTATTGTTACGTGTTTGCTTATCATCTTAGTTTTCATGTATTTTTGGCATGCATGGCTTAGTTGACAAGTAGTGCTAAAATACACTACAGAAGTAATGCTGCAGTGGAAACGGTCCAATTCATTTACCTTTATACTTTATAACTTTTCGTCAAAACGAGAACAAATTAACGGCATGCAGAGCATGCTGTTTTTAGTTATCGGCAACCCACTGTACGAAACATTTCAACGCTACCTTGAACTCTTATAATATAAAATTCAAAGCTCTTTTAGAGTCTTGATGCAAATATTTTGCTTACATATTGATTTCTTGAACATGGAATGGCGTCACCACGGTCTACAAATTAGTAGCGACAAATTCAAGTGCACGTGTACCTTACAATGGGAATAAATTAGGGATGACTGGAAATTACTAGGGACAATGTCCCTAGTAGTCCCTAGTAAGCCCGGCGTATGCACCGCATATTGTATACTGCATAAACATATTTGCTCTACTTGAGCACCACATAATGCGTTCAATCTGTCTGGCTAGTCCTTTCAGGCCCGGCAAAAAGCCTGCCGGGCATTCAGGCCCGGCGCCGGGTCCGTGGCTCTGAGTTTGGCAACTTTAGAGATGATCCTCCTCAGATCTCACCGTCAAAAAAAAAAACGAACGTCTACGTTAATTTCGACGAGACAAAATGTTGCCAATTACGATGCCAATCAGGTTTTCTGTTCGTGACGACTAACGTTCTCTCTTATCTGTCAAATGGCGTTAAATTGGTAAAAGTTGCGCGCGAAGAATTGTAATTTTCCTTAGTGTCCCCAATGGTCGCGACGCCCATGTCATTATGCTGAAGTTCACAATCACGTTAATTATATGTAACTGAGCCACGGCAATCTGGAGTAGGAATAAACGAACTAACGTTCCGTCCGAATCAAGCTTGTGAACTTGAATAAGGTAAACAAATGGGAAATATCATTTTAACGGTGCCCTTACCGCTCCTCGATCAAAACAAAAATATTCAATCAAATTTCGATACCTGTCCAAAGGTCTGATGCTGTGCTTGCATCCCTCATTAACCTCATCAACAATCTGCTGTGTTCGTTTATGGCTGTGTTTGGGTGTACCTATCCAGGGAATGACAAGCCCTAGTGGTATACAACTCCAACTCTCCCCAACTCTCCCCAACAACGAGAAGGTGCGCGTGCTGGTCTTCATTTCGAAAGCATTGTGTTTCCCGCTGCAGTGTGGTAAGATTAAAGTCCAACAGGGCGTAACAATGAACCTTGCCATAACACAATTTGCACGACATCCCGATTTGTTTCGCCATCTCCTTTTGGTGTAACAAATGCCAAGTATATGGCAATTGAATTGATTCGGTTTTACTTGTAAGTCTATCATACTAACCATGACTTCGAACCTCAATTGATCATATATGCTTCATGTGCGTCTTCACGCGCATTTATGCAGACCTTCAAGGCTGCTCTAGTCAGTGGTTTAGGGTAATGAAACACAATCAATACTTCGGATTTGTGAATAACTGGCTCTTAACACGCGCCCTGGAGGGCCTCTGATAATTACACGCCCTGGAGGAGGGCGGATTTCGCCCCCTCCCCCCATGATCTCGAAAACCACGCAACGTATAGCGACAAGCGGAAAACGGCGTTAGATAGCTCGAGAGAAGCTCTTTCGAAAGTATTTCGTGCATTTTTTTCTCTCAGGGCAATATTAAGGGCACCAGAGGTCATCAAGGGTCAGATTTTCAAGTTTTCAAGACTTCGCTTCGAACACTCCCAAATATCTCGGGTACTATGATAGTTAGCTGCAAACAGAAAACATCAAACGAAAGCCATTGCAAATTCAATCGATATAGCTGTCTTCCGATTGAGTTCAGGTCAATAGTGTAGGCTCCCGAGGTCATAAAATGTCAAAAAGGTGATTTTGTTTGCAAAACTAGTTTTTCACGAATAACTTTTTACCTAAAAAAGAAAAAGCAATAGGTTGTACGCCATAGCGTTTTCTTGTCAAGGCTCTTTGAATCATATTCATGGTGTTCGAGTTAAGTCAACTGAGTAATTTGACCTCAGGTCAAGGTCAAGTGGTGACATAAGTTGGTCATGTTGCATAATAAGAGACGTGTCTCGACGAGACAAACACATTGGCACCATTTTATCTTCTTTATCTTTCTTATGTCGATAGTTATTGGCAAAACAGTGTTGGCGGTCACGAAATTGACCTGACCTTAGGTCACCGAAATTAGAAATCCGAGATATACAAATTATTAGTATATATATATATATATATATATATATATATATATATATATATATATATATATATATATATATATATATACCTTTATAAAATGCTGCAAGATTGAAACCAATCGGTCTAAAACTGTGGCTGTGGTACTACTGCAAACGTTTTGGAGTTGAGGTTATCACGTGACCTGGCTTGGTGACCTGACCTGAGATGACCAGAGGTGAATAATTTTACATAATGTGGAAGTTCATTGCGGAACAGGTGTGAACAAACGGCGGCGCTACGTGCCGCACGTTTCCGCGCTATCCTTGAAAAACCAGATGGGGGGGGGGGCGGATTTCGCCCTCCCCCCCCCCAGCACAGCGCAGGTTAAGTGTAGGAAAAAATGTTGATGATGTTTCGCAGAACCTCCCATTCCTTTATCATCTATTCGGTTTATTTGCTTTTGGCGCACTGTGTTTTTCAAACGACATGTCGACTAAAGTTATTTGTACTGGCAATTTGTGATTTGGCGTGTTCACTGTCCACGGACTTGTAAACAATTACAGCAGTTGCTAGCGCAGCTTATCAATGCTCTGTATCATAGCGCCTCACCTCAGCAGGATATCGTTGACTTGCGGCCTGAGCGATATCCCTCATGACCTGCGAAGACCCCATTCTTGGCCAGTGTAGCACAATTTCTCCACAAGTGGAGGTTATTAAGAACAACTAGTCACTGTGGACGTCACCCTCGACCCCTGCCCTGAATAAGCGTCTTGCGGCGGAACAGGGTGGGACAGAGAAAACAATGGTTTGTGTTGTTGCTGGTGTTCGTCCCCTCCCTATCTGTCGCAGTGGTTTCTATTTCCGGGACCCGTGAGCTGGGCTGAATCAAACTATGAAATGCCCGTTTATTTGCACCTAATTTGGTTGAAATGAATAAATGTGATCCATACTTTTGTAGTTCAAAGCTCCATTCATTATGTTTTTCATTACGTTCATTCCGTCAGTTTGACTGTAGTGTTTTACTGAATGAATGAATGGTTTGAATGAATGAGAAAAAAAACTTGTTTACATTGCGATCGAAGGAAACACATTTGCTCTCTCGCCGTCAGAAGCCATGGTGAAGCTGCTGGTTGCTCTGGTGGTGGTCGGTCTGGCAACTGTTGCCAAATCAGATGAAGACTTCAACAGCGCGTCTGCGCCACAGTACTATCAACCGCAGCAAACCAGCAGCTACATTAACTACCAGCAGTCGGGTTCTCCTCAGCACGGCAACAAGTGAGTCACTGCAGACCACTAACGCACGCGCTGCCACATCAAATTAAACACCAGCAGCTATAGTAACTACCAGCAGTCGGGTTCTCCTCAGCACGGCAACAAGTGAGTCACTGCAGACCACTAACGCACGCGCTGCCACATCAAATTAAACACCAGCAGCTACATTAACTACCAGCAGTCGGGTCCTCCTCAGCACGGCAACAAGTGAGTCACTGCAGACCACTAACGCACGCGCTGCCACATCAAATTAAACACCAGCAGCTATATTAACTACCAGCAGTCGGGTTCTCCTCAGCACGGCAACAAGTGAGTCACTGCAGACCACATACGCACGCGCTGCCACATCAAATTAAACACCAGCAGCTACAGTAACTACCAGCAGTCGGGTTCTCCTCAGCACGGCAACAAGTGAGTCACTGCAGACCACTAACGCACGCGCTGCCACATCAAATTAAACACCAGCAGCTACAGTAACTACCAGCAGTCGGGTTCTCCTCAGCACGGCAACAAGTGAGTCACTGCAGACCACTAACGCACGCGCTGCCACATCAAATTAAACACCAGCAGCTACAGTAACTACCAGCAGTCGGGTTCTCCTCAGCACGGCAACAAGTGAGTCACTGCAGACCACTAACGCACGCGCTGCCACATCAAATTAAACACCAGCAGCTACAGTAACTACCAGCAGTCGGCTCCTCCTCAGCACGGCAACAAGTGAGTCACTGCAGACCAATAACGCACGCGCTGCCACATTAAATTAAACACCAGCAGCTACAGTAACTACCAGCAGTCGGCTCCTCCTCAGCACGGCAACAAGTGAGTCACTGCAGACCAATAACGCACGCGCTGCCACATTAAATTAAACACCAGCAGCTACAGTAACTACCAGCAGTCGGCTCCTCCTCAGCACGGCAACAAGTGAGTCACTGCAGACCAATAACGCACGCGCAGCCACATCAAATTAAACACCAGCAGCTACAGTAACTACCAGCAGTCGGGTCCTCCTCAGCACGGCAACAAGTGAGTCACTGCAGACCACTAACGCACGCGCTGTCACATCAAATTAAACACCAGCAGCTACAGTAACTACCAGCAGTCGGGTCCTCCTCAGCACGGCAACAAGTGAGTCACTGCAGACGACTAACGCACGCGCTGCCACATCAAATTAAACACCAGCAGCTACAGTAACTACCAGCAGTCGGGTTCTCCTCAGCACGGCAACAAGTGAGTCACTGCAGACCACTAACGCACGCGCTGCCACATCAAATTAAACACCAGCAGCTACATTAACTACCAGCAGTCGGGTTCTCCTCAGCACGGCAACAAGTGAGTCACTGCAGACCACTAACGCACGCGCTGCCACATCAAATTAAACACCAGCAGCTACAGTAACTACCAGCAGTCGGGTTCTCCTCAGCACGGCAACAAGTGAGTCACTGCAGACCACTAACGCACGCGCTGCCACATCAAATTAAACACCAGCAGCTACAGTAACTACCAGCAGTCGGGTCCTCCTCAGCACGGCAACAAGTGAGTCACTGCAGACCACTAACGCACGCGCTGCCACATCAAATTAAACACCAGCAGCTACAGTAACTACCAGCAGTCGGGTTCTCCTCAGCACGGCAACAAGTGAGTCACTGCAGACCACTAACGCACGCGCTGCCACATCAAATTAAACACCAGCAGCTACATTAACTACCAGCAGTCGGGTTCTCCTCAGCACGGCAACAAGTGAGTCACTGCAGACCACTAACGCACGCGCTGCCACAT
>JAXIVJ010000191.1:194678-269678 GCA_036785665.1 Chirona hameri | reverse complement strand
AGAAATTGATAAATGTAAATAAAAAGGCAAGTTCCTAGACCAGTTTTGGCTCAGAATAATGGAAAATGTAATTATTTGTTCGTATCTTGTCAAAACAAGTAAAAAAGTTATTGAAAAATGACGTCATGAGTTTCTTACACTTAGGGAGCCATCACTCAGTCAAAGCTGAAGATATTGCTTTGAAATTTGGGATGGGTGTTATCCATTCTCAGTTCTCTCACATGTATTCCGGTTTTTCTAACATCTTTGAAAATGTTGATTTTGTGGGGATTGAAAACAAAAAACATTTTTATTTTTATTTTAGGGGTCAAAAACCAAAACCAAATGAAAATCCGAGATTTTCATTTTGAAGAAATTGTCATGTTGTATCTTTGGTAAATTGCGTTTGCAATTTCCTTTAAAACTCTGTTTCCTACCATTTTTCAAATATTAGTCGTTTTTCAACAACATGAGTCATCAACACATGATTATCTCCCAAACCACTTATCTAATTTCAATTACATTTTCACAGCATACGTATAATTGTTATAAACTCAGCGACCGAAAATTTCAGCAAGATGTGCCGCATGTGTAAAATGTTTTTTTTTTAAAGACAAACCTCAGGGGGTGCTGTCAGGGAGGGGGAGGGGCTGTAGGGTGAGGATTAAACCAGTATGTGAGCACTTCACATTTAACTGCGTTATTAAAATCTCACTACATTATAATTCATATTTCAATACACAGCGCCACAGTTGACAGCACAGCACAGATCAGTTGCATTTTGTTTGCGAAATAACGGATGACCATTGGTATTGAATCTCCTTGACATCCTTTTCAAGAGGTAAATCGTTGCTCTACTCGAAATATTTCTTGAAAGTGACCTGATTAATCGCCTGACTCCGTTTTCTCGTTGCCAGGCGGGCCGCTGATCGTCATCGTTATAGTGTTCGGTATTGCCTTCGCGCTGTTTGTCGCTTTCGCCTTCATCTCAACGAACTCCTCCGGCCGTGGCCTGGACACGGACGAGTGGGAGTTGGACCACTCGGTTTGGATGGACCAGCTGCAGAAGGACTTCGAGGACTCGTGGAGCACCGAGTAACGGACAGGAAGTTAGGAAAGTTGTTAAAGCTGTTATGATTTGGCTAGACGACTGACGGCTGGGACGCTCATCCTATCTCTCGGGATGCTTTCTCTCTGGATATTATTTATATAATTTGTTATCGCGCCTTGTTTGTATTTTTACCCTGTCACATTATATTAGTCCTACGCAACGCAAAATGCAATAAGAATATGTTTTTAATTGTTTCACAGTTTTCGCACAGGAAAGTTAATGGTATTACATGAATATTACATAACATCGTATTCAAAATATTTTGTATTATTTGGTATACAAATGTGTTGACGTTGACCAAAAAGACCCTTGGAATGCTACCTCAGATTGCTTATTATGCTATCGTGTTTTGTAAACTCCTGTCTTCATTTTGGCCTTGCCGACAACTTTGTAACTGTATGAGCCATTGGCCTAAATTCGCATTAAATGCTCTAATCTTGCGTCATCTTATGTAAATATTTGTGTAATTTTCCCCTTGCTGACTGTAACTCAAATTGATCTGCAGATCAAATATATAAAAAAACGTAAGCCACCGATACAATTCTGAAATCGTAACCAAAGAACGCAACCTATCATATTCATGCACGCTTTTATGTTGCATTGTAAATCCTCAAGCGGTGGCCAGGCTTATAAAAGATATATGGTACATCACTGTTTGTTGCTCTAATTGTTAAAACAATGCACATAAATGTGAAGTGATTTTAGCGGAAATTTGACGGACAAGACTGGCGCTTTCATGACAAAAAGTACTTTCGCGCACACGATAATGATAGATTATAATCTGTTTGTAAGATGTTTTCTGTTTTGACGCTGTTTTCTCTACACATTTTTCTTACATTGTTCAAATGACAATTTACGATTTGACCTGCCCAAAATTACTACTGACAACCTGACTGACAATGACGATCGCAGACATTGACAACGCCTCCTTGCAACAGTGAATCACCGACGTACTCAATTACTCAGATGTAATTAATTACATCGGAATTATCCAATGCTTTATTTCCACGACGATCTTTGAATGTTGACCTGCGATAGACGATTATTGTGACAATTACTGCTGTATAAATTGTCGTGAATGTCACAGGCTGCTCATTATTCATTTGTTATGTTGTCCATGTTGTTTACGAAGATTTTGCCAATGTGTAATACTCTGGTCATTGTGAGTGGTATGTGCTATCCAAGGGTGGAGTTGTTGCCGTCAGGATGTGCCCTCAAGGTGATGCAATGTTCAATAATACATTCTTGTTTCTGCCGCACAAGTTGTGACTTTTTGACGTGATGCAAGGAAAGCTCTGAACTAAAGCACAAGGCACCACGGGTGTAGGATCCTATTCAGTTGAGGGGGCTTCAGCCCCCCCCCCCTCCCCCCACAACTTGGACGAGGAAGTGGGTAAAATCCGGGGAGAAATCTGTATTTGTGTGGATTTTGATGGAAGTTTAAGCGATTTCTCCCTGCTCAGCCACCTCCCACCAACTTTTCTGGAGAAGCTACACCCCTGCAGGGCACGTATCAATCACTTGCACAACTGTGAGTTTAGGCACACACAATGGGAAGAAAGGAACTGACGGGAGCATAACCAAGAAGGATACTTCCGTGGAGTAAAAGGTTCATGTTTACAATCGTTGTTCGCACCTAGGCAACTGAACTGAATCCGATCTCTAGCGATTGAACCGAACCAAACTTGTTAACGATATGACCATAACCATGACTTTAACGATTCATGTTTATTCTGATCAAGGCATGGGAATAACAAACTATGATAACAAATATTAAACAAAAACGAAAGATTAAGGATAGACACATTGTAGTTTGACTTTGGGCTCGTACACGCCACTGGTACAGCGTGAGTGAACTCGCCGTACTTGTGACTTTGGGCTCGTACACGCCACGGGTACAGCGTGAGTGAACTCGCCGTACTTGTGACTTTGGGCTCGTACACGCCACTGGTACAGCGTGAGTAAACTCGCCGCACTTGTGACTTTGGGCTTGTACACGCCACTGGTACAGCCAGTGGCGTAGCCAAGGGGGGGGGGGGGGAAGGGGCCATGGCCCCCCCCCCTTGAGGCCAGGCGGGCCCCTGTGGCGACCGAGCGAGGGCCCCCTGGGGCCGAAGGCCCCAGTGTTTTTGATGGTGTCAGGTGCCCGCAAAACGCCTTATGTCGCATACAGAACGTCCACGAACAAATCTAACACGAATACATAACAGCATTTAAGAGCTGGTAGTTATTTCGAGGGCCCCTCAAGGCCTTCCCAGGGCCTCCAATTCCTTTCGAGGGCCCCTCAGACATTTCGAGGGCCCCCTCAGGCATTTCGAGGGCCCCTCAGACATTTTGAGGGCCCCTCAGGCCAGGCACGTAGCCAGGATTTCGCCCAGGGTGTGTGTGTGGGGGAAGGGGGGGGGGGGGGGGGGGGGGGGTGGTGGCGGCGCCTCGAAAGGGCCCATTCCCGAGCGTTAACCCCCCCCCCCCCCCAAAAAAAAAATATATATATATGAAAAACTCGGATTTCGGATTTCGGATTTAAAAAACGGATTTCGGCCACTTTATTTTGTGAGGTTCAACTTTCCAGGGTTCAACTTCCAAGGTTCAACTTCTGATCTGTCCAGGGGCCCTATGGTCTGTCCAGGGGCCCTCTGGTCTGTCCAGGGGCCCTCCAGCCTGCTCAGTGGCCCTTCCGAGCTGGCCAGGGACTGCACTGGCTGCTTTTTCACCCTGCCGACATCCTCAGGGGCCTCTCCGACCTGCCCAGGGATCCTTCTGTGCTGGCCAGAGGCCCATTCGACGTAATCAGGGGCCATCTGACCTGCTCAGGGACCCTTTCGGTCTGGTCAGGGGCCCCTTTGACATGCACAGGGGCCCTTTGAACTTCCCAAGGGCCCTCTAGTCTGCCCAGGAGCCCTCCAGCCTTCTAAGGAGCCCTTCCGACCTGGTAAGAGACTGCGCTTTCTGTTTTGTCGCCATGTCAACATGCTCAGAGGGCCCTTTGACCTGCCCTGGGGCCCCTCCGTGCTGACTAGGAGCCCATTCGGCATGTTCAGGGGCCCTTTTGGTCTGGTCAGGGGCCCCTCTGACATGCACAGGGGCCCTTTTAACTTCCCAGAGGCCCTCTGGTGCTGGTCTGTCCAGGGGCCCTCCAGCCTGTTCAGGGGGTCCTTAAGACCTGGCAAGGGACTGCACTGGCTGCTTTGTCGCCCTGCCGACATGCTAAGGGGCCTCTTCGACCTTCCCAGGGGTCCCTCTGTGCTGGCTCGGTGCTCATTCGACGTGTTCAGGGGCCCTTTGACCCGCTCAGGGGCCCTTTCGGCTTGTCCAGGGGCCCTTCTGACATGTACAGGGCTCTGCTGAACGTCCAAGGGCCCTCTGGTCTTTCAGAAAGGGCCCTGGTGCCCCTAAAGAACCTCTGAAATGCTCTAAACTCTTAAAGACCACGCTTCGCGTTGTCCATGAGCGTGGTCTCGTCGGCCCTTTTCGGTGCGCTGCGCACTGCGCGCCCGAAAAGGGCCCGCCGGGCCTCCAAGGCGGGGGGGTAGCCTCCCCCGCCCCCCCCCCCCCCTTGGCTACGTGCCTGCCTCAGGCCTACCGAGTTAATGTTATCGACTTTTAAAGGAAATAGTTCACCTTCGGAAGTTTTTTCAGAGCACGATTTTATTATATTTTTTAATACAGTTTCTTTTTTTATTTTTAAAAATGGTCCTACATCGCGCCAATTCAGGACAGAAGGTCGTAAATTATTAAGTTTATGTGTGCGTTATTGGTCTGCGCATGCTCAATGGCAGTGCTGGCACTCTCAGACGGTACGGTATATCATATATGCGCCGCATTCCTTCGCCAAAAAGTCAAATATCTTCGGCTGGAGAGTCTTTTCAGCCAAGCAAAGTTGCAGATAAGGATTTCTCAACAAGGGCTACAAAACTGCTATTTCAGTTCAAAACCCCATGTTGAAGGTGAACTATTTCCTTTAAAGGAAATAGTTCACCTTCGGAATTTTTTCAGAACACGATTTTATTATATTTTTTAATACAGTTTCTTTTTTTCTTTTTAAAAATGGTCCGACATCGCGCCAATTCAGGACAGAAGGTTGTAAATTATTGATTTTATGGTGTGCGTTATTGGTCGGCGCATGCTCCATTGCAGTGCTGGCACTTTCAGACGGTACGGTACATCATATATGCGCCGTATTCTTTCGCGAAAAAGTCAAATATCTTCGGCTGGAGAGTCTTTTCAGCCAAGAAAAGTTCCAGATAAGGATTTCTCAACATGGGCTACAAAACTGCGTTGGTTACAAAATGATCTATCCGACCTCCTATTTCCCTACATATGGCAGCATTTGGTAGCATAGCCAACGAGCTACAATAACAGCGCAAGCCCTCGTGTGGATGCGCGTGAAGTTATTGTGACGTTAGGACAAAATGTATTGGGGTCTGGACGTTTGGAAGAAGACGTTTGGGATGGGTGGTGGTGGTGGTGGGGGGGGGGGGGGGGGAGGGGCACGGAAGTTTTTGAGGGGGAATCCCAAAGTCTCACATTTCTGAAAATTCATCAGATTTTGCTTGCTTATGCATTGATAGCTGATTTAAAACAAACTTTCCTTAGATAAAGTTGCTTAGATTTTCTTATCAGGAAATGTGTACATTTTGTGCTGATTTCAGGTGGTTTGACGGCTGCTATGGCCCCTTTTCCCCTGGATCTGCAAAGTTTTTTAGGGGGGAATCCCAAAAAGTCTCACACATTTCTGAAAACTCATCGGATTTCGCTTGCTTATGCATTGATAGCTGATTTAAAACAAACTTCCTTAGATAAAGTTGCTTAGATTTTCTTATCAGGAAATGTGTACATTTTGTGCTGATTTCAGGCAGTTTAATGGGTTTGATGGGATATCAATTTTTACCCCCAAACTCGAACCCTAGATCCGCAAGTGTGTGGGCCCCCAATTGGCTACGAGGGCCCCTCTGATCCCGTTTGCCCCCCCCCCCCCCCCCTCCCCTGGCCGAAATCCTGGCTACGCCCCTGGGTACAGCGTGAGTGAACTCGCCGTACTTGTGACTTTGGGCTCGTACACGCCACTAGTACAGCGTGAGTGAACTCTCCGCTCTTGTGACTTTGGGCTCGTACACGCCACTGGTACAGCGTGAGTGAACTCGCCGTACTTGGGACTTTAGGCTCGTACACGCCACTGGTACAGCGTGAGTGAACTCGCCGCACTTGTGACGTAAACACAAGATGTCTCCCGTGACGCCACTATCATATGTAGATAGCGCTACTGACGCCACTATCGTATGTAGATGGCGCTACTGACGCCGCTTTCGTTTTCAGATGGATCATAGCCGCTACTGATGAACAGGTGGGCTCAACAACGCAGTCTTGTATGCTTGTTTCCTTCACTAGTTCACCGGGTGTTTTTTTTTTAAGTTTCGGTTCACATAAGTCTGTGCAAAAACGGAGAAAAACTGAAAGCATCGTTAGGACTAAAACACTTGGAGTCTCACACAGGGGCGTAGGCAGAATTCTCCCAGGGGGGGATGGGATCAGAGGGGCCCTCGTAGCCAAAGGGGGCCCACGTAATTAAAACAGTATAATATGTTGTATGTTGTGAAACAACGACAAATAATTTCGACAACGAAAAAATATATATTTATTGTTGGGAGTCAAATGGCTTGACATGACGTGATTAAAACGTAATTATCTCCCAAAGTGCTACTGCATTTTCTCTGAAATGCTGTGATAAGACGTAGAATTGATGCAGCATAAGGTACTGAAAGTTTGACGTCGATACCTATCATTGTTTTCAAGTTATTGAGAAAATAAGGGAGGGGTGGTGGGCAGATTCTGCTACCTCTAGCGGGGCGCGGGTTAATCAAAATAATATCCTGAATCTTCTTCAATTCGGATTAAGGAAACTCAGTACGTACATGCCGATTGTGCACATGTACGATGAAGTTACAAAATCTCTACAAAATAACGAAATAACATGCTCCTTATATCTTGATTTACAGAAAACTTTGGATACCGTTTGCTTATAAATTTTCTGGAAAAAATACACCACATTGTGATACGTGGGGCTTCTGCAACATGATAGAGTTATATCCTAACTCGCCATTGACTGGGGGGGAGGGGCGTTTAAGGCCCCCCTCCCCCTGATGAATTTCCGCAATAGCTAAAAAACGAATAGAGCTATCAACGTGAAACTTCGGGTACCTTCTTATACATCATTTTTACGTCTTGTGTGCAAAAATGAAGAAATTTCGTCAACTTTTTATCTTGAATTGTAGCAAATTTAGTGGTAGATTTTTGTGTAAAACACGCGAGTTTTACACCAAAATCAGCTCAATTTTGCCAGGCCGTACAAATGCCACATTTGAAGCAACATGCAATTGCAAAAAAAACGCAAAAAGAAAATTGCATCGGCTACCAACTGGCTATCTCGGATTTGTGAAAACTTTCGTTTTTGTCCCCCAAAAACTATAAAAAAAAATGGGGGGAGGAAATTATCACAAAATCTTTTTTTTTATATTAAAAAAAACTGGAAGATATATCAGAGAACCACACATAGGTAACTACCATACCAGGTTTCAAACTGATATCTCTATTTTTGACTGACTTATGACCTCTAAAGTATGGGTAACTCATGGCGTCATATTGTGAAATTGCGTTTTTGGGCTTGTATTGACTAGGTACAGATAAATAAAGGCCACCACTGTATTTCTGAAACAAAACTGGTCTAGCAACATGTTTTTTTTGTTTACATTTAACAATGTAATATTTTGACCTTTGGTGACCTGAACTTGACCTGAAATTGACATTTACTTGACGTAAATGAAGTCAGGTGGTAAAATTATTAGCATTATCGAAATATACGTGGAAAATAACTCATAAAACATGTGTTGCATGACTTTCGTAGATATTTTGAGTATAGTGACTTTTTGTGACATGACCTTGACCTTGACCTTGGCCAGCAATCTCACTTTATCTCATGCGGGATATGTATTTTACCTTTAGCAGCATTTGGGTGAAAATGGTCCACGCTTGGGAGCAATGACTGATTGCAGCTGTTTAAAAAGGCGTAAAACAGGGGTGGATTGCACGCGCTCAGTGAGGTCATCGCGCCTATCCTTCCTAATTGTGCGCTTAGTCAGTATGTTAAGACGGTGATAGGTGTCTCTTTCGGCGTTTCTCAGGGCCTCCCTGCGCTGGCGCATGAGGTCTAAGGTCTCGCGGCTGACGGGAGGAGGAGAGGGATTGTGGACCTTGCACCTGCGGATGAGAGCATGTTTGTCGAGCAGACGGTTCATGACATCAGCAAATGCATTCCATTGGTGTTCACAGGAATCATCTGTACCGTCTACTGAGTGCCAATCGATGTTACGGACATCATTCAGGCATGCCTGCTCGTCGAACGCACGCCAGTTATGCCCGGTGCGGTACAGAGGTACGGGTTTGACACGAGGAATGGATGAATGAACAATGACGCGGCGGTGATGGGTGACGAAATGACAAATCTCAACAGTGCACACAGGTGGAGTAGCGACATCACACAGTTCACGAGACAGCAGCACAACATCGATAATGGACTGAGTGTCACCACGGTAGAAGGTGGGCTGGTTCACGACGTTGATTAGTCCATAACGCTCGCCCAGCTCGATGAGGCGACGGTGGGCAGCGGGCTCGTCTGCGCATCAGAGTTCAGATCCCCGGTCTGCCCGATCCTCTGAGCCGGGTGGGCGGTGATGACGGCCTGCAGCTGCTGATCGATGTCATCGAAGTCGGCGTCCGCATGCGATGAACTCGATGAAGGAGGTTGGTAGATGCAGCCGATAGTGGTGGCGCGCTTCTGGTTGAACTTGACACTGAGCCAAATTGACTCAGCGTGTGACGGCCCAGATGGCGCTGGTGTGGCGATCCGGGTGGCTAGGAGAGAGTCGCGGACGTAGATGGCGACACCGCCTCCTGCCTTCTTGCGACCTAGCTCCCCTCCTGCCGGAACAGACGGTACCCATGTAAAATGCAAAATCACTGTTATTGCTCTAAAGTCAATAGAAAGCATATGGCACTGACAATGCCTCTGCCACTCACTTAGATCATCCAGCATGGCACACTTACCGATTTGTGCAGAAAATCACGAAAATTACCAACGGACACCACTGTCGACCTTTAGCACCACCCGTGGACAGTCTGGCGGAAGTGTCAGTGTACCAGTAATTCGACTGTGACACGGCTCGTCAACGGGCTGCAGAAGTCGACGTTGCGCTGCACCGCCCGTGACTTTGAATCTGTCGCCATCGAGACATTCTTGCTGAGCTGCCCCTGCCGCTACACATACCACAGAGCCGCCCCTGCCGCAGCACATGCTGTAGAGCTGCCCCTGCCGCAGCACATGCTGTAGAGCTGCCCCTGCCGCAGCACATGCTGTAGAGCTGCCCCTGCCGCAGCACATGCTGTAGAGCTGGTACCCCGCCGCAGCACATGCTGTAGAGCTGCCCCTGCCGCAGCACATGCTGTAGAGCTGCCCCTGCCGCTGGTGGTAACTACAGTGCGATCCGTACAATGCTAGTCATATCACTTTCTTATTCAGATCAGTACATCTGCAACGATTTAGTCAATATCCTGCCTTAAGTATCAGCGCGTGCCGACTTACAATGCCATTTTCTTTTGAGGCCCACTGGCAACGCCCACACATTCGACTTATCCTCGCCATGGCATCCACCCTTCGGGTCCGGACAGTAATGGATTCTCACTGCTGCATCATGCTTCAGCTGAGAAACAAATTTGGTGCATACATGAGGTATACAATGGACTCAGAGGACATATCTTTATTATGCACCTGGTATAAAGCAGATACCTAGTTATAAACAATATAAAAAATGTCACATTAGATAAACCTATTTAGTTTAATAATGCATGCTATGGAGTCCAGAACATACGCAACACTTTCAGAACAGTCCAGAACATACGCTACTCTTTCAAACTTGCTTCTCAGCTGAACTTCCGTTGCTTGCACGGAGGACCATTCTGTTCATAGTTTGTTCATAACGATAGTGCAACACGACATTCCAGCCAATAGAGTCGGTAAGCAATTTGTCCTGTCGTTCTCAACTCAAAGCAAAATTATAAAGTGCTCTTTCACTGTGTGTGGAAATAACACGTAAGAAGCGCCCACTCAGTTCCTTTCACAGTGTGTGGAAATAACGCGTAAGAACCGACCACTCAGTTCCTTTCACAGTGTGTGGAAAGAACGCGTAAGGACCGCCCACTCAGTTCCTTTCACAGTGTGTACAAAGAACGTGTAAGAACCGACCACTCAGTTCCTTTCACAGTGTGTGGAAAGAACGCGTAAGAACCGCGCACTCAGTTCCTTTCACAGTGTGTGGAAAGAACGCGTAATAACCGCCCACTCAGCTCCTTTCACAGTTTGTGGAAAGAACGCGTAAGAACCGCCCACTTAGTTCCTTTCACAGTGTGTGGAAAGAACGTGTAAGAACCGCCCACTCAGTTCCTTTCACAGTGTGTGGAAAGAACGCGTAAGAACCGCCCACTCAGTTCCTGACCTGATAAGTGCGCTCTCCTGGTATTCACCAAATGTCACTATCGTATATCGTATTGAAGTCCTTGTACTACTGAAACGTATGCCAGTACCATAACAGGTGACATTGTCTTGCATTTTGTCTAGGTATTTTATTGGTGTACGCTACTGCAGTCTCCAGCCCATGGCGTTACTGTTGTGTGTGCTACTGCAGTACACACATAACAGTAACACCACTGAGCCCGTGGTGTTACTGTTATGTGTGCTTCTGCAGTCTCTCACCAGTGGTGTTATTGTCGTGTTCGCTACATCAGTCTCCAGCCCGTGGTGTTACTGTTATGTGTGCTTCTGCAGTCTCTCACCAGTGGTGTTATTGTCGTGTTCGCTACATCAGTCTCCAGCCCGTGGTGTTACTGTTATGTGTGCTACTGCAGTCTCTCACCAGTGGTGTTATTGTCGTGTTCGCTACATCAGTCTCCAGCCCGTGGTGTTACTGTTATGTGTGCTTCTGCAGTCTCTCACCAGTGGTGTTATTGTCGTGTTCGCTACATCAGTCTCCAGCCTGTGGTGTTACTGTTATGTGTGCTACTGCAGTCTCTTACCAGTGGTGTTATTGTCGTGTTCGCTACAGCAGTATCCAGCCCGTGATGTTACTGTTATGTGTGCCACTGCAGTCTCTTACCAGTGGTGTTATTGTCGTGTTCGCTACAGCAGTCTCCAGCCTGTGGTGTTACTGTTATGTGTGCCACTGCAGTCTCTTACCAGTGGTGTTATTGTCGTGTTCGCTACATCAGTCTCCAGCCCGTGGTGTTACTGTTATGTGTGCTACTGCAGTCTCTCACCAGTGGTGTTATTGTCGTGTTCGCTACATCAGTCTCCAGCCTGTGGTGTTACTGTTATGTGTGCTACTGCAGTCTCTCACCAGTGGTGTTATTGTCGTGTCCGCTACATCAGTCTCCAGCCTGTGGTGTTACTGTTATGTGTGCTACTGCAGTCTCTCACCAGTGGTGTTATTGTCGTGTTCGCTACATCAGTCTCCAGCCTGTGGTGTTACTGTTATGTGTGCTACTGCAGTCTCTCACCAGTGGTGTTATTGTCGTGTCCGCTACATCAGTCTCCAGCCTGTGGTGTTACTGTTATGTGTGCTTCTGCAGTCTCTCACCAGTGGTGTTATTGTCGTGTTCGCTACATCAGTCTCCAGCCTGTGGTGTTACTGTTATGTGTGCTACTGCAGTCTCTCACCAGTGGTGTTATTGTCGTGTCCGCTACATCAGTCTCCAGCCTGTGGTGTTACTGTTATGTGAGCTACTGCAGTCTCTCACCAGTGGTGTTATTGTCGTGTTCGCTACATCAGTCTCCAGCCCATGGCGTTACTGTTGTGTGTGCTACTGCAGTCTCCAGCCTGTGGTGTTACTGTTATGTGTGCTACTGCAGTCTCTCACCAGTGGTGTTATTGTCGTGTTCGCTACATCAGTCTCCAGCCTGTGGTGTTACTGTTATGTGTGCTACTGCAGTCTCTTACCAGTGGTGTTATTGTCGTGTTCGCTACATCAGTCTCCAGCCCGTGGTGTTACTGTTATGTGTGCTACTGCAGTCTCTCACCAGTGGTGTTATTGTCGTGTTCGCTACATCAGTCTCCAGCCTGTGGTGTTACTGTTATGTGTGCTACTGCAGTCTCTCACCAGTGGTGTTATTGTCGTGTTCGCTACAGCAGTCTCCAGCCCGTGGTGTTACTGTTATGTGTGCCACTGCAGTCTCTCACCAGCGGTGTTATTGTCGTGTTCGCTACAGCAGTATCCAGCCCGTGGTGTTACTGTTATGTGTGCTACTGCAGTCTCTCACCAGTGGTGTTATTGTCGTGTTCACTACATCAGTCTCCAGCCCGTGGTGTTACTGTTATGTGTGCTACTGCAGTCTCTCACCAGTGGTGTTATTGTCGTGTTCGCTACATCAGTCTCCAGCCTGTGGTGTTACTGTTATGTATGCTACTGCAGTCTCTCACCAGTGGTGTTATTGTTATGTTCGCTACATCAGTCTCCAGCCCGTGGTGTTACTGTTATGTGTGCTACTGCAGTCTCTCCCCAGTGGTGTTATTGTCGTGTTCGCTACATCAGTCTCCAGCCTGTGGTGTTACTGTTATGTGTGCTACTGCAGTCTCTCACCAGTGGTGTTATTGTTATGTTCGCTACATCAGTCTCCAGCCCGTGGTGTTACTGTTATGTGTGCTACTGCAGTCTCTCCCCAGTGGTGTTATTGTCGTGTTCGCTACATCAGTCTCCAGCCTGTGGTGTTACTGTTATGTGTGCTACTGCAGTCTCTCACCAGTGGTGTTATTGTCGTGTTCGCTACATCAGTATCCAGCCCGTGATGTTACTGTTATGTGTGCTACTGCAGTCTCTCACCAGTGGTGTTATTGTCGTGTCCGCTACATCAGTCTCCAGCCTGTGGTGTTACTGTTATGTGTGCTACTGCAGTCTCTCACCAGTGGTGTTATTGTTATGTTCATTAACACAGCAGTGCTTGCAACAGTAAAGGCGGCCGCACACTTGGCCATTCGGCGCGCGGAGGTCGCGATATCGCTGCGACTTTCTGCGCATCTTTAGCGACTTTCCGCCTTCGCGTCAGCCGAAACGTCAAAAATCGCGGACGAATGTCGTCGGCCGGCCATCTGCGGACCGGCGGAAAAAAGCTGATTCGAACGAGCTTTTTTCCGCGACTGAACGCCGCGGAACCGCGGACATCAAATTGATCATGCTAACAGTGGCGAATCTGTGCAAGATAGAGGTACAAATTTTGCACGCATGCTTTTGCCGCTGTGAAATTTGTTATGTAAAAGTTTCGTGGTTCTAAACTTACATCTCCGTCGAAAAATGGCCATCATTAACTTACCTTGAGACATGCTATCGGCACAGGTTGCGACATGCTGTAGGTCGGCGGTGCGGAATCTCGCAAGCAGACAGCGCCGAATCCACCGGAACAAGGACGACATTCCGCGGTATCGCCGCGATTTTACGAGGCGGAATTTCGCAGTGATATCGGGAGCCGAATGCGTAGTGTGCGGCCGCCTTAACTGCAACACTAACATACAACACAACACAACACTTACTGCAGTCTCCAGGGGTTTGTGTTACTGTCGTGTGAGTTATAGCAGTCTCCAGGGGTTTGTGTTACTGTCGTTTGAGCTATAGCAGTCTCCAGGGATTTGTGTTACTGTCGTGTGAGCTATAGCAGTCTCCAGGGGTTTGTGTTACTGTCGTGTGAGCTACTGCAGTATCCAGGGGTTTGTGTGTGTTACTGTCGTGTGAGCTATAACAGTCTCCAGCCCGTAGTGATACTGTCGTGTGAACTATAGCAGTATACTGCAGTCTCCAGTCTGTGGTGGTTCACTTTTTTACAAGTCTGGTCCACTGGCTCATCAGTTCGTAGTGCTAACAAATGAACACAATGATCGTGTGCATGCCTTCGATCAAGCCAAAGCAAGCTTACATGTAAACAAGGTTGAAAATGCGGACTCAAGGATTGAGGGCACCCTTGGCATGGCCTAGGTACCCATGACATCCCAACATCGATTGCAATCAACACAGTCGGTACTCTCAAGTACATACGATTCAAGAACGTGCATCACTACCATTTTGTGTTGATGCAGTGGTACATAGAAAGAGATCTGCTCATAAGCCATGCGATACTGTCATCCGCGCTGTGCTTCATTGGTGCATTATTTAAAGCACTGACGAAATTTAGAGCATGAACTTAGCCAAGGGAGCATTGTTTACTAGCAATTCAAGAAAATTATCAGATTGATTACTAATGATAATCGTCTTGTTCATTTTTATTTTCGTAATCACCATCTTTAGCTGAGTTGCACGAGCCAAATTGGGAAAAAAATGAACAGAAATACCTGCTGAAATATCTAGTGGCTTCATTGATCATTCTCATACTGTTTGGTATTCCAAAATTAAGTTGTTCCCTTAGCTTTTAGCATATGGATGGGCAACGTATGTCATTGTTCGAAATTGTGAAGTTTGTTGCTGCTCATTTTATGACCCAGCACATTATCAACCCCAATAATATTATACCTTCTCCATCTAACAAGGGTTAGCATGCATATTGCATATTGTTCGAGTTAAAGGTTCTTCGGATTACATAACATCCGATGCTGGTGTCAGTGACAGCTGCCAAGACCCGACAACAGCCGGCGGAGGTAACCATCCGGTCCACGCGACGCCTCAACCAACCACAGTATATGACCTCAAAACGGCTAGAAAGTAGGATATTGAGTTGCGTCAAATGGTATGGTAAACAAATGCACGCATTAGCTTTCACGCCCTTAGAAGCCTAGTTAGGATATTGGCATAGTGTACACAAGAAATGGCATGGTCCAATGAGTACAAAAATATACCTGCTACTTGAAAACAACAACAACCTGGTATATACCAGGTGATCATTAACTAATAAAATAAAGTAAACCACAGTTACAGGCATATATTATAGATGTCACCATAACAAACGCACATGAATAGAATGCCTAAGGTTGGACATTTGTTGTCATACAAACGCAATTCATCTATTGTTCATCGTTCCTCTACAATAGGAGCTCAAAGACCAAAGTGCCCACCCTCCTCCGCGTCGCAAAGTTCGGCTCGGTGTCGGGTGTGACGAACCATCCGCATCAGCTGGTCGTCGTCCAAGTTGCGGGCGAAGTTTCCCACGATCGCCTTCAGCTGCTTCAGGGTTAGGGCTTGCGACTGACGACCTAATCCACAGCTTGAGGCTGCAGAGGCTAAAGTTCAGGCAGGATAGACCCGGACTGTATGGTGGCCAATGATGCTGAATCCTGCGGGAGATGAACCGATCGCCAAACTTTGACTTCGAGGGTGTGACGTGTGAAGGTGCGCCAGCCTGCTGAAACCAGTGCCTTTTTGTTCATGTCGGTCCCCAAGCAACCCGAAAGAGGGCACTCGTTTCAGCAGGACGACGCGCCTTCACACGTCACACCCTCAGTGATGCAGTTCCTGAGACCGAAGTTCGGTGATTGGCTGATCTCTCGCAGGATTCAGCATCATTGGCAATCATACAGCCGTGTCTATCCTGCCTGGACTTCAGCTTCTGGCCTCAAGCTGTGGATGATGTCGTCAGTCGCAAGCCCCAAACCCTAAAGCAGCTGGATGGAAGCAGCAATCATGGAAAACTTCGCCCGCAACATGGACGAGGACCAGCTGATGCGGATGGTACGTCACACCCGACGCCGAGCCGAGCTTTACTGCGCGGAGGAGGGTGGGCACTTTGGTCTTTCAGCTCCTATTGTAGAGGAACGCTGAACAATATATGAATTGCGTTTGTATGACAACAAATGTCCCACCTTAGGCATCTATTCATGTGCGTTTCTTATGGTTACATCTATAATATATGCCTGTGACTTGGTTTACTTTATTTCATCTGCCCCTCATGTGTTCGGCTGAGGACCCCAGCGGAGCGCAGGTTAACAGTTGTCAGAAACACTGAATTCACAACCCTGAATTGCCATGACTTTTTTTGATACTTGTCAACCACTTAGCCTGATATTTTTTTAAAATAAATGTATTCCGAATATTTGAATGGAGGGATTTATGGGATCACAACCTTATGCTAAGCAGAGCTTGTTGCGTGGGCCCTGACCCCTACCACCCGATGACGTACTTCAATTTTTCAACGGCAGAATTTAGTGGCGAATAATTAACGTGCTCGAAGTTGGAACACGGTCCGCCCAGCTCCTGATTTCATCTTCTGACCTGTTTGCGGCCACTGCCACCGACCGCAGATCATCCCGGTCAGGAGCGAATATCGAGCGTAGAAGCGACTCGAACCCACCTTGCCAGAGTGGACGAATTTCCTGCCCGACGGTTTACCAACGGAGCTGCGTGGGCGTAGATGAAGTGTGACGTCACCAAAAATAGCTTATCACCATTTGTAAAGTGGAAATAATTTACGGCTGGCCAGTGGCGGATCTACGTAAGTAAAAATCAGGCAATTGCCCCCCCCCCAAAAAAAAAAAAAATCGGTGGGCAAGCGTATGTTTTTACCCCCCCCCCCCCCCGCAATCGTTCTGGGAGGTTGTGATTTTTGTTCCGGGAAGTCATATACCCCCCTCCGCCAAGACTCTTCACTTTGTGCACCCGACGCCACTTCCCCTCCCCGGTCAACAACTTCTCGCTGACGAAACGGAGCGAAGTTTCCCCTCCCAAAAACAAAACTTGAAACCTAGACCCGCCACTGTGGCTGCCCCCCCCCCCCACTTTTCAAAACGTTCCTACGCCTATGTGACCTGGTGACCTTAGGGGGTGTCCAAACCAAGATTCCTTTACTAATAACGTTTACCCAGGAGGGAGAAACGACACCCGGTGTGATGTCAGAGCATTTGGCATCAATATTTTGCAATATGGTAGCAAATAAACAACGGCATCTATGGCGCGTTGATTCTCGTCATTTATCTTCAGGAATATCGACACACTTGGGGCATGTGAGGGGCGGATCCAGGACAATTTTCGGGGGTGGGGGATGGGGGAGGGGTGGGTGGGGGTGGGGGTCACATCAGACGTCAAGGAGCTCCCGAGCTGAAAGGGGGCCCGAACGATTTGCCGGTCTGAAAGGGCCTCCAGTCGGTCTGTGAGTGTATTTTCAGGTACGGTGAAGCCCTTAACAAGCATAAGAGGGCCCTTGTCAGGTCTGAAAGAGTCACATGCCAGTTTACGTCCGTTACAGAGAGGGTCATTGACAGGCCTGAGAGGGCTTAGACCAGGCCTCATGTTCAGGTGGGGCCAAATGTCTCGCCTGGTGTCCGGTATAGGGTCCTCTGAGGCCTAGTAAGGTACCTCTCAGACCGGCATAGAGCCATCTGAGGACAGGAAAGGGTGTTCTCAAACAGAAGCAGGCCCATTTAAATCCCGGAAAGGGCCATCTCTGACTAATGTAGGGACCAGTCAGGACTGGGACTGGGCCTCTCAAACCAGCGTAGGGTCCCTCTAAGGCTTGATAAGGCCCTCTTAGCGGGCGTAGAGCCCTCTCAGGCCGGGCCAGGACCCTCGCAAACGACCCCAGGGCCATTTCAGAACTGGCCAAGGCCCTCGCCGACAGGCATAGGGTCTCTCTCAGACCCAGCGAGGGCCTACTCAGACTTAACCCGCGAGTTACTGGGGTATATTTCATAACGCGACTTACTGGGGGGGGCTATTTTTTGCCCCCCCCCCTCTGATCTCCGGAACTACTGGACTTAATGTAAAAATTTAAACGGCATTCGATAGCCCTTGGAAATTTATCGAGGGAAACATAATATTGTTGACCTCGGGGTCACCGATGACGTCACAGGTCAGGTCAAGTACAAAATGTTTTACCGTGTCGAAAGGTCTCTATGGATGGAATTGTCGTGCAAAATTGCGATATTAAACGCATAAGCCGTTGATAAATCGGTATGATTCGTGTGTCTGACACTTCTAAATACCTTTCTAAGCTGTTTATGACCTTGGGTCAGGTCAAGGTCATTCGAGGTCACGAGGTCAAACTGCAGATTACGGTAATTAGGCATTGTAACACATGTTTATGGGTTTGTTTTTCGTCTAGAACGCGAAAAATGACCTTAGAACATTGTTTGTTCCATATAAATAGAAGTAAAAAGCAAAAATGGAAATGCGTTTTTTGTCATAGTAATGCTGTCAGAAGTGGTCGATTTTTGTCATTTAAAGGTCATAACTCGGTCATTTTTAAAAATATCGACTTTAAATTTAGTACACATATTCACCACATAAGTATCGATCACTTATATTCCGTTTTTTTGATAATTTTGATTTTTTCTTGAAAATTTTGTAAAAACAAAAAACAAAATCTTTGGATTTCTCAAATTTTGAATTTTAAACAAACTCAAAAATCCGAGATACAAGTTTGATAGCCCGGTCTATTTTTAGTAATTTGATATAATACAATTTAGTTGATCTCAAATATCGTACCTTTGACAGTGTTTTCCGCAAACCATTATTTTGCAACAAAAACCGAAGAACATGAAGTCACTCTGACGTCATTCCCGGTTGAGCTATAATAGCCTTATATTTTTAATTTTGCCAACATGTGTAGAATTGATGTGAGAGAAGTTACTGAAAGTTTGGTGACGATAAGGGTGTTCGTTTAGGAGTTATTGCAAAATAACGGGAGGGGAGGCAAAAAATAGCCCCCCAGTAACTCGCGGGTTAACAAGGACACTATCAGACCGATGTAGGGCACAGGCATGCAGCTAGGATTTTCCCCAGGGGGGGGGACGTATTACCTGCACAGGGACCATTTGAACGTCCATGGGGGCCCTTTGGTCTTTCAGATAAGGCCTAGTGGCCCTTATCTGAAAATAGAGCCTTTTAACCCGCGAGTTACTGGGGTATATTTCATAACGCGACTTACTGGGGGGGGGCTATTTTTAGCCCCCCATCTGATCTCCGGAACTACTGGACTGAATGTAAAAATTCAAACGGCATTCGATAGCCCTGGAAAAGTTATCGAGGGAAACATAATATTATTGACTTCGGGGTCACCTATGACGTCACAGGTCAGGTCAAGTACAAAATGTTTGACCGTGTCAAAAGGTCTCGATGGATGGAATTGTCGCGCAAAATTGCGATATTAAACGCATAAGCTGTCGATAAATCGGTATGATTCGTGTTTCTGACACTTCTAAGTACCTTTCTAAGCTGTTTGTGACCTTGGGTCAGGTCAAGGTCATCCGAGGTCACGAGGTCAAACTGCAGATTACGGTCATTAGGCGTTGTAACACATGTTTATGGGTTAGTTTTTCGTCTAGAACGCGAAAAATGACCTTAGAACATTGTTTGTTCCATATAAATAGAAGTAAAAAGCAAAAATGGAAATGCGTTTTTATGCATAGTAATATTGTGAAAAGTGGCCGATTTTTGTCATTTAAAGGTCATAACTCGGTCATTTTTAAAGATATCGACTTGAAATTTGGTACACATATTCACCGTATACGTCGCGATCACATATATTCCGGTTTTTGGATAACTCTGATTTTTTCCTGAAAATTTTGTAAAAACAAAAAAAATGTATTTGGATTTCTCAAAATTTTGAATTTTACAAAATCTAAAAAATCCGAGACAGCAGTTTGATAGCCCGGTCTTTTGTCAGTAGTTTCTTTAAAACAATTTATTTTATCTCCAATATCATACCTTTGACAGCGTTTTCCGCAAACCATTATTTTGCAACAAAAACCGAAGAACATGACGTCACTCTGACGTCATTCCCGGTTGACCTATCATAGCCTCATATTTTTCCTTTTGCTAACATGTTTAGAATTGATGTGAGAGAAGGTACTGCAAGTTTAGTGACGATATCGGTGTTTGTTTAGGAGTTATTGCAAAATAACGGGAGGGGGGGGGAAAAAATAGCCCCCCAGAAACTCGCGGGTTAAGTGCCCTAAACTTTATAAAGACCACGCTTCGCGTGGTCTCCAGACTCTTAGAGAGCCCATGATACCACGTTTCGCGCAGTCTCGTCGGCCCTTTTCGGCGCGCCCTCAGACGTTTCGGAGGGGAGGGCACATGTCCTCTGTGCCCCCCCCCCCCTGGATCCGCCCCTGGCGCATGTCCGGTTTTAAGACCGTCCCAGATTTGATAGTAGCATCATGGCAGGAAATCAAGAGGTAGATACTAGATATGCAATGTCACGGACACCAGCCTAATGTTTTTCCCTGTTGATTATTCGAAGCCAAAACAACTTAAATATCACGGTTTTAGAAGTTTGAAACACTAAGTACCCTAGCCGTGCAACGGAATAAACAATGCTTGTTTGGTAGCATCTGGCAGTAAAAAGATAAATGGACTCCATTTGGTTTAAAACAAATACTATGACATTTTTTCCCCTATGGTAAAATAAATCCTTTCTTTAACATTTCCAATTTTCTACTTATACCAATATTTTTGCCACATCAGGTACATTTCGCCAAACAATGACAATCTGTGGAGCGAATAGTTAGCGCTATATGTACTTAAATTATGCCGTCATCCTTCGTTAAAGATCGTTCTTACCCTAGGGTATATCCTACGCAGCGAGGTTTCTGCTATGCACACCAATATAGGTACAGACTGAGTGGCCATGCAATGTTAACCTCTACATATTTCACACCATCATGACATGGCCCAGAGTTTTTTTTCTGGTGTTGTTCTCACCACCTCTACAGATCGAACGGATGGCACCACAGGTCCCATACTTGCAGGTCACGTACATTTGTACCCGACTTAGCTTTGTGACACCGAAGAGTTCAAGCTGCATACGTAGGGGGTAAAACGCACCACTTGGCACCCCTCATACTCCCTAGGTGGAAAAGTATCAACACAGTTTTCTGAAATCGGATTTTAGAACCCATTTCGTCTTCTTTTATTTTGATTTCTTAAATTTGTACCGAAAAACGCATGGAAATCGGTCAAAATTGCACAAAACTAAAATCACCACGTACATTTTTACGTAAATGCGTATTAAAAGCTTGCGGCACTGTATGTGACACCCTCACATTCGGGAGTGTTTTTTCCTTTAGATTAATTTCGATCTCTGAAATGTTTCTCGAAACATACCTAAAAATTGGTCAAAATTGCAAAAAAAAGAAAATCACCGCATACATTTTCACGAATCCCAGTCCGGTAACTGTCAGGAAACACAAATTTCCATGGTTTTTGCTTTTCATGGTCACGTGAAGCATCTTTTGGTAATTTTCCATTGGAAATCGGTTCGAAATTGACCAAATTACAGTATTGACTAAATTATGGTATTGACCTAATTACGGAATTATCGTACGATTTTGACCCCAAGGCAATGCCCCGATCGCATTGCCGGCTTCTAGTATATTGGTAATGTTCTAGCTCCTTCTTTGAAATAATAGACCATTCATCCAATGAAGACGCTAACCTCGTAAAACTTTTCCACATAACCTCTCATATTCTGCATCGATCGGGGTGACTGCAGCCTGTCGACCATTTCAAGTTGGGATGACCCGGCTGTCCTCCTCCATCGCCACAACCTCGCCCATTCTGTCATCACCGCCTGCCTTCAGTCTGCCGAATGCCGAGCTGAGCTAGACCGGCGGCCGATGTTCCTTGCGTA
Source organism: Chirona hameri (assembly GCA_036785665.1). Classification (NCBI taxonomy): domain Eukaryota; kingdom Metazoa; phylum Arthropoda; class Thecostraca; order Balanomorpha; family Balanidae; genus Chirona; species Chirona hameri. The sequence goes on along the minus strand of JAXIVJ010000191.1, from coordinate 247,944 downwards.
TGAGGTGGAGATACGTTTTTTTGCCTTTGCACATCTGTTTGGGAAATAGAGTGAATACAGCTTTGGTTTGGATTTGCAGGTTAGTTTCAATCTGTTAGCATCAGTTTACCCTAAAACTGAAGATCCCCATTGTGTTTTTGCTACCTGTATCCGCCTATGACAAATGTTCGCATATTTATGAATACAGAAATGTAGTTCATGCTCCAAGGAATCGAATGCCGCTTTTTCGGAGAGAATCGGTCCAGCGGTTCCCGAGATGCGAGGGGGGGGGGACAAGTACCCCCGACATATTCGTATTTGTTTAGCCCGACAGTTAATGGGGTTAAGATATATGATGGTGACTTGCACGGTGAATGTGTGTAAAAGACTTGAAGAAACGTCTTTCAAACTAACCGGCTTATGACTTACAAAGGAAAAAATGAGTCGCTTTTTGAACTATTAAGTACTGCTTTACATATAGGTAAAGCCTATATAGCCTATTGAGGAAACTATAGGTTTACCTTTAACTATACCTATAGGCGTCCCGTATTATGACATAGATGTCATTTATTGTCGATGTTAGATGATAATATCATTCGACGTGTATCCATGAGACAAACACAATGGTGAAATATGTTGTAGTCTATAATGTTGCTATCAAAAGCTATTCTTTCAAAATAGTTCGACGATTTTTAGAATGTTTCAAACTTAATGGATTATCCTGACCTAACTATTGACCTGAGGTAAATAATGATGATATTATAGTGACAAAAATTCGATTATCTTTCGAACACTTTGTTCGGCGCGTCGCTAACTCTTTTAGTTATCGCGATATAGACGGTTTTAACAAGGGCTCTCATATATAGCTGAAAAGTGACATTTGGTGACCTCTGGTGACCTTCAATATTGACTTGAACCCTAAAAAAGACCGATATACTTTCGATGGAGATTGTCTCGGGCTTTCTAACAGCGTTTTTCACTTGTCACTTCGTTGAGAGGTTTTCGAGATTTTGTGGGGGATGCGAAAATCCCCCCCCCCCCCGGTAGTTCGTGGTTGGTGCGAACCCCCGGCAGTGCCCGGGACGCGGTATGTCACGCCCATCTTCTGTTATCCACATCTCTGATCTATACAGTTCGTGGTTGGTGCGAACCCCCGGCAGTGCCCGGGACGCGGTATGACGCGCCCAACTTCTGTTATCCACATCTCTGATCTATACAGTTCGTGGTTGGTGCGAACCCCCGGCAGTGCCCGGGACGCGGCATGACGCGCCCAACTTCTGCTATCCACATCTCTGATCTATACAGTTCGTGGTTGGTGCGAACCCCCGGCAGTGCCCGGGACGCGGTATGACGTGCCCAACTTCTGTTATCCACATCTCTGATCTATACAGTTCGTGGTTGGTGCGAACCCCCGGCAGTGCCCGGGACGCGGTATGTCGCGCCCATCTTCTGTTATCCACATCTCTGATCTATACAGTTCGTGGTTGGTGCGAACCCCCGGCAGTGCCCGGGACGCGGTATGTCGCGCCCAACTTCTGTTATCCACATCTCTGATCTATACAGTTCGTGGTTGGTGCGAACCCCCGGCAGTGTCCGGGACGCGGTATGACGCGCCCATCTTCTGTTATCCACATCTCTGATCTATACAGTTCGTGGTTGGTGCGAACCCCCGGCAGTGCCCGGGACGCGGTATGACGCGCCCATCTTCTGTTATCCACATCTCTGATCTATACAGTTCGTGGTTGGTGCGAACCCCCGGCAGTGCCCGGGACGCGGTATGTCGCGCCCAACTTCTGTTATCCACATCTCTGATCTATACAGTTCGTGGTTGGTGCGAACCCCCGGCAGTGCCCGGGACGCGGTATGACACGCCCAACTTCTGTTATCCACATCTCTGATCTATACAGTTCGTGGTTGGTGCGAACCCCCGGCAGTGCCCGGGACGCGGTATGACGCGCCCATCTTCTGTTATCCACATCTCTGATCTATACAGTTCGTGGTTGGTGCGAACCCCCGGCAGTGCCCGGGACGCGGTATGTCGCGCCCAACTTCTGTTATCCACATCTCTGATCTATACAGTTCGTGGTTGGTGCGAACCCCCGGCAGTGCCCGGGACGCGGTATGTCGCGCCCATCTTCTGTTATCCACATCTCTGATCTATACAGTTCGTGGTTGGTGCGAACCCCCGGCAGTGCCCGGGACGCGGTATGTCGCGCCCAACTTCTGTTATCCACATCTCTGATCAATACAGTTCGTGGTTGGTGCGAACCCCCGGCAGTGCCCGGGACGCGGTATGACATGCCCAACTTCTGTTATCCACATCTCTGATCTATACAGTTCGTGGTTGGTGCGAACCCCCGGCAGTGCCCGGGACGCGGTATGACGTGCCCAACTTCTGTTATCCACATCTCTGATCTATATGACCTAGGATAAGATGAAATTATTGCAATACATCACGTTGCATACAATTATTTTCCTGTTCGTGAAACATATTGTACAATAAAGAAATAGAAATACAGCACGATTTTGAGATAGCTCAAGCTGCCCATCATCGAAAAATCTGCGTGGCCTCCCAGTGAAAATCCCTTACAGGTGGCCCTTACTGACACGGAATCCAGTACAGTTCTGTTCGAGACCAACCATTCACCATCTGTTGACGATAACTTATGAACAAAAACATGGCCAGTCCGCAGCCGTCAGGTGCTTCTCTTTCACTCCTTCTGTTGACACACCTACTCACACATTAGCCACCCTCCACACGCACAGCCTGCGAGGCTCTGGCTTCGGTGTTGTACGTGCCGCGCCGTGACCAAAGCCGGGCCGGCGGCGGGACAGCGACGAAGACACGTGCAATATATAAGCCTCGGCGTGTCTGGCAAGGTGTCAGTGTGCCACTGGAACGATCTCGTGCTATCCGCTCTCAAGTCTCGTGCTCTTCCATTCAGGTAAGCACCGGAGGCGGCCACGGGAGCTCCCCTTCGCCAGTGGAGTGAACCAGTGAGGTGCCGAACAGTGCTGCAGAGCTAGCAGAGGTGCTCCCGGAGCCATGGGAGCCTGGCAGAGAGGAGCCATGCTCCCGGAGCCAGCGCCACGTGCGCCGTGGAGCTAACGTGCACAGTGACGACCGCAGCGCGCTCCGGAGTCGTGGCACGTGTACTAGAGCGCGGCATGATAACGCACGTGTTGCACGTGCGGTTAAGATACGTGCCACGATCACGGAGGGCCAACGTCGCGTCCTTTCGTGGCGGATATTGCAGGATGTTTCGCAGTGCAGAGCCGAGTGGGATTGCCCTGACTTGACCTGAGACTAAGGCCAAGTCAGGTCAGGTTTTCAGGCTGAGAGCCCTGCAACGCCTGTAGATGTTACGCTTGAAGCATAGGAATCGACACTAAATTGCTCGATTATTGTTACGCGTTTGCTTATCATCTTAGTTTTCGTGTATTCATGGCATGCATGGCTCAGTTGAAAAGTAATGCTATCATGCACTACAGAAGTAATGCTGAAGTGGAAACGGTACAATTCATTTACCTTTATACTTTATAACTTTCCGTCAAAACGAGAACAAATTAACGGCATGCAGAGCATGCTGTTTTTAGTTATCGGCAACCCACTGTACGAAACATTTCAACGCTAGCTTGAACTCTTATAATATAAAATTCAAAGCTCTTTTAGAGTCATGATGCAAATATTTTGCTTACATATTGATTTCCTGAACATTGAATGGCGTCACCACGGTCTACAAATTAGTAGGGACAAATTCAAGTGCATGTGTACCTTACAATGGGAATAAATTAGGGATGGCTGGAAATTACTAGGGACAATGTCCCTAGTAGTCCCTAGTAAGCCCGGCGTATGCACCGCATGTTGTATACTGCATAAACATATTTGCTCTACTTGAGCACCACATAATGCGTTCAATCTGTCTGGCTAGTCATTTCAGGCCCGGCAAAAAGCCTGCCGGGCTTCAATTCAGGCCCGGCGCCGGATCCGTGGCTCTGAGTTTGGCAACTTTAGAAATGATCCTCCTCAGATCTCGCCGTCAAAAATCAATACGAACGTCTACGTTAATTTCGACAAGACAAAATGTTGCCAATTACGATGCCAATCAGGTTTTCTGTTCGTGACGACTAACGTTCTCCGTATCTGTCAAATGGCGTTAAATTGGTAAAAGTTGCGCGCGAAGAAATATAATTTTCCTTAGTGTCCCCAATCGTCGCGACGCCCATGTCATTATGCTGAAGTTCACAATCACGTTAATTATATGTAACTGAGCCACGACAAATCTGGAGTAGGAATAAACGAGCTAACGTTCCGTCCGAATCAAGCTTGTGAACTTGAATACGGTGAACAAATGGGAAATATCATTTTAACGGTGCCCTTACCGCTCCTCGATCAAAACAAAAATATTCAATCAAATTTCGATACCTGGCCAAAGGTCTGATGCTGTGCTTGCATCCCTCATAAACCTCATCAACAATCTGCTGTGTTCGTATATGGCTGTGTTTGGGTGTACCTATCCAGGGAATGACAAGCCCTATTGGTACACAACCCCAACTCTCCCCAACTCTCCCCATCAACGAGAAGGTGCGCGTGCTGGTCTTCATTTCGAAAGCATTGTGTTTCCCGCTGCAGTGTGGTAAGATTAAAGTCCAACAGGGCGTAACAGTGAACCTTGCCATAACACAATTTACACGACATCCCGATTTGTTTCGCCATCTCCTTTTGGTGTAACAAATGCCAAGTATATGGCAATTGAATTGATTCGGTTTTATTTGTAAGTCTATCATACTAACCATGAATTCGAGTCTCAATTGATCATATATGCTTCATGTGCGTCTTCACGCACATTTATGCAGACCTTCAAGGCTGCTCTAGTCAGTGGTTTAGGGTAATGAAACACAATCAATACTTCGGATTTGTGAATAACTGGCTCTTAACACGCGCCCTGGAGGGCCTCTGATAATTACACGCCCTGGAGGAGGGCGGATTTCGCCCCCCCCCCCCCCATGATCTCGAAAACCACGCAACGTATAGCGACAAGCAGAAAACGGCGTTAGATAGCTCGAGAGAAGCTCTTTCGAAAGTATGTCGTGCATTTTTTTCTCTCAGGGCAATATTAAGGGCACCAGAGGTCATCAAGGGTCAGATTTTCAAGTTTTCAAGACTTCGCTTCGAACACCCCCAAATATCTCGGGTACTATGATAGTTAGCTGCAAACAGAAAACATCAAACGAAAGCCATTGCAAATTCAATCGATATAGCTGTCTTCCGATTGAGTTCAGGTCAATAGTGTAGGCTCCCGAGGTCATCAAATGTCAAAAAGGTGATTTTGTTTGCAAAACTAGTTTTTCACGAATAACTTTTTACCTAAAAAGAAAAAGCAATAGTTTGTACGCCATAGCGTTTTCTTGTCAAGGCTCTTTGAATCATATTCATGGTGTTCGAGTTAAGTCAACTGAGTAATTTGACCTCAGGTCAAGGTCAAGTGGTGACATAAGTTGGTCATGTTGCATAATGAGAGACATGTCTCGACGAGACAAACACATTGGCACCATTTTATCTTCTTTATCTTTCTTATGTCGATAGTTATTGGCAAAACAGTGTTAACGGTCACGAAATTGACCTGACCTTAGGTCACCGATATTAGAAATCCGAGATATACAAATTATTAGTATATATATATACCTCTATAAAATGCTGCAAGATTGAAACCAATCGGTCTAAAACTGTGGCTGTGGTACTACTGCAAACGTTTTGGAGTTGAGGTTATCACGTGACCTGGCTTGGTGACCTGACCTGAGATGACCAGAGGTGAATAATTTTACATAATGTGGAAGTTCATTGCTGAACAGGTGTGAACAAACGGCGGCGCTACGTGCCGCACGTTTCCGCGCTATCCTTGAAAAACCAGATGGGGGGGGGGGGCGGATTTCGCCCTTCCCCCCCCCCCCCCTTCCAGCACGGCGCAGGTTAAGTGTAGGAAAAAATGTTGTTGATGTTTCGCAGAACCTCCCATTCCTTTATCATCTATTCGGTTTATTTGGTCTTGGCGCACTGTGTTTTTCAAACGACATGTCGACTAAAGTTATTTGTACTGGCAATTTGTGATTTGGTGTGTTCACTGTCCACGGACTGGTAAACAATTACAGCAGTTGCTAGCGCAGCTTATCAATGCTCTGTATCATAGCGCCTCACCACAGCAGGATATCGTTGACTTGCGGCCTGAGCGATGTCCCTCATGACCTGCGAAGACCCCATTCTTGGCCAGTGTAGCACAATTTCTCCACAAGTGGAGGTTATTAAGAACAACTAGTCACTGTGGACGTCACCCTCGACCCCTGCCCTGAATAAGCGTCTTGCGGCAGAACAGGGTGGGACAGAGAAAACAATGGTTTGTGTTGTTGCTGGTGTTCGTCCTCTCCCTATCTGTCGCAGTGGTTTCTATTTCCGGGACCCGTGAGCTGGGCTTAATCAAACTATGAAATGCCCGTTTATTTGCTCCTAATTTGGTTGAAATGAATAAATGTGATCCATACTTTTGTAGTTCAAAGCTCCATTCATTATGTTTTTTATTACGTTCATTCCGTCATTTTGACTGTAGTGTTTTACTGAATGAATGAATGGTTTGAATGAATGAGAAAAAAACTTGTTTACATTGCGATCGAAGGAAACACATTTGCTCTCTCGCCGTCAGAAGCCATGGTGAAGCTGCTGGTTGCTCTGGTGGTGGTCGGTCTGGCAACTGTTGCCAGATCAGATGAAGACTTCTACAGCGCGTCTGCGCCACAGTACTATCAACCGCAGCAAACCAGCAGCTACATTAACTACCAGCAGTCGGGTTCTCCTCAGCACGGCAACAAGTGAGTCACTGCAGACCACTAACGCACGCGCTGTCACATCAAATTAAACACCAGCAGCTACATTAACTACCAGCAGTCGGGTTCTCCTCAGCACGGCAACAAGTGAGTCACTGCAGACCACTACCGCACGCGCTGCCACATCAAATTAAACACCAGCAGCTACAGTAACTACCAGCAGTCGGGTTCTCCTCAGCACGGCAACAAGTGAGTCACTGCAGACCACTAACGCACGCGCTGCCACATCAAATTAAACGCCAGCAGCTACAGTAACTACCAGCAGTCGGCTCCTCCTCAGCACGGCAACAAGTGAGTCACTGCAGATCACTAACGCACGCGCTGCCACATCAAATTAAACACCAGCAGCTACAGTAACTACCAGCAGTCGGCTACTCCTCAGCACGGCAACAAGTGAGTCACTGCAGACCACTAAAACACGCGCTGCCACATCAAATTAAACACCAGCAGCTACAGTAACTACCAGCAGTCGGGTTCTCCTCAGCACGGCAACAAGTGAGTCACTGCAGACCACTAACGCACGGGCTGCCACATCAAATTAAACGCCAGCAGCTACAGTAACTACCAGCAGTCGGGTTCTCCTCAGCACGGCAACAAGTGAGTCACTGCAGACCACTAACGCACGCGCTGCCACATCAAATTAAACACCAGCAGCTACAGTAACTACCAGCAGTCGGGTCCTCCTCAGCACGGCAACAAGTGAGTCACTGCAGACCACTAACGCACGCGCTGCCACATCAAATTAAACACCAGCAGCTACAGTAACTACCAGCAGTCGGGTTCTCCTCAGCACGGCAACAAGTGAGTCACTGCAGACCACTAACGCACGCGCTGCCACATCAAAAATAAACTCCAGCAGCTACAGTAACTACCAGCAGTCGGGTTCTCCTCAGCACGGCAACAAGTGAGTCACTGCAGACCACTAACACACGCGCTGCCACATCAAATTAAACGCCAGCAGCTACAGTAACTACCAGCAGTCTGGTCCTCCTCAGCACGGCAACAAGTGAGTCACTGCAGACCACTAACGCACGCGCTGCCACATCAAATTAAACGCCAGCAGCTACAGTAACTACCAGCAGTCTGGTCCTCCTCAGCACGGCAACAAGTGAGTCACTGCAGACCACTAACGCACGCGCTGCCACATCAAATTAAACACCAGCAGCTACAGTAACTACCAGCAGTCGGGTCCTCCTCAGCACGGCAACAAGTGAGTCACTGCAGACCACTAACGCACGCGCTGCCACATCAAATTAAACACCAGCAGCTACAGTAACTACCAGCAGTCGGGTCCTCCTCAGCACGGCAACAAGTGAGTCACTGCAGACCACTAACGCACGCGCTGCCACATTAAATTAAACACCAGCAGCTACAGTAACTACCAGCAGTCGGGTCCTCCTCAGCACGGCAACAAGTGAGTCACTGCAGACCACTAACGCACGCGCTGCCACATTAAATTAAACACCAGCAGCTACAGTAACTACCAGCAGTCGGCTCCTCCTCAGCACGGCAACAAGTGAGTCACTGCAGACCACTAACGCACGCGCTGCCACATCAAATTAAACGCCAGCAGCTACATTAACTACCAGCAGTCGGCTCCTCCTCAGCACGGCAACAAGTGAGTCACTGCAGACCACTAACGCACGCGCTGCCACATCAAATTAAACACCAGCAGCTACATTAACTACCAGCAGTCGGGTTCTCCTCAGCACGGCAACAAGTGAGTCACTGCAGACCACTACCGCACGCGCTGCCACATCAAATTAAACACCAGCAGCTACATTAACTACCAGCAGTTGGGTTCTCCTCAGCACGGCAACAAGTGAGTCACTGCAGACCACTAACGCACGCGCTGTCACATCAAATTAAACACCAGCAGCTACAGTAACTACCAGCAGTCGGGTTCTCCTCAGCACGGCAACAAGTGAGTCACTGCAGACCACTAACGCACGCGCTGCCACATCAAATTAAACACCAGCAGCTACAGTAACTACCAGCAGTCGGGTTCTCCTCAGCACGGCAACAAGTGAGTCACTGCAGACCACTAACGCACGCGCTGCCACATTAAATTAAACACCAGCAGCTACAGTAACTACCAGCAGTCGGCTCCTCCTCAGCACGGCAACAAGTGAGTCACTGCAGACCACTAACGCACGCGCTGCCACATCAAATTAAACGCCAGCAGCTACATTAACTACCAGCAGTCGGCTCCTCCTCAGCACGGCAACAAGTGAGTCACTGCAGACCACTAACGCACGCGCTGCCACATCAAATTAAACACCAGCAGCTACATTAACTACCAGCAGTCGGGTTCTCCTCAGCACGGCAACAAGTGAGTCACTGCAGACCACTAACGCACGCGCAGCCACATCAAATTAAACACCAGCAGCTACAGTAACTACCAGCAGTCGGGTTCTCCTCAGCACGGCAACAAGTGAGTCACTGCAGACCACTAACGCACGCGCTGCCACATCAAATTAAACACCAGCAGCTACATTAACTACCAGGAGTCGGCTCCTCCTCAGCACGGCAACAAGTGAGTCACTGCAGACCACTAACGCACGCGCTGCCACATCAAATTAAACACCAGCAGCTACAGTAACTACCAGCAGTCGGGTCCTCCTCAGCACGGCAACAAGTGAGTCACTGCAGACCACTAACGCACGCGCTGCCACATCAAATTAAACACCAGCAGCTACAGTAACTACCAGCAGTCGGGTCCTCCTCAGCACGGCAACAAGTGAGTCACTGCAGACCACTAACACACGCGCTGCCACATCAAATTAAACACCAGCAGCTACAGTAACTACCAGCAGTCGGGTCCTCCTCAGCACGGCAACAAGTGAGTCACTGCAGACCACTAACACACGCGCTGCCACATCAAATTAAACACCAGCAGCTACAGTAACTACCAGCAGTCGGGTCCTCCTCAGCACGGCAACAAGTGAGTCACTGCAGACCACTAACGCACGCGCTGCCACATCAAATTAAACACCAGCAGCTACATTAACTACCAGCAGTCGGGTTCTCCTCAGCACGGCAACAAGTGAGTCACTGCAGACCACTAACGCACGCGCTGCCACATCAAATTAAACACCAGCAGCTACAGTAACTACCAGCAGTCGGGTTCTCCTCAGCACGGCAACAAGTGAGTCACTGCAGACCACTAACGCACGCGCTGCCACATCAAATTAAACACCAGCAGCTACAGTAACTACCAGCAGTCGGGTTCTCCTCAGCACGGCAACAAGTGAGTCACTGCAGACCACTAACGCACGCGCTGCCAAATCAAATTAAACACCAGCAGCTACATTAACTACCAGCAGTCGGGTTCTCCTCAGCACGGCAACAAGTGAGTCACTGCAGACCACTACCGCACGCGCTGCCACATCAAATTAAACACCAGCAGCTACAGTAACTACCAGCAGTCGGGTCCTCCTCAGCACGGCAACAAGTCAGTCACTGCAGAACACTAACGCACGCGCAGCCACATCAAATTAACGCCGTGAACGTGTTTGCAAGGAAATATGTTACAGCCAAGGCGATATAGATACAGCTATTAGTTTGGACTAGCTTAAATTGGCAAAATGATAATGTGATGTGAAGCTCAGAATTAAGATAAGAAGAAACTTTGGAATTGTGTTCATTAAAGATGCCTATATGATTATCTTGCTGCCAAGGAACCTGATTTGGCTGTGACGAAGCAGTAATATGTTAGGTTATGAAGGCAAAACTAGCTTGACGGTCTCCGGATGTAGGAACTCAAACGTTATAATTCCAGAATTTGGAAGGTTTGTTTAGAAGGAAAGTGATCTTTTTGGTAGAAGTACATGAGGTGAACCTGGTTAGTTGTAATCAATCTTTGGATTAGATCACAGGCCTTGTTTGTTTTCAAGAAGTCAGAGGAGGTGGTGTGCATTTTGTATTAACTCAATTCGATTTTTTATATTTTTTGTTGCACAATTTACTCATGTATTCTGAAAAGTGAACCTATGGAACTAACTCACGGAACTAACGGGGAATTTGATGCAGGAACTATCAAACAAATCTTAAGGGCATTATTCAAGACATTGCGCGGTAAGAGGTTATGTTTCTTCCTCACAGTGTGTCTATGTGTGTGTGTGCGTGTGTGTGTGTGTTTGTGTTCCAGTTTCCTGGATAGCATTTTCGGCAGCACGCGGCGCCAGTTTGGGCTTGGAGGCCTTCTCGGCAGCATCGGTAAGCTACCAATCCTCAAGTACTGCCGACTATTTGCAGTTTTGTTGTAGTTTGGATGCAATATTCTTGATTTGGTAAATATGCAATTTGTCCAGATTTGTTTTTGCCGGGTTAACCATACGAAGAACACCAATTGGTGCGAATGTTAGGATGTTATCGTCACTTACGTTAACACTTGCATTGGCACATCTTCATATAATTGTATAAATCATATATACCCTTTCACCGGGCGAAACACAAACACTGGAGCATTCACGTAATATTTGTCACTAAATTTGCTCAAATTTAATCGTTAAACACGAGTAGTTAAGCCATAATATTTTTGACATTATTGAAGCTCATAGTCTAAGTGTTTTGAGAAGAAAACTAAGTGTTTTGGGTTAGATATGATTTTTTTCTCAAATTGTACCTAGTGAAAACAAAACTGATGTGATTATCTGGCGTTTACCTGAAGAGATTTTGATCTATTAACTTAAAAGATGTGATAAAAACTACCATGTGCGCTTCTCAGACACTGTTTTGCGACAGGTAGGTAATGCTAATTAAGTGAGCAAACGTATTTTTAATGCTTTTAGCATTAACCCTCGCCCTATGGGAGCTTTTTCACCTTCGCCCTACGGGGGGAGGGGGCTGACAGACCCCCTGTTAACTTCCAAACCAAGCAATTTAGAGCAATGCGGTAAGAACCAACATGTTGCCTGTCATGAGAAGAATCTAAGAGTATGCAATTTTAGAGTTTAGGTCAACGGATAACCTTCCAGGTCAAGTGAATGACCTCGGATTTACCACGTCCAGAACAGCTATTTTGCTCTTCAGAAAACCTCAGAATGAGAAATTGATAAATGCAAATAAAAAGGCAAGTTTCTAGACCGGTTTTGGCTCAGAAATATGGAAAATGTAATTATTTGTTCGTATCTTGTCAAAACAAGTAAAAAAGTTATTGAAAAATGACGTCATGAGTTTCTTACACTTAGGGTGCCATCACTCAGTCAAAGCTGAAGATATTGCTTTGAAATTTGGGATGAGTATATCCATTCTCAGTTCTCTCACATGTATTCCGGTTTTTCTAACATCTTTGAAAATGTTGATTTTGTGGGGATTGAAAACAAAAAACATTTTTATTTTTATTTTAGGGGTCAAAAACCAAAACCAAATGAAAATCCGAGATTTTCATTTTGAAGAAAATGTCATGTTGTATCTTTGGTGAATTGCGTTTGCAATTTCCTTTAAAACTCTGTTTCCTACCATTTTTCAAATATTAGTCGTTTTTCAACAACATGAGTCATCAACACATGATTATCTCCCAAACCACTTATCTAATTTCAATTACATTTTCACAGCATACGTATAATTGTTATAAACTCAGCGACCGAAAATTTCAGCAAGATGTGCCGCATGTGTAAAATGTTTTTTTTTAAAAGAAAAACCTCAGGGGGTGCTGTCAGGGGGGGCTGTAGGGTGAGGATTAAACCAGTATATGAGCACTTTACATTTAACTGCGTTATTAAAATCTCACTACATTATAATTCATATTTCAATACACAGCGCCACAGTTGACAGCACAACACAGATCAGTTGCATTTTGTTTGCGAAACAACGGATGACCATTGGTATTGAATCTCCTTGACATCCTTTTCAAGAGGTAAATCGTTGCTCTACTCGAAATGTTTCTATATAATTTCAATTACATTTTCACAGCATACGTATAATTGTTATAAACTCAGCGACCGATTTTTTTTCGGCAAGATGTGCCGCATGTGTAAAATGTTTTTTTTTTTAAAGAAAAACCAACGGGGGGGGGGGGGCTGTCAGGCCCCCTCGTAGGGTGAGTGTTAAACCAGTATTTGAGCACTTCACAATTAACTGCGTTATTAAAATCTCACCACATTATAATTAATATTTCAATACACAGCGCCACAGTTGACAGCACAACACAGATCAGTTGCATTTTTTTTTCTCGAAATAACGGATGACCATTGGTATTGAATCTCCTTGACATCCTTTTCAAGAGGTAAATCGTTGCTCTACTCGAAATATTTCTTGAAAGTGACCTGATTAATCGCCTGACTCTGTTTTCTCGTTGCCAGGCGGGCCGCTGATCGTCATCGTTACAGTGTTCGGTATTGCCTTCGCGCTGTTTGTTGCTTTCGCCTTCATCTCAACGAACTCTTCCGGCCGTGGCCTGGAGACGGACGAGTGGGAGTTGGACCACTCGGTTTGGATGGACCAGCTGCAGAAGGACTTCGAGGACTCGTGGAGCACCGAGTAACGGACAGGAAGTTAGGAAAGTTGTTAAAGCTGTTATGACTTGGCTAGACGACTGACGGCTGAGACGCTTATCCTATCTCTTGGGATGCTTATCTCTCTGGATATTATTTATATAATTTTTTATCGCGCATTGTTTGTATTTTTACCCTGTCACATTATATTAGTCCTACGCAACGCAAAATGCAATAAGAATATGTTTTTAATTGTTTCACAGTTTTCGCACAGGAAAATTAATGGTATTACATGAATATTACATAACATCGTATTCAAAATATTTTGTATTATTTGGTATACAAATGTGTTGACGTTGACCAAAAAGACCCTTGGAATGCTACCTCAGATTGCTTATTATGCTATCGTGTTTTGTAAACTCCTGTCTTCATTTTGTCCTTGCCGACAACTTTGTAACTGTATGAGCCATTGGCCTAAATTCGCATTAAATGCTCTAATCTTGCGTCATCTTATGTAAATATTTGTGTAATTTTCCCCTTGCTGACTGCAACTCAAATTGATCTGCAGATCAAATATATAAAAAAAACGTAAGCCACCGATACAATTCTGAAATCGTAACCAAAGAACGCAACCTATCATATTCATGCACGCTTTTATGTTGCATGGTAAATCCTCAAGCGGTGGCCAGGCTTGTAAAAGATATATGGTACATCACTATTTGTTGCTCTAATTGTTAAAACAATGCACATAAATGTGAAGTGATTTTAGCGGAAATTTGACGGACAAGACTGGCTTTCATGACAAAAAGTACTTTCGCGCACACGATAATGATAGATTATAATCTGTTTGTAAGATGTTTTCTGTTTTGACGCTGTTTTCTCTACACATTTTTCTTACATTGTTCAAATAACAATTTACTATTTGACCTGCCCAAAATGACTGCTGACAACCTGACTGACAATGACGATCGCAGACATTGACAACGCCTCCTTGCAACAGTGAATCACCGACGTACTCAATTACTCAGATGTAATTAATTACATCGGAATTATCCAATGCTTTATTTCCACGACGATCTTTGAATGTTGACCTGCGATAGACGATTATTGTGACAATTACTGCTGTATAAATTGTCGTGAATGTCACAGGCTGCTCATTATTCATTTGTTATGTTGTCCATGTTGTTTAAGAAGATTTTGCCAATGTGTAATACTCTGGTCATTGTGAGTGGTATGTGCTATCCAAGGGTGGAGTTGTTGCCGTCAGGATGTGCCCTCAAGGTGATGCAATGTTCAATAATACATTCTTGTTTCTGCCGAACAAGTTGTGACTTTTTGACGTGATGCAAGGAAAGCTCTGTACTAAAGCACAGGGCACCACGGGTGTAGGATCCTATTCAGTTGAGGGGGCTTCAGCCCCCCCCCTCCCCCACAACTTGGACGAGGAAGTGGGTAAAATCCGGGGAGAAATCTGTATTTGTGGGGATTTTGATGGAAGTTTAAGCGATTTCTCCCTGCTCAGCCACTTCCCACCAACTTTTCTGGAGAAACTACACCCCTGCAGGGCACGTATCAATCACTTGCACAACTGTGAGTTTAGGCACACACAATGGGAAGAAAGGAACTGACGGGAGCATAACCAAGAAGGATACTTCCGTGGAGTAAAAGGTTCATGTTTACAATCGTTGTTCGCACCTAGGCAACTGAACTGAATCCGAACTCTAGCCATTGAACCGAACCAAACTCGTTAACGATATGACCATAACCATGACTTTAACGATTCATGTTTATTCTGATCAAGGCATGGGAATAACAAACTATGATAACAAATATTAAACAAAAACGAAATATTAAGGATAGACACATTGTAGTTTGACTTTGGGCTCGTACACGCCACTGGTACAGCGTGAGTGAACTCGCCGCACTTGTGACGTAAACACAAGATGTCTCCCGTGACGCCACTATCATGTGTAGATAGCGCTACTGACGCCACTATCGTATGTAGATGGCGCTACTGACGCCGCTTTCGTTTTCAGATGGATCATAGCCGCTACTGATGAACAGGTGGGCTCAACAACGCAGTCTTGTATGCTTGTTTCCTTCACTAGTTCACCGGGTGTTTTTTTTAAAGTTTCGGTTCACATAAGTCTGTGCAAAAACGGAGAAAAACTGAAAGCATCGTTAGGACTAAAACACTTGGAGTCTCACACAGGGGCGTAGGCAGAATTCTCCCAGGGGGGATGGGATCAGAGGGGTCCTCGTAGCCAAATGGGGCCCACATAATTAAAACAGTACAATATGTTGTATGTTGTGAAACAACGACAAATAATTTCGACAACGAAAAAATATGTATTTATTGTTGGGAGTCAAATAACTTGACATGACGTGATTAAAACGTAATTATCTCCCAAAGTGCTACCACATTTTCACTGAAATGCTGTGATAAGACGTAGAATTGATGCAGCATAAGGTACTGAAAGTTTGACGTCGATACCTATCATTGTTTTCAAGTTATGGAGAAAATAAGGGAGGGGTGGTGGGCAGATTCTTCTACCTCCAGCGGGGCGCGGGTTAATCAAAATAATATCCTGAATCTTCTTCAATTCGGATTAAGGAAACTCAGTACGTACATGCCGATTGTGCATATGTACGATGAAGTTACAAAATCTCTACAAAATAACGAAATAACATGCTCCTTATATCTTGATTTACAGAAAACTTTGGATACCGTTTGCTTATCAATTTTCTGGAAAAAAATACACCACATTGTGATACGTGGGGCTTCTGCAACATGATAGAGTTATATCCTAACTCGCCATTGACTGGGGGGGGGGAGGGGCGTTTAAGGCCCCCCTCCCCCTGATGAATTTCCGCAATAGCTAAAAAACGAATAGAGCTATCAACGTGAAACTTCGAGTACCTTCTTATACATCATTTTTACGTCTTGTGTGCAAAAATGAAGAAATTTCGTCAACTTTTTATCTTGAATTATAGCAAATTTAGTGGTAGATTTTGGTGTAAAACACGCGAGTTTTACACCAAAATCAGCTCAATTTTGCCAGGCCGTACAAATGCCACATTTGAAGCAACATGCAAATGCAAAAAACGCAAAAAGAAAATTGCATCGGCTACCAACTGGCTATCTCGGATTTGTGAAAACTTTCGTTTTTGTCTCCCAAAAACTATAAAAAAATGGGTGGAGGAAATTATCACAAAATCTTTTTTTATATTAAAAAAACTGGAAGATATATCAGAGAACCACACATAGGCAACTACCATACCAAGTTTCAAACTGATATCTCTATTTTTGACTGACTTATGACCTCTATAGTATGGGTAACTCATGGCGTCATATTGTGAAATTGCGTTTTTGGGCTTGTATTGACTAGGTACAGATAAATAAAGGCCACCACTGTATTTCTGAAACAAAACTGGTCTAGCAACATGTTTTTTTTGTTTACATTTAATAATGTAATATTTTGACCTTTGGTGACCTGAACTTGACCTGAAATTGACATTTACTTCACGTAAATGAAGTCAGGTGGTAAAATTACTAGCATTATCGAAATATACGTGGAAAATAACTCATAAAACATGTGTTGCATGACTTTCGTAGATATTTTGAGTATAGTGACTTTTTGTGACATGACCTTGACCTTGACCTTGGCCAGCAATCTCACTTTATCTGATGCGGGATATGTATCATACCTTTAGCAGCATTTGGGTGAAAATGGTCCACGCTTGGGAGCAATGACTGATTTAATCTGTTTAAAAAGGCGTAAAACAGGGGTGGATTGCACGCGCTCAGTGAGGTCATCGCGCCTATCCTTCCTAATTGTGCGCTTAGTCAGTATGTTAAGACGGTGATAGGTGTCTCTTTCGGCGTTTCTCAGGGCCTCCCTGCGCTGGCGCATGAGGTCTAAGGTCTCGCGGCTGACGGGAGGAGGAGAGGGATTGTGGACCTTGCACCTGCGGATGAGAGCATGTTTGTCGAGCAGACGGTTCATGACATCAGCAAATGCATTCCATTGGTGTTCACAGGGATCATCTGTACCGTCTACTAAGTGCCAATCGATGTTACGGACATCATTCAGGCATGCCTGCTCGTCGAACGCACGCCAGTTACGCCCGGTGCGGTACAGAGGTACGGGTTTGACACGAGGAATGGATGAATGAACAATGACGCGGCGGTGATGGGTGACGAAATGACAAATCTCAACAGTGCACACAGGTGGAGTAGCGACATCACACAGTTCACGAGACAGCAGCACAACATCGATAATGGACTGAGTGTCACCACGGTAGAAGGTGGGCTGGTTCACGACGTTGATTAGTCCATAACGCTCGCCCAGCTCGATGAGGCGACGGTGGGCAGCGGGCTCGTCTGCGCATCAGAGTTCAGATCCCCGGTCTGCCCGATCCTCTGAGCCGGGTGGGCGGTGATGACGGCCTGCAGCTGCTGATCGATGTCATCGAAGTCGGCGTCCGCATGCGATGAACTCGATGAAGGAGGTTGGTAGATGCAGCCGATAGTGGTGGCGCGCTTCTGGTTGAACTTGACATTGAGCCAAATTGACTCAGCGTGTGACGGCCCAGATGGCGCTGGTGTGGCGATCCGGGTGGCTAGGAGAGAGTCGCGGACGTAGATGGCGACACCGTCTCCTGCCTTCTTGCGACCTAGCTCCCCCTCCTGCCGGAACAGACGGTACCCATGTAAAATGCAAAATCACTGTTATTGCTCTAAAGTCAATAGAAAGCATATGGCACTGACAATGCCTCTGCCACTCACTTAGATCATCCAGCATGGCACACTTACCGATTTGTGCAGAAAATCACGAAAATTACCAACGGACACCACTGTCGACCTTTAGCACCACCCGTGGACAGTCTGGCGGAAGTGTCAGTGTACCAGTAATTCGACTGTGACACGACTCGTCAATGGGCTGCAGAAGTCGATGTTGCGCTGCACCGCCCGTGACTTTGAATCTGTCGCCATCGAGACATTCTTGCTGAGCTGCCCCTGCCGCAGCACATGCCGCAGAGCTGCCCCTGCCGCAGCACATGCTGCTGAGCTGCCCCTGCCGCAGCACATGCTGTAGAGCTGCCCCTGCCGCAGCACATACTGTAGAGCCGCCCCTGCCGCAGCACATGCCGCAGAGCTGCCCCTGCCGCAGCACATGCCGCAGAGCTGTCCCTGCCGCAGCACATGCTGTAGAGCTGCCCCTGCCGCAGCACATGCCGCAGAGCCGCCCCTGCCGCAGCACATGCCGCAGAGCTGTCCCTGCCGCAGCACATGCTGTAGAGCTGCCCCTGCCGCAGCACATGCCGCAGAGCCGCCCCTGCCGCAGCACATGCCGCAGAGCTGTCCCTGCCGCAGCACATGCTGTAGAGCCGCCCCTGCCGCAGCACATGCCGTAGAGCTGCCCCTGCCGCAGCACATGCTGTAGAGCCGCCCCTGCCGCAGCACATGCTGTAGAGCTGCCCCTGCCGCAGCACATGCTGTAGAGCTGCCCCTGCCGCAGCACATGCTGTAGAGCTGCCCCTGCCGCAGCACATACTGTAGAGCCGCCCCTGCCGCAGCACATGCTGTAGAGCCGCCCCTGCCGCAGCACATGCTGTAGAGCCGCCCCTGCCGCAGCACATGCTGTAGAGCTGTCCCTGCCGCTGGTGGTAACTACAGTGCGATCCGTACAATGCTAGTCATATCACTTTCTTATTCAGATCAGTACGTCTGCAACGATTTAGTCAATATCCTGCCTCAAGTATCAGTGCGTGCCGACTTACAATGCCATTCCATTTTGAGGCCCACTGGCAAAGCTCACACATTCGACTTATCCCCACCATGGCATCCACCCTTCGGGTCCGGACAGTAATGGATTCTCACTGCTGCATCATGCTTCAGCTGAAAAACAAATTTGGTGCATACATGAGGTATACAATGGACTCAGAGGACATATCTTTATTATGCACTAGGTATAAAGCAGATACCTAGTTATAAACAATAACAAAATGTCACGTTAGATAAACCTATTTATTTTAATTATGCATGCTATGGAGTCCAGAACATACGCTATGCTCTCAGAACAGTCCAGAACATACGCTACTCTTTCAAACTTGCTTCTCAGCTGAACTTCCGTTGCTTGCACGGAGGACCATTCTGTTCATAGTTTGTTCATAACGATAGTGCAACACGACATTCCAGCCAATAGAGTCGGTAAGCAATTTGTCCTGTCGTTCTCAACTCAAAGCAAAGTTCTAAAGTGCTCTTTCACTGTGTGTAGAAAGAACGCGTAAGAACCGCCCACTCAGTTCCTTTCACAGTGTGTGGAAATAACGCGTAAGAACCGCCCAGTCAGTTCCTTTCACATGTGTGCAAAGAACGCGTAAGAACCGCCCACTCAGTTCCTTTCACAGTGTGTGGAAAGAACGCGTAAGAACCGCCCACTCAGTTCCTTTCACAGTGTGTGGAAACAACGCGTAAGAACCGCCCACTCAGTTCCTTTCACAGTGTGTGGAAAGAACACGTAAGAACTGCCCACTCAGTTCCTTTCACTGTGTGTGGAAATAACGCGTAAGAACCGCCCACTCAGTTCCTTTCACAGTGTGTGGAAAGAACGCGTAAGAACCGCCCACTCAGTTCCTTTCACAGTGTGTGGAAAGAACGCGTAAGAACCGCCCACCCAGTTCCTTTCACAGTGTGTGGAAAGAACGCGTAAGCACCGCCCACCCAGTTCCTGACCTGATAAGTGCGCTCTCCTGGTATTCACCAAATATCACTGTATCGTATTGAAGTCCTTGTACTACTGAAACGTATGCCAGTACCACAACAGGTGACATTGTCTTGCATTTTGTCTAGGTATGCTATTGGTGTACGCTACTGCAGTCTCCAGCCCATGGCGTTACTGTTGTGTGTGCTACTGCAGTCTCCAGCCCGTGGTATTACTGTTATTTGTGCTACTGCAGTCTCTCACCAGTGGTGTTATTGTCGTGTTCGCTACATCAGTCTCCAGCCTGTGGTGTTACTGTTATGTGTGCTACTGCAGTCTCTCACCAGTGGTGTTATTGTCGTGTTCGCTACATCAGTCTCCAGCCTGTGGTGTTACTGTTATGTGTGCTACTGCAGTCTCTTACCAGTGGTGTTATTGTCGTGTTCGCTACATCAGTCTCCAGCCTGTGGTGTTACTGTTATGTTTGCTACTGCAGTCTCTCACCAGCGGTGTTATTGTCGTGTTCGCTACATCAGTCTCCAGCCTGTGGTGTTACTGTTATGTGTGCTACTGCAGTCTCTCACCAGTGGTGTTATTGTCGTGTTCGCTACATCAGTCTCCAGCCTGTGGTGTTACTGTTATGTATGCTACTGCAGTCTCTCACCAGTGGTGTTCCTGCTGTGTCCGCTACAGCAGTATCCAGCCTGTGGTGTTACTGTTATGTATGCTACTGCAGTCTCTCACCAGTGGTGTTCCTGCTGTGTCCGCTACAGCAGTATCCAGCCCGTGGTGTTACTGTTATGTATGCTACTGCAGTCTCTCACCAGTGGTGTTCCTGCTGTGTTCGCTACAGCAGTTCGCTGCATCGATTGCAATCAACACAGTCGGTACTCTCAAGTACATACGATTCAAGAACGTGCATCACTACCATTTTGTGTTGATGCAGTGGTACATAGAAAGAGATCTGCTCATAAGCCATGCGATACTGTCATCCGCGCTGTGCTTCATTGGTGCATTATTTAAAGCACTGACGAAATTTAGAGCATGAACTTAGCCAAGGGAGCATTGTTTACTAGCAATCCAAGAAAATTATCAGATTGATTACTAATGATAATCGTCTTGTTCATTTTTATTTTCGTAATCACCATCTTTAGCTGAGTTGCACGAGCCAAGTTGGGAAAAAAATGAACAGAAATACCTGCCGAAATATCTAGTGGCTTCATTGATCATTCTCATACTGTTTGGTATTCCAAAATTAAGTTGTTCCCTTAGCTTTTAGCACATGGATGGGCGACGTATGTCATTGTTCTAAATTGTGAAGTTTGTTGCTGCTCATTTTATGACCCAGCACATTATCAACCCCAATAATATTATACCTTCTCCATCTAACAAGGGTTAGCATGCATATTGCATATTGTTCGAGTTAAAGGCTCTTCGGATTACATAACATCCGATCCTGGTGTCAGTGACAGCTGCCAAGACCCGACAACAGCCGGCGGAGGTAACCATCCGGTCCACGCGACGCCTCAACCACGACGCTCTGTGTCTGGACCTGCTGAACGCCGACTGGAGCCCAATCGGCGCAGCTGGGTCCACGACCGAGAAATGGGACGCATGGCTATCGGTATGGGGCCCGATTATCGATCGCCACATGCCGCTGCACAGGGTCAGTTTGAGGCACCCATCTTACCCCTGGCTTCAAGATGATGACGTCAGAGCCGCCATGGAAGCACGTGATCAGGCGCGCGACGATAGGGAACGGACTCCCTTCGAAGAGACCGAGCAGGAGTTTCGACTCCGCCGGAACGCCGTCAAAAACGTGTTAACCCTATTTGTAACAGGGGGGGATTCCGCCCCCCCCCCCTCAGGTTTTTTCGCAGATACCTCCAGAACGGCTGGGAGCAGGCCCATTCAATTTTGGGACTTTTCATAGAATTGAATACCGCATTTGGAGCAAAATTTTGAGTTCTTAACCTGAACAGAGGCGGTTCCAGGGTACAGTTTTGGGTGGGTTCGGAGGCGATATTTGGCGATAATACGGAAATGCGATCTTCACGGTTTCTTCGTAACTGCCTCAAGTATGAAGGAGTTACATCGATTCACGGTGATTGCAACAAGTGCAAATTAGTTGATGTTAAGGAAATATAATTAAAATTTAATGGCAGAGGCGGTTTCAGGGGCTTAAAAAGGGGGGGGGTTTCCAGGAAATATTCAATGCTTGGCGGGAAGCAAATAGAGTAATGTAAGGGGCATTTATAGTTATCAAGATGTAAAAGATAGCTTCTGCTTCCATTATTTGCATAATTTATTACATATAGAGTTTCAGAGGCGTGTTCAGGCACATGAAAAGGGGGGTGACTGGCTTGGTGATGACGATATGCCAGCGATAACGGCGCAATAGACGGTTAGCTTATAATTATATATGCACATATGAGGCCAGGAAAGGGAATAACGTCATTTTCTTGCAGCGGCGCGCTCAGGAATGGAAGAAAGGGGGTCATATTATTGCAAGGAAACTAAGAGGCATGGGCGTACAATGACATAACATACTGTAGTTTTCGGATGAAACACGCACCACAGGCTACTCTACGAACGATTATAAGATAATAGACAAGTCCAGGTAGGGTAAAAGGGGGGTAAGCAATGTTAATTGAAGTTGTAAGTGAAATAGTCACTGTTGACTAGTTAGTATCATAATAGCGGATAATATACTTATCAAAAGGTATTGAGCCGCCCCAGTTTGGATCCTGGATACGCCTATTATGAAGGACAACATGCAAAAAGGAACTATCTACGATCAGTAACATATTTATAGTGCTGGGTAGCAACTTGTCTGCGGTTAATATTTGTTCCAATTTTACCCCCCCTTTTCACGAACCTGGTACCGCCTACGGAAAAACAGATTTTTTTAACTGTTTTGCCTAATTTCACAATCACATACCATTTCATTTCTTAAAAAAAACACATATTTTTTTTTATTACGCATTTACTTCACCCCCATATTGAGTGACCTGCACACGCCTATGATTTTTTAATTTTCAAACGCCACTGTCATATATCAATTTCCAATTCAATCTCTATCGATTCGTATTAATTGTGTTAAAATCAGTCGATAAACATGAAAGCTATGTGGGATCAAAAATACCACTAAAATTTGTGGTTGTTGCCCCCCTGTTGCCCCCCTATCAAAAATTTAGATTTTTTATTAATTAGAAATGTAGATCGTGTTGAGGGGAACCAAACGCCGTTTCATTTTTGAAAATCAGACGGGTAGATCTCGAGATCTCCGGGGGGGGGGGGCGGAATCCGCCCCCCTTCCCTGGTACAAATAGGGGTAGCCAGGAGCCTGTTACAAATAGGGTTAAACCGTGCTTGCTCCTCCTATTTCCTGGCATCGTTTAAAAACTCCAGATCTACAACATGGAAAGACATACAAAGCTTCCTAGTCTCATCCAAGAAACCCGCGCCGAGGACAGCCAACCCTGCTGATCGAGATCCACACTGGGCCAACAAACTGAACCAGTTTTCTCTGGTTCTGCATCCGTGGGTCCCGACGTGGCGGACGCCCTGGCATGGTCCTACGCCGGAAAGACCCTCTTGCCGCGCCCGCCGCGCGTGTGCAGCGGCGCGCTGTCACTGCGCCCTGCCACGCTGCCTAATCTATCGGCGGCGCTGCAGCCGATGGGCGGAGCGGACGGTGTCACAATCAGCATGCTGAGAGTGACTTTTCCCGTGGTAGGGCCTCACCTCCTCCATGTCATTAACCCGCGCACTGCAGGGGGGGGGGTGATTTCCGCCCCCCCTCAGGTTTTTCAAATATAGCGAAAAAACGGCGGCGTGCAGCGCTGCCGGGTTTGAGCACACCTGTTAGAACACCAATTGCGCACACTTTGAGAAAAACACAACCTCGGGTCATCTCAGGCCAGGTCACCAGACTAGGTCAAGTTACCCCACCTCCAAAATGTTTGCAGTTGTGCCAAAGCCAGAGTTTTTCACCGATCAGTTTGAAACTTACAGGATGCCATGAGGGCATAATTACTTACAATTCGTTAGTCTCGGATTTTTTTTATATCGGTGACGTAAGGTCAGGTCAATTTCGTGACCTCCCAATAATAAGTCAATGGGGAAATATACAAATGCTTCCTATTTCAAGGATATGCATGATATTAGACCAAGTACTTCTGAATCATGTTATTATATGATATTCTTGATGATCCAAATATAATTTTTGTTCAGTGACTCCTATTGGGTCATTTGAGGTCATGCGAGGTCACCATCACTTTTTTGTCAATAACTCCCGACATAATAAAGATAGAGAAGTAAAACAGACATAAATGTGCTTGTCTCGTCAGGATACGTCTTCCCATATGCAACATACCCTACTTGGGTCACCACTTGACCTTGACCTGAGGTCAAATTGTTAAGTTGACTTAATAAGGTCACCATGTAAATCATTCAAAGCGTCTTGACAAGATAAATACAATGGCGTAAACAGTTTTCCGTTATCTTTATTAAGTAAAAAGTTAATAGCAAAAACAATTTAGCAAAAAAAAAGATTTTTTCTTTCTTTTTGATCTCTGGAGCCTCAAATATTAACCTGAGATCAAATCTGAGGACATCTTACCGATTGCAAATTTCATTGGCTGGCGTTTGTTTTTTCGTTTGCTTCTAACTAGCATCGTTTTCGAGATATATGGGAATTTCTGGAGCAATGTCCTAAAACAGGAAAAACTGGAAAATTTGCCTTTGATGACCTCTGGTGACCTCAATTTTAACCTGACCTAAAAGAACATTGAATACTTTCGATAGAACATGTATCAAGCTATCAAATGTTTTTTTCTGCTTCTCGCTACGTAGCGTAGTTTTCGAGATCTCAGGGGGGGCGGAAATCACCACCCCCCCTGCAGTTCGTGTTCGGCGCGAAGCCCCTGCAGTGGCGCGGGTTAACAGCTCAATCGTGACGTGTGAGGTGCCGCACCAGTGGAAGTCCGCCACAGTGATCCCGCTGCATAAAAAAGGGGACCCTAGTGACCCGAGTAATTATCGGCCGATATCCATTCTGTCCACGGTAGCGAAACTGTGCGAGCGCGTCGTGTGCAGTCAGTTGATGGACTATCTGTCATCGCATAACGTCTTATGTCCTCAGCAGTATGGTTTTCGCCCCGGCCTATCTACGGAGGCGGCTATGCTTGACGCTGTCCTATACGCGACTGACAACATGGATAGAGGTATGGTGACGTCGCTGGTCACCGCCGACACATCAAAAGCGTTCGACAGCGTTGAGCATGGCAGTCTTCTGGAGAAGCTGGGGTGGTACGGCATCGATGCGGAGTAATTTGGTGCATGGCTGCAGGGTCACACACAGTCGCTGAGGGGCGGAACTAGCGTTTTTGATGTGACTCATGGAGTTGTCCAGGGTTCGATCCTCGGACCAGTCCTCTTCCTGGTGTATACAAACGACCTGACGCAGCACATACCGCACGGGAAGATAATCTTGTAACCCGGACGACGCCCAGTTTCTTGACGCTGACCTGCCCCTGAATATTTCAGAGCTCAAAATGCGCATAGAGATAAATTTGTCGATAGCGAATAACTGGTTCACTCAAAACAGTCTAAAAATCAACCCTCTCAAAACCGAAATGGTTATCATTAAGTCGCGGCGGCTCATCACCGACCCGCATTTTTCAGTCGCTTTCGGCATCAGTCATATAAAACCGTCACAAAGCGTAAGGTTTCTGGGCGTCACCGTCAATTCGTGCCTCTCGTGGGAGCCGCAGATATCGGCCATCGTGCGCCGCTGTTACGGTATTCTCGTTGGACTCGCCAGAATGAGATACCGTCTCCCCACCGAAGCTAAACGGCTGCTAATCGAGGCACTTGTGCTCCCCCATGTGCGCTACTGCCTGTCTGTCTGGGGAAGCTGCACCGCGACCCAAAAACACCACGTGCAGAAAGCTTTGAACTTTGGCGCCCGTATCGTCAGTAATATTGGGTGCCGTGACCGAGTGACACCCGTGCTGCGTGAGCTGGGATGGCTCAGAATTGACGACCTGATATGCGAACGCGATGTCATGCTCATACGAGACATCCTCACAGCCACTCGTGCACCGGAGATTCTGCGAGAGCGTATAGTTCGCCGCTCCGAATTCTCCGCTCGTGCCACTCGGGTAACTACCGAAGAGCTGCTGCAGCTGCCGCGTGTTCGAACCGAGTTTGGCCGTCGTTCTTTCGTATTTCGCGCATCCAATGCATGGTACAGGCTGCCCGCAGAGGTACGTGCGTCAGCCGCCGAGAGCAGCGGTGCCTTTAAACCTGCCCTGACCTATCACCTGTCAGGCAGGTAAATATTAACTTGTGTCGAAATGCGTCGTATGTCGTGTCGTAGGCCTAGTTTTAAACATTTGTGTATTATATGTTCATCGACGTGGTTGCTAGAAAATCCACATTGTGGAAGCACCTAAATACATACATACATACATACATACATATGTGATATCAAAGATATAAGTATCACTTTTACAGTGTTAACTTGACCTTGGTCCGGGCCGGTCTCCCCCGCGTGCTCGGTCCCGCGCGGTTCCGATCTGTGGCTAGCGTGTGCGCATGACTATTGGCAGAGCGCCAATGCGTGTCCATGCCGGCTAGTGGCTGTCATAGCGAAATGGAGTGAGTTGATAGCGATTTTTCATACCGTGACTTGCTAAATGTGACCTGAAGCGTGAACAAGCTGGTGGACGTCAGTAAAACGGCAGGTCCAGGACTGTTGTCCAGGACAGGTCCAGGACTGTCCAGGACTCCAGGACTGTTGATAAGTTCTCTGTCTCGTCAGAATATGGCTGAAGAATAGCGACAGAGACACTTTTGATGTCCAGGATGAATCGATTTACAAGTGGAGTCACTTGTCAAACAAACAAAAAACGTCAGAGATATGCTGCTAAATATAAAGTCAAACGAGATGCGACTGGAAGGCGGAACGCCAAAGCAGCCAGAGACTCGCAATGCTCAACACTCGAGAGCTAATGTTTACGCTCAAATTTCGAAAAAGTGATGAGCTATATAGAAACAAATCATGGCGTCGAAAATCAACCGTACCATAGGAATCATACAGGAATCGTTATCTATGGCTGTAAAAGAAACGAAGACAGAGTGTGGCTATGAGGCACTTATTATCATAGTGATGCATCTGGCAGGTGATTCCGCGATTGTGAAAAAAGATACTTATCATAACAAAAATCCACCAATTCAAGGCATTCTCTTGCATATACGACCAACTCAAAGCGCTCGCGGGTAGGTATATATGGAGCCACTACAACCGCCAGCTCTACTAAGCGATATGACGGCAAAAAGTGCGCCTGTCCATTTCCAGTGCCAGTGAAGCATGGGCTACATGTGGAGGATGTCGTGTGTTTTGTGATAACTGCACCGGTGCCCACCACCTGCCGTGGCCGCACTCCAGACGGGAACTGTGAAGTCGAGCACCTCGGCCCGGCTTTGTCGGGTAGCCGACCCTGTCACCTAGCGGCGATAGTTGGTACTTCGCCGACGTGAAGCGCGAGTCGGTACCAAGGCGGAAGGCGGGTGAACGTCGCGTGTGAACCACACACCGTTCATCATAGTGGGATGGCCTGTGCGTTGATGACCGTGAAATGTGTGTGATAAATCATACAAATGAAGGGAAGTGAAAGTCTAAAACGAAATAAGTTAAACATGAAACCTACAAAGTGGGTGGCTATGGGAAAGTTAAAGCAATTATTGTTTGCATTAGCCCCTACTATCTACTTGCAGTTCGACAAGTATAATGTCATATATAAAATGGCAACGTTTTTAAATCATTCATATTCAAATCTGAATCGCATACCTAGTCAAGGTTATTAACCCTCGCCCTACGGGAGCTTTTTCACCTTCGTCATACGGGGGGGCGGGGCTAACAGGCCCCATGTTAAGTTATAAACCAAGCAACTTAGAGTAATGTGGTAAAAACCAGCATGTTGCTTGTCATGAGAGAAATCTAACAATATGCGATTTTTAGGTTTCAGGTTAACGGATGACCTTCCAGATCAAGTGAATGACCTCGGATTTACCACGTCCAGAACAGCGATTTTGCTCTTCAGAAAACCTAAAAATTCGAATTTGATAAATGTAAATAAAAGGCATGTTCCTAGATAAATTTTGGCTGCGAAATACAGAAAAGGTAATTATTTGTTCGTATCTTGTCAAGAAAAAAGTCAAAAAAAGTTATTAAAAAATGACGACATCAGTTTCTTACACTTAGGGAGCCATCACTCAATCAAAAATGAAGATATTGCTTTGAAATTTGGTATGGATATTTTTTCATACTCAGTTCTCTCATATATATTCCGGTTTTTCTAAAATATTAGACAATTTTGATTTTGTGGGGATTTAAAAAACAAACAGTTTGTATTTTACTTTAGGGGTCACAAGCCCAAAATTTTGGAAATACGAGATCGCCATTTTAAAGAAAATGCCATTTTGTATCTTTGGTGAATTGCGTTTGCAATTTCATTTAAAACTCTGTTTTCTATCATTTTTCAAATATTTATCGTTTTTCCACCAACATGACGTCATCAACACATGTTTATCTCCCCAACTGCAAAACCAATTTCAAATACATTTTTACAGCATACGTATAATGGTTGTAAACTTAGCAATTAAAAATTTCATCAAGATGCCCTTCATGTGTAAAAAGTTATGCCAGAAAAACCTAAGGGGGTGGGGTGTCAGGCTCCTCAGGTGGGGCGAGGGTTAAGGGTCTGAATCACATGTAGATGCAATTTATCATCACCTCTATTCACATGTCTTATCTCCCAGCGTTCCTCCTGACTAATAACTGGACAGTGGTTCCCACGAAATAAGATTCCCTTCAACACCAGTTTGACGTCACTGGTGTAAGCATCAATGACGTCACCAAGGGCTGAAGCACAGCGGTGTTTTCAGAGTGAGTATATCGAAATCCCTCATCGCAATGATCTGTTGTGCTCTTCATAACATTTCCATGCTATCTTGCACACTACCATATTTTTCCGTTGCATGCATTTCCCCTAATTTGTATTATTATTTAACCCGCGCACTGCAGGGGCTTTGCGCCGAACAAGAACTGCAGGTGGGGGGAGGGGATTTCCGCCACCCCCCCTAAGATTTCGAGAACTACGCTATGTAGCGACAAGCACAAAACTTCATTTGATAGCTTGATACAAATTCTATCGAAAGTTTTGGTATTGTTTTACGTCAGGTCAAAATTGAGGTCACCAGAGGTCATCAAAGGTCAAATGTTCCAGTTTTTTCTCTCCTGTTTTAGTACATCGCTCCAGAAACTCCCAAATATCTCAAAAACTATGCTAGTTAGAAATAAACGGAAAAATTAAAACGCCAGCCAGTAAAATTTGCAATCGAGTAAGTGTCCTCAAAATTGTTCTCAAGTCAATATTTGAGGCTTCAGAGGTCAAAAAATAAAAATAAAATGCTGTTTTTTTTTCAATTTTGTTTTCGCTCTTCACTTTTTACCTAATAAAGATAACGAAAAACTGTTTACGCCATTGTGTTTATCTCGTCAAGGCACTTCGAATGATATACATTGTGATTTTGTTAAGTCAATTAAAAAATTTGACATTTGGTCAAGGTCAAGTGGTGACCTAAGTAGAGCATGGTGCATATGTGAAGACGTGTCTCGATGAGAAAAACACATTGCTGTCTGTTTTACTTCTCTATCTTCATTATGTCGGGAGTTATTAACAAAAAAGGTCATAGTGACCTTGCATGACCTCAAATGACCCCATAGGGGTCACTGAACAAAACTTTTACTTGGATCATCAAGAATATCCCATCATAAGTAATTTGACTAATATCATGCATATCCTTCAAATAGAAATAATGTGTATATTTCCCCATTCACTTATTATGGGGAGGTTACGAAATTGACCTGACCTTAGGTCACGGATATCAAAATTCCGAGAAACAAGAATTGTAAATACGTATGCCCTCATGACACCTTGTAAGTTTCAAACTTATCGGTAAAAAACTCTGGCTTTGGCACAACTGCAACACAAAATTGGAGGTGGGGTCACTTGACCTAGTCTGGTGACCTGACCTGAGATGACCCGAGGTTATTTTTTCTCAAAGCGTGCGCAATTGATGTCCTAATAGGTGTGTCAAAACCCGGCAGCGCTCGCACCGCCGTTTTTCGCTATCCGCGAAAAACCTGAGGGGGGGCAGAAATCAACCCCCTGCAGTGCGAGGGTAAAGAGTGCATGTAGTTTGTTGCCCTTTCATCCCACAGTCACGCGCAGAATGTTCTCGGCCAGGGGTAGGCCTAGTAAAATCGGGCAAAATAGAGGACGCTGATCCACTTTAATGTCAATCCCGACTTCGCAGCCCTTGAATATGGGAAAGAAGCAGAATGATTTGACCGTCTCCGACTCTGAATTTGACTCGGATTGGGCCCATCTTTATTAGTATCTCTTCAGTGGTGGTTACGTTATTGCTAATACCAATTTTCTAACTAATTGTTACGATTTTAAGCCATGCATAATTCAGGGCAGCCCTTTATCAGATGAAGAGAACAAATCTTCCATTCATTCCAGTAGCCAGCAATACCCCTCGGACTTACCTCACCATGTGGATAATTATCAGAGCGATCCCCCGGAACAGAGACGGTATGGTTGGCCCGGTCCGTGATGCCGCTGATCCTGCTGTGATCCCGGTCCGTGATGCAAATGACGGTAGTTTTCCAGCCGGGCTACCATCCTGCTGTGATCCCGGTCCGTGATGCAAATGACGGTAGTTTTCCAGCCGGGCTACCATCCTGCTGTGATCCCGGTCCGTGATGCAAATGACGGTAGTTTTCCAGCCGGGCTACCATCCTGCTGTGATCCCGGTCCGTGATGCAAATGACGGTAGTTTTCCAGCCGGGCTACCATCCTGCTGTGATCCCGGTCCGTGATGCAAATGACGGTAGTTTTCCAGCCGGGCTACCATCCTGCTGTGCTCCCGGTCCGTGATGCAAATGACGGTAGTTTTCCAGCCGGGCTACCATCCTGCTGTGATCCCGGTCCGTGATGCAAATGACGGTAGTTTTCCAGCCGGGCTACCATCCTGCTGTGATCCCGGTCCGGTGTTGCAAATGACGGTAGTTTTCCAGCCGGGCTACCATCCTGCTGTGATCCCGGTCTGGTGTTGCCGCTGACTGTAGTTTTCCAGCCGGGCTACCATCCTGCTGTGATCCCGGTCCGTGATGCAAATGACGGTAGTTTTCCAGCCGGGCTACCATCCTGCTGTGATCCCGGTCCGTGATGCAAATGACGGTAGTTTTCCAGCCGGGCTACCATCCTGCTGTGATCCCGGTCCGTGATGCAAATGACGGTAGTTTTCCAGCCGGGCTACCATCCTGCTGTGATCCCGGTCCGTGATGCAAATGACGGTAGTTTTCCAGCCGGGCTACCATCCTGCTGTGATCCCGGTCCGTGATGCAAATGACGGTAGTTTTCCAGCCGGGCTACCATCCTGCTGTGATCCCGGTCCGTGATGCAAATGACGGTAGTTTTCCAGCCGGGCTACCATCCTGCTGTGATCCCGGTCCGTGATGCAAATGACGGTAGTTTTCCAGCCGGGCTACCATCCTGCTGTGATCCCGGTCCGTGATGCAAATGACGGTAGTTTTCCAGCCGGGCTACCATCCTGCTGTGATCCCGGTCCGTGATGCTGCTGACGGTAGTTTTCCAGCCGGGCTACCATCCTGCTGTGATCCCGGTCCGTGATGCAAATGACGGTAGTTTTCCAGCCGGGCTACCATCCTGCTGTGATCCCGGTCCGTGATGCAAATGACGGTAGTTTTCC
Organism: Chirona hameri; assembly: GCA_036785665.1. Classification (NCBI taxonomy): domain Eukaryota; kingdom Metazoa; phylum Arthropoda; class Thecostraca; order Balanomorpha; family Balanidae; genus Chirona; species Chirona hameri. The sequence goes on along the minus strand of JAXIVJ010000191.1, from coordinate 216,095 downwards.
AGCCGGGCTACCATCCTGCTGTGATCCCGGTCCGTGATGCAAATGACGGTAGTTTTCCAGCCGGGCTACCATCCTGCTGTGATCCCGGTCCGTGATGCAAATGACGGTAGTTTTCCAGCCGGGCTACCATCCTGCTGTGATCCCGGTCCGTGATGCAAATGACGGTAGTTTTCCAGCCGGGCTACCATCCTGCTGTGATCCCGGTCCGTGATGCAAATGACTGTAGTTTTCCAGCCGGGCTACCATCCTGCTGTGATCCCGGTCCGTGATGCAAATGACGGTAGTTTTCCAGCCGGGCTACCATCCTGCTGTGATCCCGGTCCGTGATGCAAATGACTGTAGTTTTCCAGCCGGGCTACCATCCTGCTGTGATCCCGGTCCGTGATGCAAATGACGGTAGTTTTCCAGCCGGGCTACCATCCTGCTGTGATCCCGGTCCGTGATGCAAATGACGGTAGTTTTCCAGCCGGGCTACCATCCTGCTGTGATCCCGGTCCGTGATGCAAATGACGGTAGTTTTCCAGCCGGGCTACCATCCTGCTGTGATCCCGGTCCGTGATGCAAATGACGGTAGTTTTCCAGCCGGGCTACCATCCTGCTGTGATCCCGGTCCGTGATGCAAATGACGGTAGTTTTCCAGCCGGGCTACCATCCTGCTGTGATCCCGGTCCGTGATGCAAATGACGGTAGTTTTCCAGCCGGGCTACCATCCTGCTGTGATCCCGGTCCGGTGTTGCTGCTGACGGTAGTTTTCCAGCCGGGCTACCATCCTGCTGTGATCCCGGTCCGTGATGCAAATGACGGTAGTTTTCCAGCCGGGCTACCATCCTGCTGTGATCCCGGTCCGGTGTTGCTGCTGACGGTAGTTTTCCAGCCGGGCTACCATCCTGCTGTGATCCCGGTCCGTGATGCAAATGACGGTAGTTTTCCAGCCGGGCTACCATCCTGCTGTGATCCCGGTCCGTGATGCAAATGACGGTAGTTTTCCAGCCGGGCTACCATCCTGCTGTGATCCCGGTCCGTGATGCAAATGACGGTAGTTTTCCAGCCGGGCTACCATCCTGCTGTGATCCCGGTCCGTGATGCAAATGACGGTAGTTTTCCAGCCGGGCTACCATCCTGCTGTGATCCCGGTCCGTGATGCAAATGACTGTAGTTTTCCAGCCGGGCTACCATCCTGCTGTGATCCCGGTCCGTGATGCAAATGACGGTAGTTTTCCAGCCGGGCTACCATCCTGCTGTGATCCCGGTCCGTGATGCAAATGACTGTAGTTTTCCAGCCGGGCTACCATCCTGCTGTGATCCCGGTCCGTGATGCAAATGACGGTAGTTTTCCAGCCGGGCTACCATCCTGCTGTGATCCCGGTCCGTGATGCAAATGACGGTAGTTTTCCAGCCGGGCTACCATCCTGCTGTGATCCCGGTCCGTGATGCAAATGACGGTAGTTTTCCAGCCGGGCTACCATCCTGCTGTGATCCCGGTCCGTGATGCAAATGACGGTAGTTTTCCAGCCGGGCTACCATCCTGCTGTGATCCCGGTCCGTGATGCAAATGACGGTAGTTTTCCAGCCGGGCTACCATCCTGCTGTGATCCCGGTCCGTGATGCAAATGACGGTAGTTTTCCAGCCGGGCTACCATCCTGCTGTGATCCCGGTCCGGTGTTGCTGCTGACGGTAGTTTTCCAGCCGGGCTACCATCCTGCTGTGATCCCGGTCCGTGATGCAAATGACGGTAGTTTTCCAGCCGGGCTACCATCCTGCTGTGATCCCGGTCCGGTGTTGCTGCTGACGGTAGTTTTCCAGCCGGGCTACCATCCTGCTGTGATCCCGGTCCGTGATGCAAATGACGGTAGTTTTCCAGCCGGGCTACCATCCTGCTGTGATCCCGGTCCGTGATGCAAATGACGGTAGTTTTCCAGCCGGGCTACCATCCTGCTGTGATCCCGGTCCGTGATGCAAATGACGGTAGTTTTCCAGCCGGGCTACCATCCTGCTGTGATCCCGGTCCGTGATGCAAATGACGGTAGTTTTCCAGCCGGGCTACCATCCTGCTGTGATCCCGGTCCGGTGTTGCTGCTGACGGTAGTTTTCCAGCCGGGCTACCATCCTGCTGTGATCCCGGTCCGTGATGCAAATGACGGTAGTTTTCCAGCCGGGCTACCATCCTGCTGTGATCCCGGTCCGTGATGCAAATGACGGTAGTTTTCCAGCCGGGCTACCATCCTGCTGTGATCCCGGTCCGTGATGCAAATGACGGTAGTTTTCCAGCCGGGCTACCATCCTGCTGTGATCCCGGTCCGTGATGCAAATGACGGTAGTTTTCCAGCCGGGCTACCATCCTGCTGTGATCCCGGTCCGGTGTTGCTGCTGACGGTAGTTTTCCAGCCGGGCTACCATCCTGCTGTGATCCCGGTCCGTGATGCAAATGACGGTAGTTTTCCAGCCGGGCTACCATCCTGCTGTGATCCCGGTCCGTGATGCAAATGACGGTAGTTTTCCAGCCGGGCTACCATCCTGCTGTGATCCCGGTCCGTGATGCAAATGACGGTAGTTTTCCAGCCGGGCTACCATCCTGCTGTGATCCCGGTCCGTGATGCAAATGACGGTAGTTTTCCAGCCGGGCTACCATCCTGCTGTGATCCCGGTCCGTGATGCAAATGACGGTAGTTTTCCAGCCGGGCTACCATCCTGCTGTGATCCCGGTCCGTGATGCAAATGACGGTAGTTTTCCAGCCGGGCTACCATCCTGCTGTGATCCCGGTCCGGTGTTGCTGCTGACGGTAGTTTTCCAGCCGGGCTACCATCCTGCTGTGATCCCGGTCCGGTGTTGCCGCTGACTGTAGTTTTCCAGCCGGGCTACCATCCTGCTGTGATCCCGGTCCGGTGTTGCCTCTGACTGTAGTTTTCCAGCCGGGCTACCATCCTGCTGTGATCTCGGTCCGGTGTTGCCTCTGACTGTAGTTTTCCAGCCGGGCTACCATCCTGCTGTGATCCCGGTCTGGTGTTGCCTCTGACGGTAGTTTTCCAGCCGAGCTACCATCCTGCTGTGATCCCGGTCCGGTGTTGCCTCTGACGGTAGTTTTCCAGCCGGGCTACCATCCTGCTGTGATCCCGGTCCGGTGTTGCCTCTGATCCTGCTGTGATCCCGGTCTGGTGTTGCCTCTGACGGTAGTTTCCAAGCCGGGCTACCATCCTGCTGTGATCTCGGTCCGGTGTTGCCGCTGACGGTAGTTTTCCAGCCGGGCTACCATCCTGCTGCGCTCCCGGTCCGGTGATGCCTCTGATCCTGCTGTGATCCCGGTCCGGTGTTGCCGCTGACTGTAGTTTTCCAGCCGGACTACCACCCTGCTGTGATCCCGGTCCGGTGTTGCCGCTGACTGTAGTTTTCCAGCCGGGCTACCATCCTGCTGTGATCCCGGTCCGGTGTTGCCTCTGATCCTGCTGTGATCCCGGTCCGGTGTTGCCGCTGACGGTAGTTTTCCAGCCGGGCTACCATCCTGCTGTGCTCCCGGTCCGGTGATGCCTCTGATCCTGCTGTGATCCCGGTCTGGTGTTGCCTCTGACGGTAGTTTCCAAGCCGGGCTACCATCCTGCTGTGATCCCGGTCCGGTGTTGCCGCTGACCGTTGTTTTCCAGCCGCTTTCCAGCTGTGATGTGGCGGGATTCAGCTGCAGAAACACCTTCTTCTGCTAGTCGGGCCTCACGCTCTCGGGCCTCCTGCCGTTCCTTTGCCATCGCCTGTGGCTGCTGGGACAGCAGAGTGCCGACCTGGTCCAATGTTTCTGACGCCACGGTCGTATTCACTGCGTTCTGCACCACTCGCACTCACTGCGCTCACGTGTATAGTCACTGCGCTCACGTGTATAGTCACTGCGTTCACGTGTATAGTCACTGGGCTCACGTGTATAGTCACTGCGTTCACGTGTATAGTCACTGCGCTCACGTTTATAGTCACTGGGCTCACGTGTATAGTCACTGCGCTTACGCGTATAGTCACTGCGCTCACGCGTATAGTCACTGCGCTCACGTGTATAGTCACTGCGCTCACGCGTATAGTCACTACGCTCACGCGTATAGTCACTGCGCTCACGCGTATAGTCACTGCGCTCACGCGTATAGTCACTGCGCTCACGTGTATAGTCATTGCGCTCACGTGTATAGTCACTGCGTTCACGTGTATAGTCACTGCGCTCACGCGTATAGTCACTACGCTCACGTGTATAGTCACTGCGCTCACGTGTATAGTCACTGCGCTCACGTGTATAGTCACTAAGCTCACGTGTATAGTCACTGCGCTCACGTGTATAGTCACTGCGTTCACGTGTATAGTCACTGTACTCACGTGTATAGTCACTGCGCTCACGTGTATAGTCACTGCGCTCACGTTTATAGTCACTGCGCTCACGCATATAGTCACTGCGCTCACGCGTATAGTCACTGCGCTCACGTGTATAGTCACTGCACTCACGTGCATAGTCACTGCGCGCACTGTATAGTCACTGCGCTCACGTGTTAGTCACTGCGCTCACGTGTATAGTCACTGCGCTCTCGTGTATAGTCACTGCACTCACGTGTATAGTCACTGCGCTCACGCGTATAGTATCTGGGCTCACGTCTTTGTCACTGCGCTCACGTGTATAGTCACTACGCTCACACGTATAGTCTCTGCGCTCACGCGTATAGTCACTGCGCTCACGTGTATAGTCACTGCGCTCACGTGTATAGTCACTGCGCTCACGTGTATAGTCACTGCGCTCACGTCTTTGTCACTGCGCTCACACGTATAGTAACTGCGCTCACGCGTATAGTCACTGCGCTCACGCGTATAGTCACTGCGCTCACGCGTATAGTCACTGCGCTCACGCGTATAGTCACTGCGCTCACGTGTTAGTCACTGTGCTCACGTGCATAGTCACTGCGTTCTCGTGTATAGTCACTGCGCTCACGTGTATAGTCACTGCGCTCACGTGTATAGTCACTGCGCTCACGTGTATAGTCACTGCGCTCACCTGTATAGTCAATGCGCTCACGTGTATAGTCACTGCGCTCACGTGTATAGTCACTGCGCTCGCGTGTATAGTCACTGCGCTCACGCGTATAGTCACTGCGCTCACGTGTATAGTCACTGCGCTCACGTGTATAGTCACTGCGCTCACGTGTATAGTCACTGCGCTCACGTGTATAGTCACTGCGCTCACGTGTATAGTCACTGCGCTCACGCGTATAGTATCTGGGCTCACGCGTATAGTCACTGCGCTCACGTGTATAGTCACTGCGCTCACGTGTATAGTTACTGCGTTCACGTGTATAGTTACTGCACTCACGTCTTTGTCACTGCGCTCACGTGTATAGTCACTGCGCTCACGTGTATAGTCACTGCGCTCACGTGTATAGCCACTGCGCTCACGTCTTTGTCACTGCGCTCACGTCTTTGTCACTGCGCTCACGCGTATAGTCACTGCGCTCACTTGTTAGTCACTGCGCTCACGTGTATAGTCTCTGCGCTCTCGTGTATAGTCACTGCGCTCACGTGTATAGTCACTGCGCTCACGTGTATAGTATCTGGGCTCACGCGTATAGTCACTGCGCTCACGTGTATAGTCTCTGCGCTCTCGTGTATAGTCACTGCGCTCACGTGTATAGTATCTGGGCTCACGTGACCGCGCCATGTCACGTGACCGCGCCATGTCACGCGTATTGGAGACCAGCCAGCGGCAAAGCCTGACCCCGCCCGGGCGACTTAGCTTGGCCACCAGGTCGGGTCGCAGAGGCGCACACAGGTAAACACAGGAGGGGTACACATTATTCCGAGATCAAAATGTTTTATTACGCAACTTATTTTAAAAGCAGCTGAAGTCCGCTTTTTATTATTAACCTTTGTCTTCATAGGTGTCGGCAAGACTTAATGAAACTCAGGGAGGATGGTTGTTCGTATTATAAAGAAAGAAAGGTTTTCATTAGCATCTCATTTTTGTACAATTTTATTTTCCTACAGCAAGGATAAAGTCGGCTCGGCACCTTTTCAGTTTGTGTTGCCATATTTAAGATACCCAAGAGCAAGCTCATATGAAAAAATCACATGGATACAATGGGATGACAAAGCAAAACCACCTTCATACTACCACTACCACTACTCATAGCCGTAGTACGTCATTACGAAGACGCTTTGTCATCCAGCCACGTGAACTTCTCCACGTGAATGGGCAGATGTGATCAAAAACCATCCTACTACCACTACTCACAGCCGTAGTACGTCATTACGAAGACGCTTTGTCATCCAGCCACGTGAACTTCTCCACGTGAATGGGCAGATGTGATCAAAAACCATCCTACTACCACTACTCACAGCCGTAGTACGTCATTACGAAGACGCTTTGTCATCCAGCCACGTGAACTTCTCCACGTGTATGGGCAGATGTGATCAAAAACCATCCTACTACCACTACTCACAGCCGTAGTGCGTCATTATGAAGACGCTTTGTCATCCAGCCACGTGAACTTCTCCACGTGAATGGGCAGATGTGATCAAAAACCATCCTACTACCACTACTCACAGCCGTAGTACGTCATTACGAAGACGCTTTGTCATCCAGCCACGTGAACTTCTCCACGTGAATGGGCAGATGTGATCAAAAACCATCCTACTACCACTACTCACAGCCGTAGTACGTCATTACGAAGACGCTTTGTCATCCAGCCACGTGAACTTCTCCACGTGAATGGGCAGATGTGATCAAAACCACCATACTACCACTACTCACAGCCGTAGTAAGTCATTACGAAGACGCTTTGTCATCCAGCCACGTGAACTTCTCCACGTGAATGGGCAGATGTGATCAAAAACCATCCTACTACCACTACTCACAGCCGTAGTACGTCATTACGAAGACGCTTTGTCATCCAGCCACGTGAACTTCTCCACGTGAATGGGCAGATGTGATCAAAAACCATCCTACTACCACTACTCATAGCCGTAGTAAGTCATTACGAAGACGCTTTGTCATCCAGCCACGTGAACTTCTCCACGTGAATGGGCAGATGTGATCAAAAACCATCCTACTACCACTACTCACAGCCGTAGTACGTCATTACGAAGACGCTTTGTCATCCAGCCACGTGAACTTCTCCACGTGAATGGGCAGATGTGATCAAAAACCATCCTACTACCACTACTCATAGCCGTAGTAAGTCATTACGAAGACGCTTTGTCATCCAGCCACGTGAACTTCTCCACGTGAATGGGCAGATGTGATCAAAAACCATCCTACTACCACTACTCACAGCCGTAGTACGTCATTACGAAGACGCTTTGTCATCCAGCCACGTGAACTCTTCTAAACATTTTCCATTGAACTGCATTTGTGGTAGAGCTGCAGGATTGATATATCCAGTAATCCGGCAAAGGTACCTCGGAGCGGAACAGTGGCCTCCTGCTAAATTTCTGGGGAATCAGCGTTTACTAATTTAATTGAACTCGATTGATTCAAGCCTAAACCATTCCCAAAAATGTAAGCATACGTCTATTTACGCAAGTCATCCTGGAGGTTTCTCGTAAATACAATAGTACAAATATTCAAGAATAAATTAATAATAAAGAGAAGCAGCATGCCTACCTAACTGCCAGTTTAGGCCCCAGCCCCATTTTACGCCCCCCCCCCCCCCCGTTGCTACCCACACCAAGAACGTTTGTTTATTTCAGCAATCACCCGCCTGTACCAGGCAGGCTGTGTCCTATTCAAACGCTGTCAGAGTGTGAAGCTATTAGTGACATAAGTTAATGCAGCAATAACTAGCATTCACGCACTGCTAGTTTGCACGTTACCGCTCCCGCTTTGTTCATGGCCTGAAACGTAGGTATGCCATTATGATTACATTTCTGTTCCATTTTCATAGACATTCATTTCTTCCTGGATACGCCTATGTTCACGGTGCCGGCGTCTATTATCGAACACCTATTCATGCAGCTGTGTTCGGCCCCGTATGCATAAACAGCGACGATTGGCTCTAATTAGCGAGACCCTGTAATAATAATTGATGAACTGCTTTCCTCCAAGATTACATGCCGTGTGTGGGGCCCCACTTCTCCCGGCATTTTCGTACTATTTTGACGGGCCATTTGTAAAGAGGCTTCACAGTTGAATGCTATGTGCCGTTACAGCCGATGTCCATTAACCCGCGCGGCGCTGGGGTCTCCATCCGAACGTGCGGTGCTGGGGGGTAAATTTTACCCCCCTTGTATCTTCCGAACCAATAATCGCAGCGAGACGCGCAAGGCGGCGATCGAAAGCTCTCAGTGAGAAAAAGCTAACGCATGCCCTAAATTATTAACATAAGGTCACATGTCAGGTCACGGTCAGGTCAAGTGTCAAAATTTAAGTATTCGGGTTTTTGGGCTATACTTTCCATCCAAAGTCTTGTATTGCAACTATTATCTCACAAAGTGCTCCCAAATGTATAATGCATCTCCCGCATAAGTAAAAGTGAAATTTTAAACAAAGGTCAAGGTCAAGGTCAGGTCACACAAGGTCACAGGACTACGAAAACCATGCGACACATGTTGTATGGGTTATTTTACACGTATAATTCGATAGAAGCAGCCATTTTCACAGCCTGACACCATATAATCGCCCTCAGGTCAAGGTCAGGTCACAATAAGGTCAAAATTTGAAATTGATTAATCTACATAAACATTGCATGTTTCTGGACTAGTTTTGTCTTCGAAATACAGTGGTGGCATTTATTTGTCTGTATCTGGTCAGTAAAAGCCAAAAAACGCAATTTAAAAATGACGTCATGAGTTACTTATTCTTAGAGAGCCATAAGTCAGTCAAAAATAAAGAAATTGCTTAGAAGTTTGGTTTGAACATCGTTCATACTCGGTTCTCTAATATATCTTCCGGTTTTTGAAAATCTTCAAACAAAAATATTTTGTGGAAATTCTTCCCAAAAAATCATTTTTTTGCATTTTTGGGGGTCAAAAACCCAACATTTTGAACATCTGAGATAGCCATGTTAAATACAATGTTATTTCTTTTTTTGACGCCTTTTATTTGCGATTTGCATTAACACGCTTTTTTTCTACGATTTTTCAAACATTGCACGTTTTTTCACCAAAAATGAATGACATGACGTCACTAAAACGTAATTATCTCCTCAAAATTTTCACGAATTGCAACCAAATTGTAACACAGGATGTAGAATTGATGCACCATAAGGTACCGCAAGTTTCACTTTGATAAATGTCATAGTTTTCAAGTTATGGAGAAAATCCAGGAGGGGGGGTAAAATTTACCCCCCAGCGCCGCGCGGGTTAACCCTATTTGTAACAGGCTCCTGGCTACCCCTATTTGTAACAGGGGGGATTCCGCCCCCCCCCCCGGAGATCTCGAGATCTACCCGTCCGATTTTCACAAATGAAACGGTGTTTGGTTCCTCTCAACACGATCTACATTTATAAATAATAAACAAATCTAAATTTTGGATAGGGGGGCAACAGGGGGGCAAAAACGACAAATTTTAGTGGTATTTTTGATTCAACATAGCTTTCATGTTTATCGACCGATTGTAACACAACTAATAGGAATCGATAGAGATTGAATCGGAAATTGATAAATGATGGTGACGTTTGAAAATTCAAAAATCATAGGCGTGTGCAGGTCACTCAATATGGGGGTGAAGTAAATGCGTAATAAAACCATTTTTTGATGTTGTTTTTTTGATAAATGAAATGGTATGTGATTGAGACATTAGAAAAAAACAGTTATAAATCATATTTTTTTGCCATAGGCGGTACCAGGTTAGTGAAAAAGGGGGGTAAATTTTTTTTAAAAAATATTAACCGCAGACAAGTTGCTACCCAGCACTATAAATATGTTACTGATCATAGATAGTTCCTTTTTGCATGTTGAACTTCATAATAGGCGTATCCAGGTTCCAAACTAGGGCGGCGCAAGACCTTTTGATAAGTATATTATCCGCTATTATGATACTAACTAGTCAACAGTGACTATTTCACTTACAACTTCAATTAACATTGCTTACTCCCTTTGTACCCTACCTGGACTCGCCTATTATCTTATAATCGTTCGTAGAGTAGCCTGTGGTGAGTGTTTCATCCTAAAACTGCAGTATGTTATGTCATTGTACGCCCATGCCTCTTAGTTTCCTTGCAATAATATGACCCCCTTTCTTCCATTCCTGAGCGCGCCTCTGCAAAAAATGACTTTATTCCCTTTTCTGGTCTCATATGTGCATATATTATTATAAGCTAAACGTATATTGCGCCGTTATCGCTGGCATATCGTCATCACCATGCCAGTCACCCCCCCTTTTCATGTTCCTGAACACGCCCCTGAAACTCTATTTGTAATAAATTATGCAAATAATGGAAGCAGAAGCTATCTTTTACATTTTGATAGCTATAAATGCCCCTTACATTGCTCTATTGGCTTCTCGCCAAGCATTGAATACTTCCTGGAAACCCCCCCCCCTTTTCAAGCCCCTGAAACCACCTCTGCCATGCAATTTTGTATGATATTTCATTAAAATCATATAATTTGCACTTGTTGCAATCCCCGTAAACCGATGTAACTCCATCATACTTAGGCAGTTAGGAAGAAACCGTGAAGATCGCATTTCCGTATTTTCGCCAAATGTCGCCTCCAAACCCACCCAAAACTGTGCCCTGGAACCGCCTTTGTTCAAGTTAAGAACTCAAAATTTTGACTCCAAATGCGGAGTTCAATTCTATGAAAAGTCCCAAAATTTCATGGGCCTGCTCCCAGCCGTTCTGGAGATATCTGCGAAAAACATGAGGGGGTGGGGGGGCGGAATCCGCCTCCCCCCCTGTTACAAATAGGGTTAAGTTATGCCTAATAGTCGTGGTATCGAGCATGGTCACCTGATGGAGAAACTGGAATGATCAATTAATCCCGGATAAATCCAGACTCGGCTGCAGGGTACATCCAAACTCAGAGGGGTGGATTGAACACGTTGAATGCCACGCATCAAGCGCTTCAGGACTCTGTATTTGGCCCTGTTCTATTCCTTATGCTCACTAACGACATGTCTTAACAAATATACCACGCAGATCTTGTCATGTATGTGGATGACATCAAGTTTCTGGGTGCAGATTGTCCATCAAACCTTGCAACTCTTTAACAGCCTGCGAAGAAAGTTGACATGGCATTTAAGTGGTTCACTCAAAAAGACTCAAAATTAATATTTAAGGAAAAACGGCAACGATTGTTCTATGAGCTCGGGGTCCAAAGATCGTCGTCTTGGTTTCTTAGTTGGTTTCTTAGTGCATGGTGATCCCTCACGTTGTCAGATTATGGTCGAATATGGTGTGGGGATCAATCTGGAAACAGACATAAGCCGAGATAAGCCCATATCTATCCACCATATTGTAACGCTACTAGTTAAACCCTGCCGATTGGTATCAACAAAATACTTGTCCGTATACCTCGCGAAACTAAACAGTTACTTGTTGAAGCACACATATTCCCAATCATATGGTAATTAATTTCCGTGAGCTTGGGTACAACTCATACAAGCTCACATATACAAATGTGTGTGCAAAGACATTGTGCATTTGCAATTACTGTACTGGCATTTGTGTTGGAAGTTGTATACCAGCAACGCTGAAATTTCACTGTTTATTTGTTTATTTGCTTTAATCGCCAACAGAGTCATACTCCACTGACAGGCGAAGTCAAAAAGATAAAACACAACACATATATCACAGCCTAAAGTCGTTATAAAAGTAGAAGATGAATGAGATGATGAACGAAGTGATGATGACTATGCGGTTAAAACGTACCTGATCACGAGAGCTCTAAAAACGCCAAAACTGTCATGAAAGATGTCTACGTTCAAATGACTGGCCAAGAAAACATTCATGGCTTTAGGGATCCTGCAGAACATCCCTGATTCGATAGTTCTGACTCGAGCTCGAGGCACGGCGAACAGGGTGAGGGTGCGGGTCGATCGAGGCGGCACGTGCAGAGGAAAAGAGTTGAGCAGAACCTGAGAATCCACTCTCCCCCGCATAATGTTCCTCAGGAAGAGCATGTCATGCTGCACTCTGCGTTGTGCTGTTGGTGGCTAAAAAAAGATCAGCTGTAGGAAGAAGTACGGAGAACCTTGAAGACTGACTTTGGCACATAGGTAGTCAATTTTGAATGTTATTCGGCACTCCGTTATTTGCTTCTATTACTCGATTTCAAGTCCGTGTGGATATGAGAGAAGCCGCGCTATTTCGGGATGAAATGAAGAAGTGCTTCATTTGTGAAAATAATTCGAAATATTCTAGTGAGTTTAAAGCCGCACAGAATTTAACTAGCATTAAGCCAATCATCTATCTTGTACGACTATGTACCTAGACATGCTCCTTGTATTATTTTTGTATCTGAACATTGGTACCTTTTCCTCTGCTTAACCGTATTTGTAACAGGGGGAGGGGGGGGGGGGGCGAATTCCACCCCTCAATTTTTTCGCAGATATCTCCAGAACGGCTTGGAACAGGCCCATCAAATTTTGGGACTTTTCTCAAAATAGATATCCACATATGGCGTCAAAATTCCGAGTTGTTAACCTAAACAGAGGCAGTTCCATGGTACAGTTGTTTTTTCGGCGACATTTGTCAATAATACGGAAATGCGATCTTCACGGCTTCTTCCTAACTGACTCAAGTCTGAAGGAGTTACATCGGTTTACAGTGATTGAAACAAGTGTAAATTAGTTGATGTTAATGAACTATCATACAAATTGCATGGCAGAGGCGGTTTCAGAGACTTGAAAAAGGGAGGTTTACAGGAAGTATGCAACGCTTGGCGGGCAGTCAATAGAGAGTCAAAATTCCGAAAAGTCAAAATGAAGAGTCAAAATTTTAGAGAGCCAAAATTCGATGTAAGGGGAATTTATAGCTATCAAGATTTAAAAGATAGCTTCTCATTCCATTATTTGCATAATATATTACATATAGAGTTGCAGGGGCATGTTCAGGCACATGCAGGGGGGGGGGGGGGGGGGGCTGGCATGGTGATGACTATATACCAGCGATTACGGCACAATATATGGTTAGCTTAGAATGATATATGCACATATGAGGTCAAGAGAGAAAATGAAGTAATTTTTGTTTGCAGAGGCGCGCTCAGGAATGGAAGAAAATGGGTCATATTTTTGCAAGGAAACTTAGATGCATGGGCCTACAATGACATAAAATACTGCAGTTTTCGGATGAAACATGCACCAGAGGGTACTCTTCGAACGATTATAAGATAATAGGCGAGTCCAGGTAGGGTAAAAATGGGGGGTAAGCAATGTGAATTGAAGTTCTAAGTGAAATAGTCACTGTTGACTAGTTAGTATCATAATAGCGACAATATACCTAGCAAAAGGTGTTGCGCCTCCCCAGTTTGGATCCTGGATACGCCTATTATGAAGTAAAACTTGCAAAAAAAAAATCTACGATCAGTAACCTATTTATATTGTTGGGTAGCAACTTGCCTGCGGTTAATATTTTCTCTATTTGGCCTCCCTTTTTCACTAACCTGGCACCGCCTATGGCAAAGGAAAATGTTGTATACTTAATTATTAGCTCATTTGTCTAATTCCACAATAAAGCACCATTTCATTTATAAAAAAAACATACAAAACGGTTTTATTGTGCATTTACTTACCAACATATTGAGTGACCTGCAAACGCGTATGATTTTTGAATTAGCAAAAGTCACCGTCATATGTAAATCTCCAATTCAATTTCTATCGATCCCTATTAGTTGCGTTACAATCAGTTGAGAAACACGACAGCTGTGTTGGATCACAAATACCTCTAAGATTTGTCGTTTTTGCCCCCCCCTGTTGCCCCCCTATTAAAAATGAGGATTTGGTTTTTGTTTAATGTAGATCGCGTTGAGGGGAATCAAACGCCGTTTGATTTGTGAAAATATGACGGGTTGATCTCGAGATCTCCGGGGGGTGGGGGGGGGGAAATCCGCCCCTCCCCCTGTTACAAATAGGGGTAGCCAGGAGCCTGTTACAAATAGGGTTAATATACGAAGTGCTATATTTATATTAAATAGGTGTATTGAACGCATTACGCTAGATTTCTGCGCAATGTTGTGCAGAATAAGACAAAACAGTTGCACTGTGCTTCAACCAGAACCAAATGAGCACCACGTATAGAACTGCCCACACTGGAACCCGGGTCTACAACCAGAACTAAATGAACACCACGTATAGGACTGTTCACACTGGAACCCGGGTCTACAACCAGAACCAAATAAACACCACGTATAGGACTGTCCACACTGGAACCCGGGTCTACAAGCCAAGGCTTTAGTCGCCACAACCAGAACCAAATGAACACCACGTATAGGACTGTCCACACTGGAACCCAGGTCTGCAACCAGAACCAAATGAACACCACGTATAGGACTGTCCACACTGGAACCCAGGTCTACAACCAGAACCAAATGAACACCACGTATTGGACTGTCCACACTGGAACCCGGGTCTACAACCAGAACCAAATGAACACCACGTATAGGACTGTCCACACTGGAACCCGGGTCTACAACCAGAACCAAATGAACACCACGTATAGGACTGTCCACACTGGAACCCGGGTCTACAACCAGAACCAAATGAACACCACGTATAGGACTGTCCACACTGGAACCCGGGTCTACAACCAGAACCAAATGAACACCACGTATAGGACTGTCCACACTGGAACCCGGGTCTACAACCAGAACTAAATGAACACCACGTATAGGACTGTTCACACTGGAACCCGGGTCTACAACCAGAACCAAATGAACACCACGTATAGGACTGTCCACACTGGAACCCGGGTCTGCAAGCCAAGGCTTTAGTCGCCACAACCGCAAAGTCACCCAGTGAAGTGCCATGTGGTGTTGCTTCCCAGTCTGAGATCCCAAAGGATCCCAGAGGTGGAGATTAAGAGTCGAGCCAGCTGAGCGCAATACCCACACCCGACTTCTCTTTTCGACACGTATCAACGCCCGTCCCATTGGTCAGACGCGCCTCCGGTACGTGAGAAAATCTGCCAAGCATAATTGGGACATGCGAAAGTAACGATCGGTTGGTCTTTCCCTTAAAGCTGCCGCGGACGTCCAGATGAGCTCAGAACCGGTGAGTTGTCTCATCGGGTCGGACAGCGCTCTCGCTCGGCGGGTGTGACTTGTGAGTGCTCCTGTGAGGCAGGTGTGACTTGTGAGTGCTCCAGTGCGGCGGGTGTGACTTGTAAGTGCTCCAGTGCGGCGGGTGTGACTTGTGAGTGATCCAGTGCGGCGGGTGTGACTTGTGAGTGCTCCAGTGCGGCGGGTGTGACCTGTGAGTGATCCTGTGAGGCGTGTGTGACTTGTGAGTGATCCAGTGCGGCGGGTGTGACTTGTGGCAGACGTTTTCCTGTCGCTGCTTCTTCGATTTGGCTGTCTGTGTCGAGCAGAGAAGGCGAGTGTGATCGGCGAATTTTCTGAAGGCGGATCAAAACAGGTATGTAGGCTATGTCGCTTGATGCACGAGCACAGCGGCCGCTGCATGGCCGGTGACAGGTCGTGTCGTGACAGGTCGTGTCGTGACAGGTCGTGTCGTGTCAGGTCGTGTCGTGACAGGTCGTGTCGTGTCAGGTCGTGTCGTGTCCATATAGTATAACGTGGGGTGCATTTGTATGGTTCCTTCTTTAATTAATTTAATTTTGTTTGATTTTACAGTTGTATATTTCTTGCATACTCTTATTACATATATCGAGTCACTGAAGTCTTTCGTCAAATGCAGTCCATACAAATCTAAATGAAATATATATTTTACCCCTGCCAATGTCATTGCTTGTCTCGCAAGTGGTTCACAAATTTTTGTTTTATCAATAATTATTACGATATTTTTAATTACTTTTAGCCGGATTTTAGAATAATCAATATCTTTTGTTATTGATATTGAATGAAAAGAGGCAGTACAATCAGTCTGCGTCGAACTTGTTGTCATCCTCAAGATAGTTCGAAGTAGTTTCGAACATCACACTGTTTAAGAGCCAACTCATAGCTTTATAAATTTAACTTGCATTTATAACATGTTTAATTATTAACTCATTTGGTTGCTGCTGCATGGCAGCGACTAAAGGGTAATCAATATTCTATACCTTCTTTCCTTTCGTCTTTCTCGTTCTTTTCTTTCTTTCCTTTTCCTTCACGTTTCTCTCTCTTTGTATCAACATATTTATACTCTTCATACAAACCACGTTCACAATCCTTCATTCAGGTTTCTAAATAGTATTCTTGGTGTTAAAAAAATGTTACAAAAATATTAATTTCAATTATAAAAAAAATGCAATAATAATATGCATAAAGATGCAATAATAATATGCATAATATTAATTTCATATCGATTATCGACATTATGTTTCTCACAGGTCATTTTAAATTACTAGCCGTTTTCGCGAAGGCTTATTGCACTGAAAAGATTCTGAAACATTTCTGAGAAGTTAAAAAATGGTATAAACGTCTTAGTATATTATACATTCCAAGAAATAAATTACTATTTGGGCGATATTATCACTATTCAATAGTTATGGAAACATGTATTGAGCTCATAGCAAGTTTGTGATACAAAATTGGCCGTTATTAAAGAACATATGCGTCTAGGGTCCATTCGTTCAGTTTAGTGTACCGTCATACTAGTTACTACATCTGGCAGCGTCCTGGATCACAGGTCGGTCTGCGCATGCGCAGTGATGTGCCAGCATCGATTCTCCGCCGCTTGCGACCCGTGTGCCGCACGCACATGGACAAAGCCCAGCTACACAGACCGCCGCCGGATTGGCTGCGGGAGGCGAGTCTATTGCGTCCAATAGCGTCACACGCCACACAATCTTTCTGAATCATTCCAAAGTTTTGGAAAGTTTCAGGCGGTGGAGATTACTGGACATTATGTTTCTCATTTGGGGAGACATTTGCTCATTCGAAATTACTAGCCGTTCACAACTGACCGATCAATACTTATCTTGCTAATTACCACCAAACCGCAATTTTGTCAACATATTATATTCTTACCAACATATTACAAAATTCTGAGGCACATTTCTAGTCAAAAATTGCATGTAAAAGTTGTGTAGGTAAGGATCGTCGAAACATTTCAGGACATTTTAAAACGTTTTACAAAGTTTCGCACAATAATCCTTCGTGAAAACGGCTACTATTGGAAAAAGTTGTATTCATAGCGTCTATTGTGTGACGTCAACGTTCTCAAGGTCCAACATCAAGCATTGTTGTTGTCCAACCGTTAACAAACTACTTCTTCCTCTGCGCACATAAGCCATGAAGCTGTGCTACATCCTGCTGATGTCGCTGGTCGCCGTGGTCGCGGCTGACTCCTACAACCAACACCATAGCAGCTACCCTGAGGAGGTGGAGTCACCGTCAAACTACTATAGCAGCAGACGAGGCCGGCCCAGCAAGAGGGGAGGACTTGTAGGGTTAGTAATTAATTAAAAGCTCCGGGTAAAAAAACGCAAAATGCACCTACGCTGAACTAAACATGCGTTGAGGGACTTGCGACAGACTGAGCAGCTTTGAAATGGCAGAAATCGTCAATACTTTTGCAATGCCTAACGTGCACGCTTGCATATATTGTCAAAAGTTAGTTGGGAACATTGAAGCGCAATACTTCATTTTATGTGTCTTTTTATATATTGTTGAGTCAGCTACATTTGCGAAGTGATTCCGTTTTTAAAACAAAAATGTTCTTTCAAGGAATGATATCACATGTGTTTTGAAAATATTGAACATTGGATAATTCTCTGTGCGACTGATATCAGTGAATAATTTCGCATAATGTTAGGACTTCACATTCCCATGCTGCACCTTATTTGGCACAGGTTTGCCCAAGTCTGGCTGCTGCCGGTCAGAACGTAAGCCATGACATCAACTACGTATCCTACTTGCTTCAGACGGGTGAAGCAGTTCTTCGGCTTTGGTGCCAACCGGCGTCAGTTTGGAGGCACTGGCACTGGCACCGGCACTGGCACTGGGACCGGCACTGGCATCACGGGCGGTAGCGGTGGCACGGCCTTCACGGGTGGCGCTGCCACCGGTGGAGGGCAGTTTGCAGGACAGCAGGCTGCCTTCGCCGCCCCGGTCGCCACCACCGGCGGTGGACGTAAGTATATCAACCAAATCAGTCTTTTAATTATTTTCTAACTTTCTCCTTGCCGATGATGTTTCAATTTGTTGGCGTCCATGTCCTTGCATAAATGTTTAACGTCGAAATAGGTTTTTAACTCGCTCATAGTATTATATGTTATCCATCGAGAGCCACGTTGGGAGACGAAGAAAATAATAATACATCTTTAAATGAAACTATGCGAATATTTTAGTATGCCTAAAAGCGACGGGCCAGCAAAGCTATCCTAACCGTTTGTTTGACAGTGTTAAATAGTGCTATCGTACAAACCGCTGTCGTCTCCCGCAGTAGGCCTGAATGCCCTGGTCATCGGCGCGGTCGTCGCGGCCATTGTGGTGACAGCGGCAGTCGCGGTCGCCGTAGTGGTGGCCACTCAGCTGAGCTCCTCCGGCCGTGGCCTGGACACGGACGAGTGGGAGGTGGACCACTCGGTCTGGATGGACCAGCTGCAGAAGGACTTCGAGGACTCGTGGGCAGAAAATTAGGAAAACAGATCTTTGTTATCTGTGACGACGCCATACTTGCATACTATAAGAGGCACAGTGGCGCTTTCGGCTCGCCAAAGGACCAACTGATGGACCATATTGAGGGTCATCTCATATTCAACATTCCACTCAGAACTTCGTCTGTAATTTGTAATCAGTCCCTGAACCCAAAACCGAGGATCGTACTGGAGCTTTTTCTTTTGAGTATGGGTTGCTTGAAGCTTGGTCTTGCTTAGCGCAAACATAGTCTATGCAGCAATGATCTGTATTTATGTGCTCAATCATGTTCTGCTATTATGTTAAACTTTAATCA
This sequence comes from Chirona hameri, assembly GCA_036785665.1. NCBI lineage: Eukaryota > Metazoa > Arthropoda > Thecostraca > Balanomorpha > Balanidae > Chirona > Chirona hameri. Next base: position 197,092 of record JAXIVJ010000191.1, on the reverse strand, counting down.
CCACTGTTGTATATAACCTAATTACAAAGATATGTTAAATTTAGAACATAACGCACAACTTTATTATATATATATACAAAAACACGCAGTGGTGTGTATGGCAGCATCCCTAACTTCAAAAATGAGATAAATTTCAACGACAAGACATCTGTTTCCAACCAACAAACTACAAAACTTCCGGATGACAGTTGGAAATCCCTTGCCCCAAGATGTCATTTTGTTTTTGTCTTTGACATCAAATTGTTACTACACTTGTTTTGTTATGCTGATGTCATGCTGAAAGATAGCACTGTATTTGTTGTGATGTACTATATTGTTTTTGTTATATTTTGTTGCAGTGGCAACTTTATGTTACATTGTTGGTGGTGAGACAGAATCTACTGTAATCGGTTATTTATCGTGTAAACGTTTTTGTAGTCAAATACATGTGACGCACTTAAAAAAGTACTCATTTTGTATTTCCCCTACACACATGGAAGCGTTGCATTTGTTAACAAACATTCACTTTACTTCAATAGCATAATGAGAAAGAAATGACGACATGTTCACTAATAGGAGCAGCTTTGGTCTGTCAATGGTTAGAAATGCTGAACAAAAATGGCTAGAAATGTTATGAAACTAATGTTGATTTGAAACTAGGGAACTATTTCTGAAATGTCTTATAATCACCTTTGGCAGTGTCGCTAAAGATACAAATTGCGCTTTTGAAGGCAACATTAACAAGGAATGGTTCGTCACAGAAGGAAAGTTTTGTAATTTTAAGGAATTTTCCAAGTCCTGCATTACACAATTTAACAGAAGCCTCACTAAAACAACGCAAATAGAAATATCCATGAACCACAATGGAAGCTAATCTGCAGTTGTATTAGTGTGAAGGCAAATATAGCCTGCAATGAACGCCGAAAACAATAAATAAGTTGAAGGTGTTTCGTCTATATGACTTCGATACCAACGTCCTTAGATCGGATTGAATGACAATAAAATTGATGTGTACGTTCAGAATAACAAGTTCGTAGTTCAACCACGTAGTTCAGCAAGTGCGTAGTTCAACTACGAACTACAACTATACTGGAACTACAATCTACGAAGAATAGGCAGAATGTTTTCGCTAATAATTTGAAGTCAAAATATAAGGTGCTGGCAATAGATCGCACTGTATATTCAAAAAAACACTCAAAATTGGAGTCTAGTAAATTTAAATGTGATGCATCGATTTTCCTTCGGGGGAGTTGAAGCGATGAGGAAAAGAACGGCCCGCCTGAAATCCGTGATTTATTGAACCACGGAGCGCTGTTGTGGGTCACCTCAGCAACCCCCAAATGTTGTGGGTCACCTCAGCAATCACAACAAGACGCAAGGCGTCTTGTTGTGACCTGCGCGCCAGCTTTAACCCGCTATGACTGGGGTGGGGGGCGTTTGACGTCCCACTGACGAACCTTCGCAATAGCTAACAAACAATAACGCTATCAGCATGAAACTTCGGGTATTTTCTCTTACATCAATGGTAAGTCTTCTGTGAAAAAATAAATCAATGTTGTCGATTTTTGTTTACGATATAGCGAATTAAGTGACGACACTACACACGAGTTTGACAAAAAAAAATCAGTTAATCTTTAACATACCGTACAAATGCTATATATTGAGCAAAATGCAATACAAAAACTTCAAAAGATAGAAAATAGCAAGGGCTACAAACTGGTTATCTCGGATTGCTGAGAAAAAGTATTTTTGACCCCAAAAATAAAAATAAAACGATATTTTTTTTTTGGAAACAATGCCCACAAAATCAATCTTTAAAAATATTAATAACCGCAAAATATATCAGATAGTTAACTCTGGGAAATTCCCAAAACCAAATTTTAAAACGATAGCACATTTTGACCAACTTATGGCTTCTAAAGTATAGGTAACTCATGACGTTTGTTTTCGCTTTCGTTTTTTTTTGGTAGGGGGAGGGAAAGACCAGCTACGAAACAATTAATATCACCACTGCATTTCTGAGGTAAAACCGGTCCAGAAACATTCCCTGATTTATTTAGATTCATCACTTTCGAATTTTGACATGTGACCTGACCTTGACTTGATCTTGACACTAGCTTCACGTTGATGAAGTCAGGTGGTAAAATGACTATCACTCTCGAATTACACGTGTAAAATAACCCATCAAACATATGTTGCATGACTTTCGTATATATTTTGCGCATAGTGACCTTTTGTGACCTGACCTTGACCTTTGCACACAATCTCACTTTAGCTCATGCGGGATATGTAGTATGCCTTCTAGAACACTTTGGGTGATCATGGTCGCAATCGAAAGCTTTGGATGGAAAGTATGGCCCATATACAAAAATACCTCGAAGTTGACCTTTGACCTGACTGTGACCTGACATGTAACCTCAATTCGAAACTTTCGA
>JAXIVJ010000191.1:152178-189678 GCA_036785665.1 Chirona hameri | reverse complement strand
TGGGCGTGGTCCTCGATCCTGCACTCACCTGGGAAGACCATGTGACGATGACTGTGCAGCGCTGCAATCATGTGCTCGTGGGCCTGTGCAAGCTGCGTAGCAAAGTGCCTCGTGAGCTCAGAACATTTTTAATCGAGACGCTAGTTTTCCCCCTTGTGAGATATTGTGCGTGTGTTTGGGGAGGTGGTTGTGCCACTCAGAGAGCGCGGCTGCAGAAAGTGATCAATTTTGCGGCACGCATTGTATCGGACCTAAAACGACGCGACCATATTTCGGCCACTCTTTCCGAGCTCGGCTGGCCGTCTATAGAGGGCATGATTGCGGCTGCTGACGTTGCCCTCATCCATAGGTTAATTACTAGGGAGGACACGCCAGATGCTTTAAAAGCTCTGATCGTGTTCCGTACTCAGGTAACGAACCGCACGTCACGCTCATCAGGGGCACCCCTCCTGCAGTTACCGCGGGTGAGAACAGAGCTGGCGCGCCGTTCTTTTCAATATAGAGCCCTGAAACAATGGAATGTCCAAGACGCAGCCCTCAGGCGTGGTTGTGGCGTTGATGAAGTGTGATTTCTGTGGTGTGTTGCACTCAAACGACGATGTATTTTATGTGATGTAGGATGATATCTGATGCGTGATGCGATATAAGTTTTGGACATGTCCTCTTGTAATAGGAACATGGAAAAGCCAGTTTACTGGAAATGTTCTGAATAAATCTGATTCTGATTCTGATTCTGAACTACTGCTGCGGTTAAGCTTCAATACAACAGTGTAGTGATTGATGTAGGTGCATCTAGGATGCTACGGAAGTCATAAGTGGATGCCCGTACTTTCCATTTCAACCACGACAAGATGCCTGCGATCTTCATTAGAATCGTAAGAATTCCCTAGATCAGTTCCATTGCCACATGACTCCTTCCTAGCCGCTTATGCAGCTGCATTAGCGCCTATGTTGCTGTTTTAGCCGCCTGAGCAGCTGCCTTAAACTCCTATGCGGCTATCTTAGCCAGCAGCTGCTTATACTGTTATGCGGCTATCTTAGCCTGCAGCTGTTTATACCGCTATCTTAGCCTGCAGCTGTTTATACTGCTATGCGGCTATCTTAGTCTGCAGCTGTTTATACTGCTATGCGGCTATCTTAGCCTGCAGCTGTTTTAACTGTTATGCGGCTATCTTAGTATGCAGCTGTTTATACTGCTATGCGGCTATCTTAGCCTGCAGCTGCTTAAACTGCTATGCGGTTATCTTAGCCTGCATTTCCTCTACTGATATGTGGCTATCTTAGCCTGCAGCTGTTTATACTGCTATGCGGTTATCTTAGCCTGCAGCTGCTTAAACTGCTATGCGGTTATCTTAGCCTGCATTTCCTCTACTGCTATGCGGCTATCTTAGCCTGCAGCTGCTTAAACTGCTATGCGGTTATCTTAGCCTGCATTTCCTCTACTGTTATGCGGCTATCTTAGTCACCAGCTGTTAATACTGTTATGCGGCTATCTTAGCCTGCAGCTGTTTACACTGTTATGCGGCTATCTTAGTCTGCAGCTGTTTATACTGATATGCGGCTATATTATCCTGCAGCTGATTATACTGTTATGCGACTATCTTAGTCTGCAGCTGTTCATACTGATATGCGGATATATTAGTCTGCAGCTTTTTATACTGCTATGCGGCTATCTTAGTCTGCAGCTGTGTATACTGATATGCGGCTATCTTAGCCTGCAGCTGTTAATACTGATATGCGGCTATCTTAGTCTGCAGCTGCTTACACTGCTATGCGGCTATCTTAGCCTGCAGCTGTTTATACTGCTATGCGGCTATCTTAGCCTGCTGCTGATTATACTGCTATGCGACTATCTTAGTCTGCAGCTGTTTATACTGATATGCGGCTATCTTAGCATGCAGCTGTTAATACTGATATGTGGCTATCTTAGTATGCAGCTGCTTATACTGTTATGTGGTTATCTTAGCCTGCAGCTGTTTATACTGCTATGCGGCTATCTTAGTATGCAGCTGTTTATACTGCTATGCGGCTATCTTAGTATGCAGCTGTTTTAACTGTTATGCGGCTATCTTAGCCTGCAGCTGTTTATACTGCTATGCGGCTATCTTAGCCTGCAGCTGTTTATACTGCTATGCAGATTCTGCAGCACCACGTACCGCTGAAGCCGCCGGTGGCAGCGGGGACTGCGCCAAAGCCGCCGCCGAAGCCGCCATTGCCAAAGCCGCCATTGCCAAAGCCGCCATTGCCAAAGTTGCCGCCGCCGCCGCCGCCGCCGCCGCCATTGCCAAAGCCGTTGCCCGTGCCGGTACCCGTGCCGGTGAACTGACGGCGGTTATCGTCACCTCCGAACAACCGCTTCACCAACCTGCGGCACAAAACAAGGCATGACATTGGGCTAGCCATGGACAATAGGCAGTTTACCTATGTTTGGGAACTACAGAGGCTAAACATATCAGTTTTGCTTTGTAATAGATAGTATCTGCGCCATGCTTGGTGAAGGTACATAGAGTCTTCAGCAGTCCAATTAAGGGCAAAGAAAACGAGAAGTGTTATTGTGTTTTTCCATTATGTGCAAAACAGAACATTAAACAAAATAATCAAAAGCAAATAATCAAGTGCAACTCACACCAAAACCGGATGAGCAAACGCTGACACCCTAGCTCTCTAAGGTCACAGATCGCTCATACAATGTAACTGTCATACACCAAGCCAGACAAATCTAATGAGCTGGTGTCTCACCCAGCCAGTCCGCTCTGTTGCCTGCGTCTGCTGCTATAATAGTTGGACGGCGACTCCACCTCCTCAGAGTAGCTGTGCTGATGTTGGTTGTAGGAGTCAGCTGCGACCACGGCGACCAGCGAGAGCAGCAGGATATAGCACAGCTTCATGGCTTATGTGGACAGAGGCAGCTTGTGTTAACCCTCGCCCTACGGGATCTTTTTCACCTTCGCCCTATAGGGGGGCCTGACTGACCCCCCTATTAATATCCAAACCAAGCGACTTAGAGCAATGCAGTAAGAACCAGGATGTTGCCTGTCATGAGAGGAATCTAACAGTATGCGATTTATGGTATGGGTATTGTCCATACTCAGTTCTCTCACATATATTCCGGGTTTTCTAACATCTTTGAAAATTTTGATTTTGTGGGGATTTAAAAAAAAAACTTTTTTTAGGGGTCAAAAACCCCAAAATGTGGAAATCGGAGATTACCATCACACAAATTTCATTTTGTATCTTTGGTGAATTGCGTTTGCAATTTGCTTTAAAACTCTGTTTTCTACTATTTTTGTTTTACCAACATGACATCAAAACATGATTATTTCCCAAACTACTTGATCAATTTCAACTAAAATTTTACAGCATACGTATAATTGTTGTAAACTCAGCTATAAAAAAACACCAAGATACATTGCATGTGTAAAAAGTTATTCAAGAAAACCTCAGGGGGGGGGGCTGTCAGTCCCCCCGTAGGGCGAGGGATGAACCAGTGGGACGCCAGAGACCGGCAGCCAGAGAAAACTAATAACTCAAAAATTATGTTTAGGAAATTTTGGAAAAATAACTTTGCCTTTTGCCTTATCAACTTTGCCAGATGAAATGGAGAAGTACACACTTATATTATTTAAATGATTATTTGCCGAGCTTGCCTGCTATTTTTTTAGCGAATCGTTGCCTGCTTTGATCCACATTAGACATTGAGTCGTTAAAAGTATGTTAATAGGCACGAGGTGTTGCCATTACTGTTCTCTACTTAAACTTGATAATAGCCATTTTCACGAGGGATTATTGCGCTGAAAAGTTTCTGAAAGAATCTGAAAGTTTGAAAAACTACATAGCTTTTAGATGCGATTTTTGGATAGAAATGTCCCCCATAATCTTGTAATATGTTGGTAAGAATAAAATATGTTGACAAAATTGCGGTTTAGTGGTAATAAGAAAGATAAGTAATGATATAATCTTCCAGAGAAGTTTCAGGAATATTTTATCACTACTTATCTTGCTTATTACTAGCAAACCGCAATTGTAAGACAATTCTTACCAATATGAAAAAGACACTTTTCTCGTAGGTGCGCAATGTGCGAATTTAGGAGACAAGAAGGCTTGTGATGTTTTGGGTCCTTTTCTATAAATTCAAGGAAATTAAGCATTTAGCGTCACACATGCTTGAAAAATTACGCATCTAAATCAGACGAAACTTGAAAAAGTATTACTTATGATGCCATTTATATTATTATGATGTGTTTACTTCTTATTATGAGGTTTCATTTTCTTGTCAGTAAAATACAAGCATCATAAATTCATTATATACATTTTCGAAAAACACGTGATCAGTTAAAAAAGACTGGAATTAATAACAGGGTTGCATTCTGGCAAGTATATCACGACCATTTGGGTGAAACGTTTCATTATACATTTGTTTTGAAGGAAAATAAGGCTACATTATTTCAGATGCAGTTATTGTTGCTACAGAAGCAGGTTTTTGCAGAAAGGGTCAAACATAATCGTTTCCCCCCAAAAATAATGTATGTACGGTGAAGCATTTATATCAATCCGAGCTTTTACATAAAAACCACTTCATATACGAATTATTCACCACACCTGAGAGCCGTCTATTTACTGAGGCTACACACTTTTGGGATTTTTTTTTTCGTACGGTAACTTTGGAGTAACCTATTTTAAGGATAAATAGTATTTGTTTTGAAGCTATTCTTTTAGTTATCTTAATTTTAAAGTCCATTTTCATTTGCACTTTTTTTACTTTAACACAAGCACTTTATACTAAATAATGCTGACATTCAACACATAATCCAAGAACAAAATATGTTTGACTTAGACCCTCGCCCTATTGGAGTTTTTTTCACCTTCACCCTTCTTGGGGAGGGGGGGGGTTGGTCCTTAAGAGACCCCTGTTAACTTCCAAACCAATCAACATAGAACAACGGTGTAAGAACCAACATGTTGCCTGGCATGTTTGAAATCTAATAGTATGCATTTTTTGGGTTTCTGGTTAACGAGTGACCTTCCAGGTCAAGTGAATGACCTCGATCGACCACGTCCAGAACAGCGATTTTGCTTTGTCAGAAATCCTCAAAATGAGAAATTAATAAATGTAAATAAAAAGGTATGTTCCTAGACGAGTTTTATCTCAGAAATACAAAAAAGGTATTTATTTAGTCTTTCTGATCAAAAACAGTCAAAAAAGTTATTAAAAATGACGTTACGAATTTCTTGCACTTAGAGAGCCATCACTCAGTCAAAATTAGAGATTTTTCTTTGAAATTTGGTTTGAGTATTGTCCATACCCAATTATCTCACATATATTCCGGTTGTTATAACATCTTTGAAAAGTTTGATTTTGTGTTGATTTTTCCAAAAAATCCAGTTTTTGTTCATTTTAGGGGTCCAAAAAACAAACTTTTGAAAATTCGAGATTGCCATTTGAAATAAAATTACATTTAGTATCTTTGTTAAATTGCGTTTGCAATTTTATTTAGAACTCTGTTTTCTATGATTTTTCAAACATTTATCGTTTTTCCACCAACATGACGTCATCAAAACATCATTATTTCCCAAAAGTTTCAACCAATTAAAGACAAAAATTAACAGCATACGTATAATTGTTGTATACTTATCTACTCAAAATTCCAGCACGATGCACCGCCTTTCAAAAAAGTTATCCAAGAAAAACCTCAGGGGGGTCGTTTTAGTACCCCCGTAGGGCGAGAGTTAACAACAAAGCCTGGAATTCCGAAGAATGTAGCAATCGTTACTATTGTATATCTGAGCCAAGGTACAGTAACTGCAAGTACCTATTAACTGTAACAACAAACGCATATGTACGGTCAAGGAAATTCCTCCACAATGTGTATCTATTCTAGCTAACGTGGTTTATATTGGTAAATATGTTTTCATGGGAAGCGTTGTATTTTCTGGTACTAGAAAATACATTTAATCAAATTTTATCATTTGCATGAATGACATTTCTTACAAACATGACTCTTATAGAAGATATAATAAATAACATCGCAGCCGATGTTGGAACATGTTGTTAACATGTTGGACATCGCACCCGCTGCCTTCCTCTCACCTGGTTTGTGCCTGGAGAGCTCCTTAGTGATCCAAAGTACTGCACACGATCAAGTCCGACCACCACTCTATAACAGTCACTCTCAGCCGTCCGATCCCCTCACCGCCTCGTGTGCTACGCACCACACTCTGGTCCTCTGCAGACGGCACCAACTGCTGACTGTGCCAATCAGTCCAACTCCCGAGCTTTTATGCCCCAATCCGCGCCGCTTGCCACACTTCTGAAGTGCCGTTTCTGCAACGTGCCCAGCGGCGTGTGAGTAGAGGTGAAGACGACCGCAACTTCAGGCGCTTGCGTTGGGTCAGCCGCGCCTGACGGGCGCATTCATGACTTGCCGGTCTGCATGACCCCACTGCATACCAGCTGTTACTCTGCAATGGCTGAACCGTGCTCAATCACTTCAAGGCAACAGAGCTGTTACTCTGCAATGGCTGAACCGTGCTCAATCACTTAGAGGGGGAACAGAGATGTTACTCTGCAATTGCTGAACCGTGCCCAATCACTTAGAGGCAACAGAGCTGCTACTCTGCAATGGCTGAACCATACCCAATCACTTCAAGGCAACATAGATGTTACTCTGCAATAGCTGAACCGTACCCAATCACTTCAAGGCAACAGAGCTGTTACTCTGCATTGGCTGAACCGTGCCCAATCACTTCAAGGCAACAGAGCTGTTACTCTTCAATGGCTGAACCGCGCCCAATCACTTCAAGGGAACAGAGCTGTTACTCTGCAATGGCTGAACTGTGCCTAATCACTTCAAGGCAACAGAGCTGTTACTCTGCAATGGCTGAACCATGCCCAATCACTTCAAGGCAACGTAGATGTTACTCTGCAATGGCTGAACCGTGATTAACACGCGCCCTGGAGGGGGGGGGGGCGAAATCCGACCACCCATCCGGTTTTTCAAGGATAGCGCAAAAACGGCGGCGCGCAGCGCCGCCGTTTTTTGTTTACCTGTTTATAAATAAACTTACCGCATTATGTACAATTCTTGGCCTCAGGTCATCTTAGGTCAGGTCACCAGACCAGGTCACGTGATGACCTCAACTCCAAAACGTTTGCAGTGGTACTACAGCCACAGTTTTATGCCGATCGGTTTTAATCTTGCAGGACTTCATAAGGTCATAGATACCAACAATCTGTTTATCTCGGATTTCTAATATCGTTGACCTAAGGTCAGGTCAATTTTGTGACCGCCAACACGGTTTTATCAATAACTATCGACATAATGAAGATAGAGAAGAGAAAACGGTATCAATATGTTTGTCTCGTCGAGACACGTCTCCCAATATGCAACATGACCAACTTGAGTCACCACTTGACCTTGACCTGAGGTCAGATTTCTCAGTTGACCTAACCCGGTCACCATGATTATGATTCGAAGCGCCTTGACAAGACACACGCGATGGCGTAAAGAAAATTGCTTTATCTGTATTAGGTAAAAGGTTATTTGGGGAAAACAGTTTTGAAAACAAAATCACCTTTTTGACATTTGATGACCTCTGAAGCCTAAACTATTGACCTGAGCTCAAATCTGAGGACACTTATGTCGTTTGCATTTTTTCGATGACTTTCGATTGCTTCTTTCCGTTCGCTGCTAACTATCATAGTTCCCGAGATATTTTGGGGTGTTCGAACCGAAGTCTTGAAAACTTGGAAATCTGACCCTTGATGACCTCTGGTGACCTCAATATTGATCTGAAAAAAATTAACGAAATACTTTCGAAAGAGCTTGTCTCGAGCTATCTAACGTCGTTTCCCGCTTGTCGCTACGTTGCGTGGTTTTTGAGATCATAGGAGGGGGGAGGCGAAATCCGCCCCCCTCCAGGGCGTGTAATTATCAGAGGCCCTCCAGGGCGCGTGTTAATCACTTCAAGACAACAGAGCTGTTACTCTGCAATGGCTGAACCGTGCCTAATCACTTCAAGTCAACATAGATGTTACTCTGCAATGGCTGAACCGTGCCCAATCGCTTAGAGGGAACAGAGCTGTTACTCTGCAATGGCTGAACCATGCCCAATCACTTCAAGGCAACAGAGATGTTACTCTGCAATGGCTTAACCGTACCCAATCACTTCAAGGGAACAGAGCTGTTACTCTGCAATGGCTGAACCGTGCCTAATCACTTCAAGGCAACAGAGATGTTACTTTGCAATGGCTGAACCGTGCCCAATCACTTAGAGGGAACATAGATGTTACTTTGCAATGGCTGAACCGTGCCCAATCACTTCAAGGGAACAGAGCTGTTACTCTGCAATGGCTGAACCGTGCCCAATCCTAACACTTAGCGAGCCATCACTCAGTCAAAAATAGAGATATTGCGATGAAATTTGGTTGAGGTATTGTACATACTCAGTCCTCTCACATATATTCGGGGTTTCTAACATCTTTATAGAAAACAGATTTTGTGGTGATTTTTCCCAAAACAAAATCAGTTTTTTTCTTCAAAAAAAATTGGTCAAAAACCCCAAATTTCGGAAATCCGATATTGGTTTTTGAAAGAGAATGACATTTCCTATCTTTGCTGAATTGCGTTTGCAATTTTCAATAAAACTCTGTTTTATACGATTTTTCAAATATTTATATTTTTCACCGACATGACGTCATCAAAACATCATCATCTTCCAAACCATTACATCAATTTCAAAGAAAGGTTTTACATAATGCGTATAATTGTTGTAAACTCAGCTACTGAAAATGTCATCAAGATGCGAAGGATGTGTAAGAAGTTATTCAAGAAAAACATCGGGGGAGGGGGGGGGGGCTGTCAGGCCCCACCGTAGGGCGAGGGTTAATTGTTCTAGTTTTTAATCATTTTTGAGTTCATTTCGCTTTTTTTATAATACAAAATATTTACATTATGCAAAAATATCCTTGTTTTTATGAACCCCAAAAATGGTACTTTACAAAATTGTCCCCCACCACATTGTATACTTTTCTCCGCAATATTCTAAGCGAAATTATACGTCACGGACGCGCAGATGTCGCCACGATGTCATTGCGTGCTTCTTACCAATCTGATTTCGCACTAACCCTCGCCCGACGGGAGCTTTTTTCACCTTCGCCCAACGGGGGGGAGGGGCCTGACAGGCCCCCCTGTTAACTTTCAAACCAAGCAACTTAGAGCAATTCAGTAAGAACCAACATGTTGCATGTCAGGAGAAGAATCTAACAGTATGCAACAGTTGGGTTTTAGGTCAACGGGTGACCTTCCAGGTCAAGTGAATGACCTGGGATTTAGCACGTCCAGAACAGCGATTTTACTCTTCTGAAAACCTCATAATTAAAAATTGATAAATGTAAACAAAAAGGCATGTTTCTAGACCAATTCTGGCTCCGAAATACAGAAAATGTAATTATTTGTTCGTATCTTGTCAAAAAAAGTCAAAAAAATTATAAAAAAAATGACGTCATCAGTTTCTTACACTTAGGGAGCCATCACTGAGTCAAAAATGAAGATTTTGCTTTTTAAATTTGATATTGGTATTGTCCATACTCAGTTCTCTCACATATATTCCGTTTTTTTACATTTGTGAAAATTTTGATTTTGTGGGGATTTTTCCGATTTTTTTTTTTTGGTGTCAAAAACCCACAAAATTGAAAATCCGAGATTGCCATGTTAAAGGAAAGGCCATTTTGTATCTTAGAATAATTGTGTTTACAATTTGCTATAAAACTCTGTTTTCTACGATTTGTCAAATATGTCTCATTTTTTACCGTGACGTCTTCATAACATGATTATCTCCTAAACTACCCAACCAATTTCAATTAAATTTTTACAGCATACGCACAATTGTTGTAAACTCAGCTAACGAAAATTTCAGCAAGATATACTGCATGTGTAAAACGTTATTCAAGAAAAACATCAAGGGGGGGGGGGGGCTGTCAGGCCCCCCCCGTAGTGCGAGGGTTAATTTACTCCATTCAGAGGAAAATCTTAATTGGAACCAAATAACTGACATTATAATTAATATTTTTCCGCGTCCATATATATTGTTATGGCTTACTAGTAATATTATAATTTATGTTTAGCTTCTCTCCATCATTTCTGAGATTTGTTTTAGCTTTTTTAAATGTGAACAGTTTCCTAAAAACAGTCACCTTGAAAAATAAGTCAAAATAGGTTAAATAAGTCACCTTGAAAAAGAGTCTTGAAATTTGTCAATGCTGGGTATTTTGAGCTAAAAAAATAATGCTTGCATTTGTTTGGACGATAGATGGATATCCGTCGAGAAATAGACATGTTTCTCTTTTCTCCTGTATGGCCTACAAACTTCATGACAACGTATGACGTCATGCATATAGTAGCTTGTATATGAAAGCTACTTCGAACAATAATGGCGGACTTTAGGCATATTTAAGCAGGCTGCTTGTAGCGTAAACAACCGTTGTGAAGTTTCCGGACCCGAAACAGAGTCTTCCAAAAGGGGCCCACTAGTCCAGTGTCGAAATTACCTAGCGTAACGAGGTAATTATTTCACCACAACCCATTTTTCGATCTGCTCTACAAATCTTCTATCTCTGTTCAAAACCCCATGTTAGAGGTGAACGTTTCCCTTTAACAACAATCAAAACACATAAGCAAGGAAGACGAGTCAGCCTTTTTAGCCTGCTCCCTACCTTGACGTGTGATGCTTGAGTGCATTCAGACTTGGCATTATAAGGTCATTCCACGTCAGATCGCACAAGAATGGGCAGTCTTGAACCCGACCCCTTTTGATTTCCATGACATTTGGTGCCCTTGTAGTACCCAATGAATCATTCAAAATATTTTAGCTCCATTCGACCTCAGAGGTCAGAGTTACAGGTCATCTTAGGTCTCACGTTTGTCCAGATTTTGTACCCTTGCCTATCACAAGCTGAGGCGTCTCTTGCTCAGTCGGTAGAGCGCCATGGGCTTCACACCTAACGCGGTGTGGCAGGACGGGGTCGAGTTGTTTCGGGCGTTTGCTATTTGCCTCTGGCTGAGATAGCTTGCGGCCGTTGGCATCGGTCGCGTTCAAGGTCACGTGACGTCAGAGGATGGGGAGTGCTGTAACATATGTGTGGGCAATGGCATGTAGAACGTCAGTTCTAAATCATGCCGGTTGCCAAGAATTACGCGATCGGATGGTTGGGGTCAGGGACCAGGTCCTCCTAAAAATAAATGTGCTTAACGCACTACTTGACCTCGGGAATCCATCCATTCAAAATACTCTATTGTATGTGAAATGCTCCCCAAACGGATTCAATGTATGTCCGTCGTGCGATCAACAGGTCATTTTCCAAAGATCGGGGTGCGCCCTGCAGCGCAACCAAAACAGCGGGAAAAAAAACGTATTAAAGCAGAGATGCAACGTTTCAGCATATTCTATGCATAGTCTTGACTCTACAACCAGTATATGAAGCCTGCATTTATGTCAGCACTAACATCCAAACTAGAATGCATGTTAATGTGGCTGTAATTCAAGGGAGTCGCAAGTGTTTAGGTGAAAAATAATTACATTTAGTCAAGTTTGATTTGGTGTGGGAAGAATTCCAACGTCCTTCTTCATATGACGATACAGCTTCAATAATATATAACTAGCCCGCAACACATTTTGGCGAACATGGATTATCTGGGTCAAGCAGACCACGGTATTTTGAAATAATACCCGAACGAAATGATGGTATTATTTCCCACAGTTAACACGCGCCCTGGAAGACCTCTGATAATTACACGCCCTGGAGGGGGTGCGGTTTTCGCACCCCTCCCGCCCTATGATCTCGAAAACTACGCAACGTATCGACAAGCCGAAAACAACGTTAAATATCTCGAGAATATCTCTAGATATTTCTAGAGAATATCTCTAGAGAGATATTCTAGAGATATTATCTCTAGAATATCTCTAGAATATCTCTAGATCTCTCTTAAATATCTCTTTCGAAAGTATTTTGGTATTTGTTTTTTCTCAGGCCAATATTGAGGTTACCATAGGCAATCAAGGGTCAGATTTGCAAGATTTTAGACTTCGCTTCGAACACCCCCCAAATATCTCGGGAACTATGATAGTTAGCAGCAAACACAAACACAGCAATCGAAAGTTCTTGAAAATGCAATCGGAACAGGTGTCCTCATATTTGAGCTCAGGTCAATAGTCCAGAGATTATCAAATGTCAAAAAGGTGATTTTGTTTTGCAAAACTGTTTTTCGAAAATAACTTTTTACCTAATAAAGATAAAGCAATAATGTTTGCACCATTGCGTTTATCTTGCAAAGGCGCTTTGAATCATTTTATGGTGACCGGTTTACATCAACTGATAAATTTGACCTCAGGTCAAGGTCAAGTGGTGACCCAAGTTGGTCATGTTGCATATTGGGAGACGTGTCTCGAGGAGACACACACCTTGGTACCATATGGTGGCTCTTCTTTATCTTTATTATGTCGATAGTTATTGACACAACAGTGTTGGCGGTTACGAAATTGACCTGACCTTAGGTCACTGATATTATAAATCCGAGATCAACAAATTGTTGGTATCTATAACTTTATCAAGTCCTGCAAGATTGAAACTGATCGGCGTAAGACTGTGGCTGTGGTACTACTGAAAACGTTTTGGAGTTGAGGTTATCACGTGACCTGATCTGGTGACCTGACCTAAGATGACCCGAGGCCAAGAATTTAACATAATGTGGGACGTTTGTTTTTAAACAAGTGTGCAAGAAACGGCGGCGCTGCGCGACGCCTTTTTTGCGCTATTCTTGAGAAGAAAAAAACGGAGTGTTGGGCGGATTTCGCCCCCCCCCCCTCTCCAGGGCGCGTGTTTTAACAGTCGAACGATGTGAGATACGGGATCGTTTTTGACCCCCGAGTCTTTTACATATTTTCATCAGAACTAAAACACAATCATAAACCGTTCAAATATCGGTACATTGCACCAATGTTGTATTGTGGCATTGCCCAGATAACAATATTATCCACATCTTTTGTTAACATTACCGCCCAATTCAATTACACTAACTGCCAGAGGTGAAAAAAACTGCTTACTTGGCCACTGGAGTGGGAGACAGAAAAACATCGGCAATAAAATGCCCAGGAGTCATAATACTGCTAATTACAAGTATTTTTTAAGCAATTTTCTGTTTTTGCTTTGACCGCCGTACAACTACCACAGAACATTCTTCTTAAATTATAGCATAGCATTCACGGTATTTAATTTAGTACTTGTTTCCTCTGAGAGACAGACAGGCTGAGAGACAGGCAATAGTGGGCAAAAGGTAATACTTGGCGAGACAGGCACAATCTTCATAAGGGTTTTCTTTACTGCTGCATCATGGGAATTTTGACCCTTAACGCCTGTCTCTCGATACAGCATTATTTTTCAGCTCCCTCATATTGTACATATCTGGCGCATCTGTGATGAAGCGGGTTTGTGTTCACATCGTCGTTCACCAGTATTGTAGGCTCGGACAAAAAGCTAGAGTTCACGCAGCAGTTGGCCGCCAGGGACCGGTAGTGAGCCAGGGTGTTATGACGTCACAAGCAAATGGTATTTATGAATACCATTTTCAAATGCGTTAGATATACCATATATAAATGGTATATTTAACGCTAAATATGTATTTATTTATTTATTTATAAACAAATAAACATTTAGCGTTGGTTGCTAAATATTTCCTTGTGACGTTATATATCCTGGCTCAATAGTGGTCTCTGGCGGCCAACTGCTGCGAAAACTCCAGCTTTTAGTGCGAGCCGTATTCTGTGACCGCATGTATTTGGCATACCATATCATATGCCCACCTACACTTAACCCTATTTGTAACAGGGAGGGGGGCCGAATTCCGCCCCCCCCCCCTCATGTTTTTCGCAGATATCTCCAGAACGGCTGGGAGCAAGCCCATGAAATTTTGGGACTTTTCATAGAATTGAACTCCGCATTTGGAGTCAAAATTTTGAGTTCTTAACTTGAACAGAGGCGGTTCCAGGGCACAGTTTTGGGTGGGTTCGGAGGCGACATTTGGCGAAAATACGGAAATGCGATCTTCACGGTTTCTTCCTAACTGCATCAAGTATGAAGGAGTTACATCGGCTTACCGTGATTGCAACAAGTGCAAATTAGATGATTTTAATGAAATATCATACAAAATTGCATGGCAGAGGCGGTTTCAGGGGCTTGAAAAGGGGGGGTTTCCAGGAAGTATTCAATGCTTGGTGGGAAGCCAATAGAGCAATGTAAGGGGCATTTATAGCTATCAAGATGTAAAAGATAGCTTCTGCTTCCATTATTTGCATAATTTATTACATATAGAGTTTCAGGGGCGTGTTCAGGAACATGAAAAGGGGGGTGACTTGCATGGTGATGACGATATGCCAGCGATAACGGTGCAATATACGTTTAGCTTATAATAATATATGCACATATGAGACCAGAAAAGGGAATAAAGTCTTTTTTTTGCAGAGGCGCGCTCAGGAATGGAAGAAAGAGGGTCATATTATTGCAAGGAAACTAAGAGGCATGGGCGTACAATGACATAACATACTGCAGTTTTAGGATGAAACACGCACCACAGGCTACTCTACGAACGATTATAAGATAATAGGCGAGTCCAGGTAGGGTAAAAAGGGGGTAAGCAATGTTAATTGAAGTTGTAAGTGGAATAGTCACTGTTGACTAGTTAGTATCATAATAGCGGATAATATACTTATCAAAAGGTCTTGCGCCGCCCTAGTTTGGATCCTGGATACGCCTATGATGAAGTACAACATGCAAAAAGGAACTATCTATGATCAGTAACATGTTTATAGTGCTGGGTAGCAACTTGTCTGCGGTTAATATTTTTCCCAATTTTACCAATTTTAAAATGGTTTTATTACGCATTTACTTCACCCCCATATTGAGTGACCTGCACACGCCTATAATTTTTTAATTTTCAAACGTCACCGTCATATATCAATTTCCGATTCAATCTCTATCGATTCCTATTAGTTGTGTTAAAATCGGTCGATAAACATGAAAGCTATGTTGGATCAAAAATACCACTATTTTTTTAGTTTTTGCCTCCCTGTTGCCCCCTATCACAAATTTATATTTGTTTTATTATTTATAAATGTAGTTCGTGTTGAGGGGAACCAAACACCGTTTCATTTTTGAAAATAGGACGGGTAGATCTCGAGATCTCCGGGGGGGCGGAATCCGACCCCCCCCCTGTTACAAATAGGGGTAGCCAGGAGCCTGTTACAAATAGGGTTAAACGGCGTTGCACCAACGTACCTATTTTTGTGATTTATATATTGTGTCGTCAGGGGCGGAACTTTTTGTTTTTGGTTGGGGATGCAGTAGCAGGTAAACACCCCTTCCATTTTTTTCTTACATATATAAACAAAAATGAAACATCATGCTGCTATGTGCTCTGAGAGGCATTTGCTTGCTTTGTTCCCAGCTTCGGTAAATTTGCAGTTTAACACGCGCCCTGGAGGGGGCGAAATCCGCCCACCCCTCCGGTTTTTCGAGGATAGCGCAAAATCGGCGGCGCGCAACGCCGCCGTTTTTTGTATACCTTTATAGAAATGAACTTCCCGCATTATGTAAAATTCTTGGCCTCAGGTCATCTCAGGTCAGGTCACCAGACCAGGTCACGTGATGACCTCAACTCCAAAACGTTTGCAGTAGTACCACAGCCACAGTTTTACGCCGATCGTTTTCAATCTTGCAGGACTTCATAAGGTCGTAGATACCAACAATTTGTTAATCTCGGATTTCTAATATCGGTGACCTAAGGTCAGGTCAATTTTGTGACCGCCAACACGGTTTTATCAATAACTATCGACATAATGAAGATAGAGAAGAGAAAACGGTACCAATATGTTTGTCTCGTCGGGACACGTCTCCCAATATGCAACATGACCAACTTCGGTCACCACTTGACCTTGACCTGAGGTCAAATTTCTCAGTTGACCTAACCCGGTCACCATGAATATGATTAGAAGTGCCTTTACAAGACACACGCGATGGCGTAAACATTAGTGCTTTATCTTTTTTAGGTAAAAGGTTATTTGGGGAAAACAGTTTTGAAAACAAAATCACCTTTTTGACATTCGATGATCTCTGGAGCCTAAACTATTGACCTGAGCTCAAATCTGAGGACACCCATGTCGATTACATTTTTCAATAACTTTCGTTTTCTTTTTGCCGTTTGCTGCTAACTATCATAGTTCCCGAGATATTTGGGGGTGTTCGAACCGAAGTCTTGAAAACTTTAAAATCTGACCCTTGATGACCTCTGGTGACCTCAATATTGACCTGAAAAAAATTAACGAAATACTTTCGAAAGAGCTTGTCTCGAGCTATCTAACGTCGTTTTCCGCTTGTCGCTACGTTGCGTGGTTTTAGAGATCATAGGGGGGGGGGGGCGAAATCCGCCCCCTCCAGGGCGTGTAATTATCAGAGGCCCTCCAGGGCGCGTGTTAAGTAGACTCCATTAAAAACAAAACAAAACAAAAACTTTTTTTTTGGGTGCTGATTCCAAATATGTCCACTATTTGTGTCATTATTTGTTTCTTCGTTTGGATTAATTTATAGGTATATTGTTTGTTTTTTTAATTGTTCTTTTAACATTTTTTTTTGGGTGGGGTGGAAGGGGGGGGGGGGGGTCATTGGGTAAAACCATATATTTTCCCCAAACTTCTTGAGTGGGGGAAGCTGCTCCCCCTGCCCCCTCTTCCACCGCCCCTCCCCCTGCCCCTCCCTCCGTTCCTATGCCTATGGTTTTCACATCTGCAAGGTTTTTCAGCGATGACGAAAAAATATAAAACGGTGGGACGAAGCGTATCCGTTTTCTTTGCCCACCTTATACCTCATCTTGTGCCAAACTTTTTATCTTTGAGATAACCACTCTTATGTAATATTTGTTTGCGGATTTGAGGTTTTCTCGTCTTTGGGTACCTTTTACTCCATCACATTTCCCTTGCTTAACAAAATGAACGGGTTTAACAACAAATAACTGACCTCAAAGGGGGTCTTGGCCTCTTGTCCCTGTAAGAGGCGTCTTTAAAACAACAGAACAATCTGATTATGCCGACTTGTTATGCGTTACATTTTACAGTGACGCATAGGTGTCGCCAAGGAGGAGGGGGGGGGGGGGCAAACAGGGACAACATGCTCCCGGAATCTGGGACTGAATACCTCTTGACATTGATACATATTAATATTTCAGGTTCAGAAAAATGGGGCAGGTTGATGAAATCGGAGGCTCGCCTCGACACCAAACCTGCATTTTTGGGGGTGCAAAATATGATTGATTTTGTCCTAGTAAAAGTTGTTTCTTAGGACGCGAACGTCTGCCACAAATACTTCTTCTAAAACTTTAAATATCTGGTGATGCCAATAGTCCAGGGCCGGTCCTTCTACATATTACAGCTGAGATGTAAAAATATAAAAAAATACATGCACCATATTTCCCACAAGGTAAACAAACTAGGCAGTAGGCAGTAACAACATTTTAGTATGCTTTCATCTTTGTTAATAAGAAAAAACTAGGCAGTACTTTAGTAATAATAAAAGAGACAAATACGGTGCAGTCATGACAAAATATGACGCATTTATCTTGCATTGCTTTCAATATTTGTGCTGTTTTCGTATAACTTGGTTTGATTGGTGTTGAATAAGCCTATTTTATTTTAAAATGACCTTTACTGATGTGGCCCTCCACTTTTCAACACCATGACCAGGTATATCTTGTGCAAATAATGTTAGTCAGGCTCAAAAATGATAATCCTGACTTGTAGCCCATTTTGTTTAGGTCTATGATAATGTCTGCTCTTTTTCCAGCGCAGGATGAATGGTATGCTTTCAGACACAAAACATTAATATTATTGGTCAAATTATTAATTAAGTGTCAATTTCACCAACATATTTATACTCAAATTTTAACACATTTGGCCAATTTAAGGGTGTATTGTAATATGTGACCTGTCAATTATCCAGCACTACGCACAATGTGAAAACTGAAATATGCTTCACCTATTCTTGCTTTGCTCATGTTTTTTTTATGTAAGCACCTAGATTGACATTTTGTGTGTCTGAAATTGAAAAAAGATACCTGTTCTTTAGTGTGTATGACCATTGACCTATATGTATGACCATTGTGTATGACCATTGACCTGGCAGTTGTGTTGGTACTGTGCCCATTTCCTTTTATATTGTTGTTGCATCTATAACATTGACTTTTTTAAAGTTGGGGGGGGGGGGACTGAATGACAAGTTGGGGGCTGAGCCACAAGTTGAGGGGGCTGAAGCCCCCTCAACTGAATATGATCCTACGCCCCTGTATATTTGTACAGTGTCTCATTCTTCCCCCAGCCACAATGACCAAAACACTTAACCCTATCAGATAGACAGTAAGTCATATTATTGGGAATGCAGATGAAAGACTGGGGATGCAGATCAGAGCATTGGGGATGCACCTGCATCCCCCTAAGTATATAAAGTTCCGCATGTGTATGTCGTACTCGACATTACAAGGGACAAGGAGACACATTTTCGTTTTTGCAATTTGGTGGGAGACAGTCGAGACGTTTTTTTCACCTCTGCTAACTGCCCAAATAACAAAATTAGCAGTCAGTTTTATTCAGTTACAAATCCACTACGAATTTGGTATGTCCGGAATTGTTCACGAAGGTTTATACAAATGTACAGTTGTTATATACTAGGTTCGAAGCGCATACGACACTTTGGGGGGGGGGGGGCCACTGGTGGCGCTGGGTAGTAGGGTGACCCCCTTTGTACGCTTTTTCCGAAAGTCTTTGCTCCTTAAGCCGTATTCGATGTAATCGAATGCGCTGATCACGAATATGCCAGTTATTTCGACAAATTCGGATTTTTTTTCAGGTGGCCCCGAACGAAAGAAGGTCCGCAATTTCGCGATTTTTTCTGTCTTTTTTGCAATAAATAACAGCCGTGGGTCACCGAATTTGTATTTAAATCACACTTAATAAAGAGCATACTGTGTGGAATCGAACGGTACCAAATGCGTCCCTTCATGTCATTTTAAAGTCATATAATTCGACTTTTTCTCCAACCCTTATTTGCTGAATTTACATACAATTCCGTTTGTTGGCACTAGGTGGCGGAAAAACATTGGCGAAGTTAGGGACTTGAAACAAGGCAAGTATGAAAGGAACTGTTCCAAAAGAACTCGCAAAGATGTGGAAAGTTCAACAGGCAACATGAAACTGTCCCTCGACCGAAACGAATGCACTCGTCACAAACAGGTTGCTAATACTGACACGCTGCTGCAACATGCACTTGCAGCTGTTTAGTGAATTAAGCTCTCGATTGGCACTGCACTGCACTCTTCTACATTGCGCTGCACATTGCGAAAGCCTAGATCAATCTAACGTAAACATGAAGCAAGGCAACAGCATGTGCTCAAAGCAAGATACACTTCATTGTGTAGGCGGCGTTTACCACTTTCTTTCCTGCAACATTTATAATCGTTCTCGTTCTGAACGTTCTCAATTTTCATGAAGCGCTTCTTGGTTACTTGGCCGCTGTGCTGCTTCCTGAAAGCCCTTTTGTTAGGGACAAACCGTCCTGGCGTTTCGCTCCACAGACAGCCACCACGGCTTCTGTGGTGAACTTCACGGCTCTCTCGGTAGACTGAGTGTGCGATGGTATGCCCGTTTCCAGACGCTCCTCCCTTTATCTCGCCAGTTCTGCGTCTTGCAAGCCCTTGTTGAGGGGCAGTTCGACATCAGTTCCTTGTTCTACCAGGGACTGTACGTCCACCAGCCCCGTGTATGTCAGTGCCTCTGTGCTAATCACTAGTGCCCGAAACAGCCGAACCTGCCCGCTGCCGCTGCCGTCGGCGTTCTCTGCTGTGCGCCGAACAGACTGGATGAGCTCCACTGCTTCTGCTCGAACTCCGGGTGCGCTATGTACGTGTTGCACTTGGTATTTTTAGGACAACCTCAAGGGTTTCCCTTTGGAGTTATCTTTTTGCCAGCGAAGAGACTCGCAGATGTGGGCAGGCGCATGTATGTACGGTATCTGGCTTCTGCTTTATGTGCATCACGACAGGCACGGAGGTAGCACATTCTCCGGGTGGCGCACCCGGAGAATGTACTGCCCTACATTATGCGGTACTGCAGTACATGCTAGCGATGCTAGGCGATCAAGACGCTGCAGTTCCAGCAGAAGCAGTGGAGCTCATCCAGTCTGTTCAGCGCACCGCAGAGAACGCCGAAGGCAGGGGAGGCGGGCAGGTTCGGCTGTTTCGGGCGCCAGTGATTAGCACAGAGGCACTGACATACACGGGGCTGGTGGACGTCCGGTCCCTTGTAGAACAAAGAACTGATGTCGAACCGCCCTTCAACAAGGACATACAAGACGCAGAACTGGCGTCTGAAAACGGGCATACCGTCGCACACTCATACTAGTACCGAAAGAGCCGTGAAGCTCACCACAGCCAAGCCTGTCTGTGGCTGTCTGTAGATGACAGGCTGTCTGTTGAGCGAAACGCCAGGACGGTTTGTCCCTTAATTAAAAAAGGGCTTTGAGGAAGCAGGACAGCGGCCAAGTAACCAAGCAGCGCTTCAGGAAAATGGAGAACGTTCAGAACGAGAACGATTATAAATGTTGCAGGAAAGAAAGTGGTAAACGCCGCCTACACAATAAAGTATATCTTGCTTTGAGCACATGCTGTTGCCTTGCTTCATGTTTACGTTAGATTGATCTAGGCTTATGCAATGTGCAGCGCATTGTCAAAGAGTGAGTGCCAATCGAGAGCTTAATTCACTAAACAGCTGCAAGTGCATGTTGCAGCAGCGTGTCCGTATTAGCAACCTGTTTGTGACGAGTGCATTTGTTTCGGTCGAGGGACAGTTTCATGTTGCCTGTTGAAATTTCCACATCTTTTCGAGTTCTTTTGGATACAGTTCCTTGCATACTTGCCTTGTTTCAAGTACTGTTATCTTCGCCAACATTTTTCTGCCACCTGTTGCCAACAAAACGGAACTGCATGTAAATTCAGCAAATAAGGGTTGGAGAAAAAGTTGAATTATATGACTTTAAAACGACATAGAGCAACCCATTTGGTACCATTCGATGCCACACAGTATGCTCTTTAATAACTGTGACTTAAACGAATATTTGGTGACCCACGAGTAGTGATATCTTTCAAAAAAAGTTTAAAAAAATCGAGAAATCGCGAACCTTTTTTCGTCCGGTGCCACCTGAACAAATCTGAATTTGTCAAAATAACTGTCATATTCGTGATCAGCACATTCGATTACATCGAATAAGACTTAAGGAGCAAAGACTTTCGGAAAAAGCGTACATAGGGGGTCACCCTACTGGGTAGGCTGGGTACGGTGCAGATGTCCAACGTACTGAACCGAAAACAAAAACGAAAAAAGCGAAGGGTATCTCAATCAACGGAGCCAGCATTTTGTAACGGAGCCAACAAGCACCAATCGATTCAATGCATACAATTTTATCAGCCGTTCTGAAACTGGTGACCTCAGGTCATTACGGTTATACGGTTACCTTGTAAATGAAAAAAAAACTATTTGAACAGACAGTTTGTTTTTGCATTTACAAGGACACGGCGATGACTTGAGGTCACCAGTTTCAGCACGGCTTATGAAATAATATGCGCTGAATAGATTGGTGCTTGTTGTGGTCCAGCCGTTGCCGATATTCCATTTTGCTGCACAAACTGCGGTGTAGTAGTGCTGTCCTGGTAGGGAAGGACGACGTTGTCTGTGACCATTCATGAAGCACACAAGTAATTGCTTTGTATATTTTTACAAACTTACAACTTTAAATTAGGGAATAATTTTATTCTATCCTGATTTTTAAATAACATAATTTTTACCTGAGGGCGACGCCTTTGGGGTGTTGCGAACCAAAGGATGTTTTTAAAATGTGTTCTCGATAACTTGAAAGTGGAGGACCTTTTCAAAACAACAACACGTGCGTCCTTGTGACCAACACATCGTATCACGTGGTCATACCAAGCACTGTCGCAGAGTAAGCTTAGTAACCACCCGTGAAACATTGTGTAACCCGACTGGGATTCGAACCCACGACCCTTGTTAGTTAGCAAGGACAGTGAAATGGTTGAAGTGCTTAATGATCAGTTTCAATCTGTCTTTACTATCGAGGACCAGAGTAGTATTGCAGCACTTCAGCCTGAGCTAGAGACAGAGGAGACTATAGGAGAGCTAGGTGGCATAAGTAGTGAACTTGTTCTAGAATATCTAAAGAAAGTAAGGCCTAACAAGGCAGAAGGACCTGATGAAATCCATGCTAGACTTTTAAGAGAATCTGAAAGGGAGTTGTCGGTTCCATTAGCCATAATATTTTCTAAATCACTTGCAGATAGTAAAATTCCACTTGATTGGAAAAGAGCAAATGTTGTTCCTATTCATAAAAAGGGAGATAGACGTAAAGAGGAAAACTATAGACCAGTTAGTCTGACCCCATTAGTCTGCAAGGTGCTTGAATCAATCATCAAAGATAAGATTGTTGAATTCTTGGAGCAAAATGAACTCATCAAGGATACACAGCATGGCTTTAGGAAGGGCCGTTCTTGTTTAACTTATCTTCTGGAGTTTTTGGATGTTGCAACAGATAGCTTTGATCAGGGTAAACAGCTGGATGTAGCTTTTCTTGATTTCAGTAAAGCATTTGACAAAGTCCCCCATACAAGACTGGGGTTGCAACTTAAAATTCATGGGATCAGGGGCAAGATTCTGGATTGGATAGAAACGTGGCTTTCAGGACGCCAGCAAAGGGTTATATTGAATGGGTGCCAATCACAATGGAAGGAGGTTCTCAGTGGGGTTCCACAGGGCTCAGTCCTGGGCCCATTGCTTTTTATAATATTTGTGAATGCAATTGAGAACAGTATAGACAGCAAAGTCTTGAAATTTGCAGACGATCTAAAAGTTGTCAGGATTATTAGAGGAAAACATGATCAGGATGTTTTTCAATCAGATCTGGACAAGCTAGTTGAGTGGTCTGAAGCATGGCAGATGAAATTCAATTTGAGTAAATGTAAGATTGTGCACGCTGGACGGGTTAGCAGTAAACATAGGTATGAAATGGGTGGGCAGAAAATGGAGCAGATTGAAAAGGAAAGAGATTTAGGTGTCGTGGTAAACAATAGACTATCAGCGTCAGACCAGGTTGTAGAAGCTAGGAAAAAGGCACTTAGAATGCTAGGGGCCATTAACAGAAATGTTTCCTACAAGAGTGAAAAGGTAATAACAAAACTGTATTGTGCATACGTTAGACCACATTTGGAGTATTGTGTACAAGCCTGGTCTCCAACATATGAGAAAGATTGCTGGTTGTTAGAAAGAGTTCAAAAAAGGGCAACAAAAATGGTTAATTGTCTTGGTAGTTTACCTTATGAAGATAGATTAAAGAAATTGGGTATGTTTTCACTTAGATATAGAAGGCTAAGAGGAGATCTAATTGAAGTCTTGAAATTTGTAAATAGTCAGCATTCTGGATATTTAAAGGGTATGTTTGAGTTCAATAGGGAAAATCGAGGTAGAGGTCATCAGCATAAACTCATTATGAAACAAAGTAGGACTAGGCTACGACAGTCATTTTTCAGTAGAAGGGTTGTAGGACATTGGAATATGCTACCAGGGGATGTCGCTGATGCAGTGACACTTGCTTCCTTCAAAATTAGATTAGATAAATACTTTACAGAGAAGGGATTAGTTCATAAATACTCGTGGGATTAGCCTTCTTTTATGCAGGTAGAGTAAGGTGATTTGAAGGGGCGAGACTGGTGGAGGGGGGGGGGGGTGGGTGTGGGTGTGGGTGTGGGTGTGGGTGTGGGTGGGGTGGGGTGCAACCTCGGATGGGCCCAAGAGGCTCTTTGTTGCACTTTTCTTTTATGTCTTTTATGTCTTTATGTCTTTATGTCTTTATGTCTTTATGACCCTTCCATTAGTGAGTCTCTTTCTCAAAAGACTCTTATGTTACCCCAACCACACTTGGCACTAAGATATCCGGTGGGATATGGCAGTCAGGAGCTCGAGAAGTTGAATTTTGCGAAATGTTATGAAATTTAAAAGAAACCACAACAAATCTCCATAAACGAGGACCCCGGGCAAAACAACTATGTCACGTACAGATTTCCCGTCGGCCACTTACTCGTATTGCACAACCGCAATGGTCTCCCATTGTAACAAAAGGTCGCTGTGGGCTGCACCTATCCAGCTAAGGGCAAACTACATCATCCTTGAAAATATTCCAAATGGAGGAGCCCTGGTGATACAAAGCCAGTCCCTTCTTCCAAAATTACCGGACATTCGCACTGATGTTTCCCTTCGGTCTCCAGAAATGCTATGTTTTACTGAGACCAATCTGAAGTCAACGACGCCAGACCGATTTATTACAATTCCAGGGTATCGCCTTTTTCGGCTGGACAGAAAAACAGGACGTAACAAATCTGGAGGAGGGGTCGCAATATTTGTGAAGGAACATTTATCCGCCAATATAATTAAAGTGAAAACGACTGGATCAGACTCTCATGTAGAGGCGCTCTGGGTCAAGGTGAAAATTGACAAAAAGAAAGCAGCCACTTTGGCTTGTGTCTATCGACCACCTTCATCAAACCACGCTCAAATTCAAGCGGATTTCAACGATTTAGAGGAACAAATCCAACAAATAATTACGGCCTCTTCATCTCACCGTATCATTTTAGCGGGTGATCTGAATTCAGACCCTCAAACAAATCCAGCAGCAAATGAAAGGCTTCGGGAATTAGAAAGGTACGGGCTGAACTGTGTAGTACGCGAACCTACCTTTTATCGTGACCGTACGTGCTCATTACTTGATGTTGTGCTGATGTCTGATTCGTTGTGTAACGACCGATCACTAACAATGTGTTCTGTCCAAAAATGTGATTACGCGAGCCACCACCGTCGCGTATGTGTGCGAGTAACGGTGCCCCGAGCCAGACAAATGGCGCAGTACAGGACGGGCCGGAGATGGCGAATATTCGATAATGGTGCGTTTTTGACTGATGTAAGGAACATTGGATGGCACTCTGTTGTAAAACAAAATGAAACATGTCAACAGCAGTGGGAGGATTTTTCAAATACGCTTAACGAAATGTTAGATTTCCATGCTCCTATCAGAAAATTTAGAGTTCACAACCCCCATCCCCCACCGGTTTCGAATGAAACCCTCAATCTGGTGAAGCAGCGCAAACGATATAAAGAAACAAACGATCCAGCGTATCAGGAAATCAACACATTAACTAAACGGGCGATTCGCAAAGACTGTCGGGCAGATATAGCAAACCGCGTCCACAACTCAACATCCTCGTCATTGTTTCAGAAATTAAAATATGTAATTGCACCTAAACGTGGATACACAAAGCAACCTCAAAATTTAACACCAGATGACCTGAACGATTACTTTACAGCAGTAGGTACACACACTAGAGACGAGGTGGTTGCCGACTTCGACCGTTCGGGCCGAGAGAAGCTTTTTACTCGACTACCTAGGGTCAACGCTGGGTCAATGAGGGTCACACCAGTCATGTTGACTGAACTAAGGTGTGCTTTATTTTCACTACCCAACAAAGACTCTTCAATAGAAGGCGACGTCCCAATCCAAATTTTAAAACTGACATTTGATGCAATTGGACGCTACCTTTTACGTATCATTAACACTAGCTTTGTCTCTGAAACCGTGCCCTCTGCCTGGAAAAGGGCGACCGTCATTCCTCTATTTAAAAGAGACGATCCATCTAAAGCATCAAATTTTAGACCTATCACGAAAGTTCCTGGTATATGCAAAGTAGTAGAAAAGTTAGTACAAAAACAGTTGACAAGCTACCTCCAGAGCCAAAATCTATTGAGCGAAGATCAACATGGTTTCTTGCCGCAACATTCGACATGTACCGCCCTATTGACAATGACTGACGAAATTTTCAGGGGCATGGATCGATCCCAAATTTCCATATTGGTTCTCATTGATTTGAGTCGCTGCTTCGATGTTATTGATCACAAAACGCTCATTAATAAATTAGAATTGTTGCAAATTTCATCAGGCTGGTTTAAAAGCTACCTACACGGACACGTACAACGGGTTAAAGTAGGGGAAAGTTTTTCAAAGCCACTTCCTATCACAATTGGGACTTTCCAGGGTACTTGTCTCGGCCCATTACTGTACAACATTGCTAGCAACGATCTCGCATGCCACATTCCAGCTAAAATCAATGGCTTCAAGGTCACATCGGTGCGTTATGCCGATGACACACAGCTCGCTGTCACAGGCCCTCGAGATCAAATTGGGGAACTACAAAGAAGCATGGAAGAGTTGCTAGTAACGATGTCAACGTGGTTCCAACAACATGGCATGAAGGTTAATGCGGCAAAAACTGAATTTATTTTGTGTGGAGACAGGAGGCAGTTAAAGCGTATTGCGCAGCCCCCATTATTTTATTTTATGGGAGAGCAAATTCAATGTTCCAACAAAGTCAAAAATTTAGGAGTGGTGATGGATGAAACATTGTCATGGGAATATCATATAAAAAACATCACTGATCGCTGCTTTGGAATTTTGATCGGATTAAGCCATGTAAAGCATGCCTTGCCCGCTGAAGTGATGCCGCGCATTGTCGATTGTCTGGTGCTATCACATGTGAGATACTGTGTACAAGTGTATGGCAGTGCCAGTGTGACGTCTCTTAAGAACATCCAAAAAATCTTAAATTTTGCCGCACGAGTCATATCAGGACGCAGGAAATACGACCACATCTCTGATGTATTGCGTGAATTAGGTTGGCTAAATGCGTTAGATTTAGTCAAATACTCTGACTTGTGCATGTTGCATAAGGTTATAACTAGAACGAAACCTTCGTCGTTGGCGTCGCGCATCCAGTTCAACTACGAAATACTGGAGCGTGATACCCGACAATCAAAACTAGCCTTGCCTCGACCTAGAAAAAATCACGGAAAGCGCACATTCTTGTATAGGGCTAGCCATTCATACAATGCGCATATTTAATCTCAGTGTGTTCTGAATGCAGTGTCGCCCATTAGATTTTACATTGCTCAATAATTTTACGATGTCGGCAAAACAGGGCAAACTGTTTTAGCTCACTTTTTACTGTTTTAGCTCACTCATTTTTATGTTCATGTATGGAAGACCGAAGAATAAACCTGTCGTGTGGAACGGTCTGTTTACGTTAATACATACATACAAGCCAGCACTTGCGCGGCTGGTCCTCTCCCACTTACCCTCCTGGAGCTACCGATACCCGTTTCAGAGCACTGCAATGCACCAGGGCAACTGCAGGGTTGATCAAGTGGCTCAATGTCGAAACATCGGGGTTCTGGGACATATTCAAGGTCACGTCGCACGTGCATTCGAGTTTGCCCAGGGTAGGCACCACCACCGGCATGTGGGTATCCACGAATAGTTTCCATTCGGAAAATTTAGAGAAAAATCATCTTTTCATTTTTGCGCTAGGGGCCATCTTAGTTTGGCCCCATTATAAATCTATGGGAAATGGCACGTGCCTGCCGCGCGCGCTTCGAAGTTTTCCCACACTAGCGGACCTTGCCATCATCTAGATCATCCATCTGAGTGAGCGATATGCTGAAAATTTCAGAGAAATTTATCGAGCCGTTTTCCAGAGCAACAACTTTTTACCGATCTCAGACACGAATCGGAAAGCCCGGAGAATGGCTCAGGTTGTTTTTCTATAGAAAAACACGATTCTAAAGAATAGTGTTATTTTCAATATAGAACAGCAACCTTCGGTTATACCAGAAAAGAAGCCCAAGAAATTGTTGCTAAAAATCAAAAGGTGAATATTTTCCTTTAAATAAATGAGTAAGGTTTGTTCCGGTTTTCGGAAACCAACGAAGTTACCGTTCGAAATGGGACGATCCCAGCGGGACAGAGCGACGCTGAATTAAGGCCTGTCTATGCTTTGACATTTATTTGCATTTGTCATCATAATATTCGATTTCTTTGTCATTTATATCTTCAATTTTTCCCTAACGGTCAATTGCGTATTTTATTTCACCAAATCTGATCATCTAGTTTGAATTCCGCCTGGGCGTGCTGCCATTGGGGTTTCGGTCTAAAACTGCACGTTTCGAAGTCGAGCAGACAAACAATAAGGAGTAACACATATGTTCTCTGGATCCTGTTAGATTATGCAATGTTCTAGCATTCTACACTATTTCCAAAGACCTGACACCAACGCCGACGCAGATTAAGACATTTTCAGATACAAATATTGATGTATTTCCAATTTTAAATCTCGCGAAAAAATCGACTGATTTAGGGTGAACGGCGGCGCAATACCAAATATATTTTAAAAAGAAAGTATGATATCAAAAATGTTATTTGCTTTTGAGAGAAGACGCTTCAATTACCATAGCAACCAAATTTGAGCCCTCCGCCTTGGATACCGTGTGCGCTTTGCCAGGCTGATTGCATGTAATGCTACGACTACAACTGAACGCAGATGTTAGCTGGTTCTTAACACGCGCCCTGGAGGGGGGCGAAATCCGCCCACCCCTCTGGTTTTTCGAGGATAGCGCAAAAACGGCGGCGTTGCGCGCCGCCGTTTTTTGTATACCTGTTTAGAAATGAACTTCCCGCATTATGCAAAATTCTTGGCCTCAGGTCATCTCAGGTCAGGTCACCAGACCAGGTCACGTGATGACCTCAACTCCAAAACGTTTGCAGTAGTACCACAGCCACAGTTTTACGCCGATCGGTTTCAATCTTGCAGGACTTCATAAGGTCATAGATACAAACAATTTGTTTATCTCGGATTTCTAATATCGGTGACCTAAGGTCAGGTCAATTTTGTGACCGCCAACACGGTTTTATCAATAACTATCGACATAATGAAGATAGAGAAGAGAAAACGGTACCAATATGTTTGTCTCGTCGAGACACGTCTCTCAATATGCAACATGACCAACTAGGGTCACCACTTGACCTTGACCTGAGGTCAAATTTCTCAGTTGACCTAACCGGGTCAACATGAATATGATTCGAAGCGCCTTTACAAGACACACGCGATGGCGTAAAGAATATTGCTTTATTTTTATTAGGTAAAAGGTTATTTGGGGAAAACAGTTTTGAAAACAAAATCACCTTTTTGACATTCGATGACCTCTGGAGCCTAAACTATTGACCTGAGCTCAAATCTGAGGACACCCATGTCGATTCTATTTTTCAATGACTTTTGATTGCTTTTTTCGTTTGCTGCTAACTATCATAGTTCCCAAGATATTTGGGGGTGTTCGAACCGAAGTCTTTAAAACTTGAAAATCTGATCCTTGATGACCTCTGGTGACCTCAATATTGACCTGAAAAAAAATAACGAAATACTTTCGAAAGAGCTTGTATCGAGCTATCTAACTTCGTTTCCCGCTTGTCGCTACGTTGCGTGGTTTTCGAGATCATAGGGGGGGGGGGGGGCGAAATCCGCCCCCCCCCCTCCAGGGCGTGTAATTATCAGAGGCCCTCCAGGGCGCGTGTTAAATGAGCGTAAACAATGGTTTTGTCAATTAAAAGGAATAGTCGACATTGGATCTGGTATAAACCAATATGGTATTTACTAGCCATCTGGTGTAAAGGGAATAGTCCACCTTACCATGCGGTTTGAACTGAGATAGCAGAATTGTAGCTTAACTATATAAATCATATGATCCACGGTTCGTTTATCCTAGAACTCTACCTCAACGGCTCTAGAGCAGTGTTTGTCACGGGCCCACCCACCCCCAGCCCAGCTTGGCCCAGGTCCACGAACAACAAACCCAGGCCAAATCCAGGCCCGGTCAAATTCACAATATTCAGGCCCAGGCCCGGTCTGGCCCGTTCAGATTAAGCATATAATTATTTTCACAAAATTTGCAATAATTATCTTAGCATATTTACTTGTATACTATAAATGTCAAACAATGAACCAACTATGCTAACGAGAAAAAAAAACGCCACAGCCACATCAACAGTGTGTTGCTGTGTGAGTGAACTGCTGGTTAAAATATTATTGAGCTCTGACCTGAGCATGTGCCACGCGCGCATCACTTCAAAATTGTCAGTTCAAGACCCATCTAGAGCCCAGTGATTTCCTTAAAGTTGAGGCCCAGCCCCGGCTCAGCCCAGGCCCGGCCCAGGCCCAGCACAGGCCCAGCTCATGGCCCATAGAGGCAGCCCAGCCCATGGCGAACTCTGCTCTAGAACAGATTTTCGAACGCCCCGCCATAATTTATACCAGATCGCTGGATTATACCATATTGGTTTATAACTTACCAAGGTGAAGTATTCCATACCAGATGGCTAGTTTATACCAGAGTAGTTTATACCTGATCCAAGGTCGACTATTTATTCCCTTGGACGAATACCACACCAATTCTGGAAATTCGTATATACATGGCCGACAGTAGAATCCGTATTTTCATGGACGTTGACGTTTGCCGGCACCACTCCGATACCTATGCGGTTTCGTTGATGCTCTCGTTATATGACGATGTGCGAGCCTACCATTGCTTGAAATGTTGTAAACTCATGGACAATTTGCAGTTTTATTTGAAGATATGCATGGATATTTTGCCTTGCATGGACATCCTTTTGTCCATGAATTCCTAACCCAATTTTCGGAGTCTACCATGGGGAAGTCCATGAAATTCGTTCGTGGAGTGTATTATTTTCCAGCCCATGGTAGTCTCCGAAAATTTGGTTATGAATTCATGGACAAAAAAATGTCCATGCAAGGCCCATACATTGCGGCTAATTGTCAATGAGTTTACAACATTTGAAGCAATCTCGAACGCGATGACTAAGGACATCTCATCGAATTTACCATCATTTACCTAAAATTAAAACTAAATTGTAAATATTTCTTGGGTTTTTATTTTCGCCAAACCCTACGTGCTTGCATTTGGACAATTGTAGAGATCATGTTTTTATTTTTACTAAGATTAACGTGTATTTGCATGCTCTTAAGAATGCTTTTAAGCAAAGGAGCAGAGCTGTGAAGGAGACTTTAGAGGAGTTCCGGCTCGTTGACGTATGGCGTAAGCAAAATCCAGATGTGTCTCAATTTACATTTGCAAGGGGCACCTCTAGATCTCGATTGGATTATTTTTTCCTTTCAGATCACTTATGTTTGTCTGGAACACGCGTTGAATGTAATATAATGCCACCCTTCCTAGCAGACCACCGTGCCGTACAGCTTAAGGTTAGTCCAGTAGGTCAAACCAGAGGTCCAGGGTATTGGAAGTTCAATAATTCATTATTGATCGACGAAACCTTTGTTGATGAATTAAGCACGTTCCTTCAAGAAGCTTTAAGTGACAACGATGCACCAGACGTTCCGAGAGTGCTCCTTTTCGACACAGTGCTTTGTATGGCGCGTGGAAAAATAATTCAATACGCGTCGAGGAAGAAAAGGGCAAAAGAAGAACGATTGCTCAAGTTAGAAGAAATAATTTCTGCAAAAAGTAACACAAATATAAATGATCAGCAGCTGCAAAGAGCCATTGAGGAGAGAAATGAGATAATAGAGACTAAAACAAAAATAAATATGTTCAGATGCAAAGTTAACTGGGCGGCTTACGCTGAAAAGAGTTCTTCCTATTTCTTTTCATTGGAAAAGAAATAGGAATTGGAAGCTCACGGGCCATTCCAGCCTTGTTTTTGAATCATGTAATAGACACCGGCGAACTTTCCAACAATATGGAACAGATGCTAAACGAATGCACTGCTTTTTATGCAAAACTGTACAAGCGGGTACCTAGATCAGGCGACAAAGCCGATTCCTTTTTGGATTCGGTTGAGAAAATTACTGATGTACAGAGGGAGGAATGCGATCTCCGAATTACAGCCGCCGAATTGACAGCAGTGCTTTCGTCTTTGAAGCCAAATACAGCGCCTGGCCCTTATGGCTGGACAGCCGAATTCTTTAGAAAGTTTTGGGACATTTTCTGTCCACTTTTCCTGGCAGTGGTGAACGAAATTTATGAGTGTGGAACATTGCCCGAGTCAGTTTCTAGAAGTGTAGCAACCTTAATTCCGAAAAAGGGGAAAGACAAAAGGTATATAGACAATTTGAGACCAATAAGTCTTTTGCCAGTGCCTTAAAAAATCATTGCAAAATCTATGGCTTTACGTTTAAAAAAGGTGGTTAGCGACATAGTTCATACGGATCAGACGGGCTTCCTAAAAGGGCGCTATATTGGAGAAAATATTAGGCTAATTATCGATTTAATGGAGATCGCGGATCGCAAACAAATCAAATGAATGTTAATGCAATGTGATTTTCTGAAGGCGTATGACTCTATAAGTTGGGAGTACCTGAATGAGGTTAATAGGGCGTACGGGTTTGGACCAAAATTTCAACGGTGGATGTCGGTGCTTTACCCAACTGGAGCACATAGTGCTAGAATAAATGTGAATAACTACTTAACACCTGAGTTCAAAATTGAACGTGGAATAAGACAAGGATGTCCCTTGAGCTGTCTGATTTGGCTGCTATGTATGGAGCCGCTTTTGAGGAGAATTCGGTCAACTGATATTATCAGAGGGATAACAATTGCCGAGACGGAGATAAAGCTATCAGCCTATGCAGACGACTTAGCTCTTATCTTAGATGGTTCTGAACGGTCGTTACGGAATGCAGCTACCATGTTTGATGACTTCGGCGCAGTTACGGGACTGCAGTTAAATATGGGCAAAACGATTTGTACATGGATCGGTAGTGCAAGTCACCAACCACCTCCAATATGCCAGGAATTGAACATGCAATGGCTAGAAGAAGGAGAGGCTCTCGATCTGCTCGGGGTTAAAGTGTTTGCAGATGCTCAACGTACAAGGGATATTAATTACAGTTACAAAATTGAAGAAATAGAAAAAGCTATGTCCCCATGGATCCAAAGAAGCTAAACACCGCTAGGCAGAGTTATTCTTGTGAAGTCTCATTTTCTTGCAAAGTTTGTTCATTTGTTTGCTGTGATCGAGAATCCCGAAAAAGCATACATAGCAAGGCTGGAATCGCTTTTATTTAAGTTTATATGGGGAAAGAAAGATAAAATAAAAAGAGGAATCGCAAAAAGACAGTTCTTGGAAGGAGGCATTGGAGCGCCAGATGTCGAATCGTTTGCTAATGCGCTAAAAATATCGTGGATTAAGCGTTGGTTGGACCCAACACAGTGCAGTTGGAAGGTACTTGTGAATGATAGATTCGAAGTCGGTAGAAGATTAAACATATTTCACTGTAATATTGGAGACATGAAGATACGCAGCAGACATCTCCCTAAGTTTTGGGATCAGGCATTAACAGCATGGGCTCAAATACAGCAGAACGGTGGTGAGACAGGCGAGACAGACGAGTTCTTGGCACAGCCCTTGTTCCTGAACCGTAATTTAAATTTCGAATCATCAGTACCAGCCAGACAATTGCGGGCAATGGAGTCTCACAATGCTGCGTATGTAAAAGACTTGTATAATTTCTCGTTAAAAAGGTGGTGCACCGCCATGGCAATCAAGCAGAAATGGAGTCACTTAGACATTATGACATGTAACTCTTTAGTGAGCGGGATACCATTGGAATGGCGACCACTACAACGGTGCGGCGAACCTGGTTTGGACTCAACTATGGCTTTGAAAACGTTAATGTCTGTGGAAAGCACTACGAAATGGGCTTATAAAACCTTAGTGGCACCTAAACTGACCGATCAGTGTTCATGCGAACGTAAATGGAATGCAGAGATTGGGGTTGTTCCGGACTGGAGAAAGATAACTAAGCATTTAACAGAAAGTACAACAAATATTGAGCTTAGGTGGTTGCAATTTCGCATATTGCACAAAATCCTTCCAACACGTAAGATGCTAAAAATATTTAAGATAATTGATAATGATCAGTGCGTTTTCTGTAAACAGGCTGTAGAAACAGCACTACACCTGCTCGTCCATTGCCCAAAAGTCAAAGCTTTTTGGGATGAGATATGGAGAGCTTTTAAAAGGTGTAACGGGGAATACCGAACAATGGAACTGACTCCTCGTAAAATTATGTTCGGAGCCGAGACAGGCAGAGATTGTGACTTGAACCTGTTCTTGTTGCTGGCCAAATGGTTTATATGGAAGCAAAGTAAAAAAGAAAGTGACCTTAATATCCGTCTGTTTTTAGTACACTTAGCGTCGTTCAAAAATGTACAATCGTGTGTATATAGCTTGAACGGCAAAGCAGAGGAGTTTAGTACGCTGTGGAGAGCCACAGCAAAGGCGATCGATGTGCTAGCAGTTTGAGATTGTTCTAGTGTAAATGATGTTCTTATGAGAGAAGTAGGTACGCTTCGAAGTGATGTGAAGTTTGGGAGTGAGTGAGGCCGTGTGAGCGGTCGGTTCGTTTCGTGTTTATGTAACGTTTCTGTTTTGGGTTTGTTTTGGTATGTTGATGCTTGACATTCGTTATATGAGTGAGTTTAAAATAAATTAGCCCTTCAGTGGGAACAACTCAAAAAAAGAAGAAAAAATACTTTTAAAATTTACAATTATTTGGTGAGGTTTAAGGTTGGCGATGCCTAAGATTTATATCAAACATTAATTGGAAACACCAAACACAACTTTTCGGTTACATGTTACTAACGCAACATACTCGTTATATTTAACGCAATTGCTTCGTCATTTCACTGTAACATTCCACTGTCATTCTCACTGGCAGTGGTATCGTTGGTTTTGACCTGAACTTATACACTGGTGTTGTTGACATATCCTTTAGTGTGGGGAGAGGATAGACATTCAATGTGTGATTTGTAACTGACGCAACAATAATTGCACACGGAACTTAAACACCGTACCTATATAACGTAGGTTCTTGGTATATTGTCGACGGGTCAGTTAACGCTCGTGTCTATTTGTGTACAGTTATACAGCAGTTGCAGCAGAATGCCAATCTGTATTTGCGGCACATGCTTACAACTAAATAAACAAATCACAAATACAAAACAACGAACATTCCTATACAGAGAACGCTTATCTGAAGGCATCTGGAAGGAACTGGATAGCTCTTTGCTGTTCTCCTAAGATACAAGAACACTCTAGTTTTGACTACAGTGTTGAATTATGTTGAATTAATTAATAAGTTTGGTTTTGTAACGCAGCCTACTGGCACTTAAAGGACCAAAAATAAATGTTCCACATTTTTCCATAAGGTATTTACGTTTCAAATAATTGTAACTTAATTAGAAACTTATTACATAATAAACCAACCAGAATATATCTAGTTTAAAACAGTAACGCCATCTCATGAGAAGAACGGCGTTAGCGGTGGTGCTGCCATCTATTGTCAAATGTATAGAATTAATGCCAGATTGCTAGTGCTGCGTATGACACACCATCTAGTATACTTTTTGCCTCTTTCGGGCGCTTTAGTATGTTTTGTAGAAGAAACTAAAACACCCCAAAACTGCCAGATTTGTTCATAAATGTGATTATACACAGCAAATTTAAGTGAAATATTGCATTGTAAGAGCATATACTTATACATTAATTCATAAAGTTTCAATTGATACCAAAACACACAGGAAAAATCCGCGTTCTTGCGAACTACAGACCCATTTAGCCCGAAACGCCCCAATCGCCCGAAACATTACCCGGAAAAAGCGCCCAGTGAATAAATGCTTCGTGAAACGGGTATTGCCACACCAATTATATTGCATCAATATAGCAAAGCATGAGCAAGCGTCACTCTAACAGTGACGACCCGTTACAACAACAACAACAACAACAACAACAACAACAACAACAACAACGTATCGAGGCGACGACAAAACAATGTCAACAACGAACGACGCAACAACACGTCAACAACTTCGTAACATGCTTGACGGCATAACATGGCGTCTGTAGCGAACAAGGATCTTCGATGGAGGGTCACTAGTTTGCCAGGGTTCATAGGCCATAGTTAAGCAGGGACAGTGCGTTTCAGAAAGGAGAACGTCCCAGCGTACCAAACACCATCGCCCTGGCACCGGATTGGCATTGGACAAGATTTACCACCAAAAGTGGATCAGAGTTGAAGACTGTCAATGGTCAGCCCGGGGACCGGAGGATCAGGGCAGGCATGTGAATCGCCTTATGAACAAGCTCAGCTGTCATTGAACCGGCCACATGCTCACTTCGAAAGGTCTGATTAATTTAAGAAGAGACAGAGAAAAGCAAATGTCTTGGATCCTCAAAAGGCAGATTACCATAATATAAACGGCACTTTTCGAATTATGACACGACGGGACACCTTTCCGTTATTAACCTGTAACATTGCGCATCTTCTGTGTGTTTGGTACTCCAACAGAGCATCTTCAGCCGGTGCATTTTCAGAATTCCAGAAAGTCCAGTTTTCAGAGCGTCCAGTAATATACGTATAGCGTCACAAGGTTTGACAGACGCGGAACGGCCTGATATCACTTTCTGTCCTAGATCGTCCGCACAGTGGAGAATCGACAGCTTGTGGATGTTCCGTTACTCGGTGCTCCACGAGTCCTCGAAGTCCTTCTGCAGCTGGTTCATCCAGACCGAGTGGTCCACCTCCCACTCGTCCGTGTCCAGGCCACGGCCGGAGGAGTTCACGTCGGTAACCACAAAGGTAACGACAACGGCAACGATGGCAACAACAATGAAGATGGGGATGATGAAGATTGCGATGGGCCCAAGGCTGAATGCTGGAAGAAGAGAACGAATGTCAGGTGCTTGCGGCACCGAGCTAAGCGAAATGTTGCGGGATAAAATGAAAGCGCATATAATTTAGCATAAATCACAAACCGGTTTCATACAAGCAACTCTAGAAAAGCGTACTGACTGCATAAAAACTGATTCGGAGACGAGAGGCTAATCTACCTGTTTTTCCTACTGACTATATACTTTATATATATATATATATATATATATATATATATATATATATATATATATATATATATATATATATATATATATATATATATATATATATATATATATATATATATATATATATATATATATATATATATATATATATATATATATATATATATATATATATATATATATATATATATATATATTATATATATATATATATATATATATATATATATATATATATATATATATATATATATATATATATATATATATATATATATATATATATATATATATATATATATATATATATATATATATATTATATATATATATATATATATATATATATATATATATATATATATATATATATATATATATATATATATATATATATATATATATATATATATATATATATATATATATATATATATATATATATATATATATAATATATATATATATATATATGATATATATATATATATATATATATATATATATATATATATATATATATATATATATAATAT
>JAXIVJ010000191.1:147500-151978 GCA_036785665.1 Chirona hameri | reverse complement strand
TCAGCCATTCAGCGATGGGGACTTGGGAATACGACGATGCCCGTTGTGGTACGGTATATATTAAACGCTGAGTAGGTTGAACAGTTCTCTTTAAAGTGAATAGGTCACCTTGAAAGTTGTCTTGAAGTTCAACCATTAGGTGCATCTTGAGCTCAAAACTTATGAATATGACTTTGGTTTGGACAACTGATGGATATATGTGGAGTAAAGAAGTTAGTTTCTCTTTCTATTTCACGAGAAATCGTACGATAGCAGCTGGCGTTCTGGCTCCGCCCCGCTCGCGCCTGACGCCAAGTACAGTCTCTGACAAGGGGCCGCCGCGCCGCCCGGCGGCTGAGCGGATATTATCGAGGCGTCGTGACCAGAGACTACGTGCCCGAGAGTGTACCTTGCCTCCGGCGGCGCGGCGGAGCGAGCGTTCATTCCCCGATCGTGGCCCGGAACAGCGGGATTGAAATCGGGCCCTCTAGTCCTGTGTCGAAATTACTTAACGTAGAGAGGTAATTCTTTCACCACAAACCATTTTTAGATCTGCTCTACAAATCTGCTATCTCAGTCCAAAACCCCATGTTAAAGGTGAACTATTCCCTTTAAGAGTATGTTGCCGGATGTTTTATTTCATGGCATGGCAGTTGTTTGTGGGGTAGCGTTGGAGCTCTGCTAAGTGCCCGTCAGTTGAGAAATAACACTAGAGACCACCCACACTGGTTTATACATGGAGATGCAAGTAACGCCTTTGGTTATACTGGTATGGTTTATACTGGTATGGTTTATACTGGTTTATTCCTGCAACGCCTTTGGGAAGCGGTAGGCTAGCGCACGGTATGATCATTACCCTGTCCAGAGATCGCAATTTGATTCGCCGATGTTCCCCAAGGTGTTGTCTTCCACACTGTTCGACAGTTTCTCTCCCCTCAGGCACGTAGTCTCTGATCATCATTACCCTGTGCGGAGATCGCAATTTGATTCGCCGATGTTCCCCAAGGTGTTGTCTGGCTGCCACTACACCAATTGAAAAACAAAAACGCCACTTCCTATCCACGGTATCTACGCGACCGCAGCAATCGACAAGTTTCATGTCGCGTAACCATATTAAAAAAACTATGTACATATTTTTTCTCTCTCATAAAAAGACGATCGTGGTGTTAAATTTGTCTATAAAAAAAGTTGTATAAATACCATACAAAAACTACTAACTATATGTAATACGTTTTGGCCTCTGATTGGTCAGAATCGTGTGACCGTCACACATGATGATTCAGTCGTCCGACGAACGCCATTAACCCGGCAGTAACTGGGGTATATTCTGTAACACGACTCACTGGGGGGGGGTAGCCCCCCCCCCCCCCCCTGGTACTTCAGAACCAATTATCGCAGCGGGACGCGCAATGCGGCATTCGAAAGCGCTCAAATAGATAAGCCTAACGCACAATTACAAAATTTCAAATTAAGGTCACATGTCAGGTCACGGTCAAGGTCAACGTCAAAATCGAGGTATTTGAGTTTATGGACAATACTTGCCATCCATGGCCTTATATTGCACCTATAATCCCCCAAAGTGCTGTCAAAGGTATGATACATATCTCACATGAGCTAAAGTGAGATTGTTGGAAAATATCAAGGTCAAGGTCAGGTCACAAAAGGTCACTACACACAAAATATCTACGAAAGTCATGAAGCACATATTTTATGGATGGTTTTACGCGTAGAATTCGATAGTGATAGTCATTTTACCACCTGACTTCATTTACGTGAAGTTAGTGTCAAGTTCAGGTCAAGTTCAGGTCACTGAAGGTCAAAATTTGAAATTGATAAATCGAAATGAAAAAAGCATGTTTCTATATCAGTTTTATCTAACAAATACATGGTTACGGTCATGGTTACGGCAGATGATTAACCATGGCCAAATTGAGCCAAGCATCATGTGTGACGTCATGACCGTTTGCGCATCTATAACATTTTTTAACCATGTTTTTTTGCAAACTTTGTTAATTCGTTTTTACTGCAACTATGCTATTGCATCTTTCGACAAAATGACTGAAGTTTGGTATATGATATTTATTTTTGTTAATGTTAAGCAAAAAAACAAAATGACACTTGTCCAATGGACGAGTCGTAAACGGCGTCGTAAAACTCAATGATGAACAAAAAGACGAAGGAAACAGTATAACCAGGAAAAGGTTAACGTGTGAATGTAGTCACGTTATTGAGAACCGTGCCTGATAAAAATGCGCCCTACTTTACTTTTCCTTCGAGAAAGAGAGAAGTATGCGCTACAACAAACTTTTCCAATAATTCCCTCAAGATTAGTGGAGAGTTTATTCCTTCGTGGAAGTGGGGAATTCTGAGTCTGACAATGAGTAATTCTGCTGCCAATAGTTAGCCGTCAGAGAGCGATGCCTTACACGTCAGCAACACTTTGGACGTGATAAAGTTAGCGCTCTTGGCTGCCTCGAGTTGGCCTCACGAAGGTTAGTTGGCCTGCAGCCAGTTCCATCCCGGGAACTAGGTACTTATAAAAGGCACCGAGAACAGCGGTTAGGGACGCTAGTTCAGATACAAATTGTGACATTTTGCCGAGATTTCACCCAAGGTTGCACAATAGAGCCGTAAGTATGTATTAGTGGATGGTTAACCCGTTTACCCGGTACAACCATGGTTAACACAATTATATTTTTTCTCAAGAAGTAACTTGAACCGCCATCCCGTTGACCCGGTAACCCAGTGACTCTTTAACCCATATTTACTTTTTCTGGAGACACTCAGAAGAGACACTCACAAGGAGACACTCAGAAGAGACACTCACAAGGAGACACTCAGAAGCGACACTCACAAGGAGACACTCAGAAGAGACACTCACAAGGAGACACTCAGAAGCGTGTTCATGCCGAACCTTTAAAAATGAGGCACCCTGTTCACGTTCTTCCGCACACCGATGCTGCTTGGGTGACCTGTAGGTAACCTGTAGGTGACCTGTAGGTGACCTGTAGGTGACATGTAGGTGACATGTAGGTGTTTGGGTGCCCTGTAAGTGTGACAATCGGCGTGCTCTCGTCTCGAAGCCTTAGACACCATCATCAGTCGAACGGCAGAATTGCGCGGCCAGGAGCAGTAAGCGCCATCACGCGTCTTCACGCCAGGCTGCCCGTCACAGAATGCCCCCCCCCCCCCGCCCCCGGCCACCCCACGCACGACACACCGGGCACAGTCCTGCACCACGTGGCCCGGGGTCGGGTCACACAGGCTCCGCCCGCCCCCCCCCCCCGGCCACCCCACCCGCGACACACCGGGCCCCGTCCTGCACCACGTGGCCCGAGGTCAAACCGCATCACACAGGCTCCACACCGACCAGCGAACAGGCTCCGCCCCATGCCGAGCCGAGCCGCGAGCGGTAGAGGAGCGGCAGCCTTCCTACGGAATCCGCGGATACCCGACCGGTCAGCTCAGGTGGTTAGAGCGTCGTCTTGGTACCGCAAAGGTACACTCAGAAACACTTTTTAGAACTTTTTCTGAATTCTCTTCCCTGAGAACACCGCACGGTTTCCAATATCGAGACCTTT
Source organism: Chirona hameri (assembly GCA_036785665.1). Lineage (NCBI taxonomy): Eukaryota > Metazoa > Arthropoda > Thecostraca > Balanomorpha > Balanidae > Chirona > Chirona hameri. Next base: position 148,418 of record JAXIVJ010000191.1, on the reverse strand, counting down.
CAGTGGATTGTCTTGCATAATAAATATACATGATCTCCGGCGTTGGTTGTTGAGAGTAAATATGTCTCCAGCTGACCATTTTATGTCTCTGAGACCATCAGGCAGTCAACGAACAAGAAAGGTTTGTTCCGATCGAGGATCGAACCTGCGCATGTTTTTGCAGTCAGCTATTGAGAACAGTGAATGGTCTCCTGAGAGAATCCCGCAAAAATCTCCGTTGAAAGCATTGCATGCAGATGGCGCCACCATAGCACTGCAGGTGTCGCTGTAATCGCAACGACGGAAACCGACTTTTATTCAAGTAAATACCGAATAACTATTATTTTTTCGATTGCTTTGATTTGTAAATATTACTTTCATACCATCATTTGTTGACCAAACAATATTTATACACGGAAAGTCGGTAATTATCAACCTCACCCAGCAATTGCCTTGGTTGGTACAGTCTTTTGGCCTACCCTTGTACAAGCCGCGCCGTAGCTCAGTTGTAGACTGCTCGCTTAACATGTGAAGGGTTCCCGGTTCAATCCCAGCCGGCGCCGCTACTTTTTCAGGCATTATCAAGCAAGACACAGTGTTCACGGTGAGAACCTTGCCAAAAAGAAATTTGAGACCAGAAGACCCCTCGAAAGTTCTCGTAAAATGTGGCTCTCTGCTATCTACTAAATCGACGCCTGTATGGTTTCTGAGAACTCTCAAGAGTATCCGATGTCTGTCAGTGTAATGGGTTTGACAGTGGTGGTAAAGTGTTCTGTCCTTATGGATAAGGTTGAGGACAAAATGTTCCTTCTCATGAAGTACTGGGGGGTCAAAATGCCAGCAAAAATCATAACTATGGCATTTCTGTGAAAATTTACTCAGCGATCATGTTCTTAGAAATACTGATCGTCAAAACAACTTCAGATGTATTATTCACTT
>JAXIVJ010000191.1:0-142500 GCA_036785665.1 Chirona hameri | reverse complement strand
GCTAGTGAAGTTGGGGTCGATGGCCTCCTCCCTTGGATCCAGCATCAGCCCATGTAGCTCAGTTGGGAGAGCGCCGGACTTCTGACCTCACCCAGTAGTGGCAGCCCGGGTTCGAGTCGCTTCGGCGCTCACCATTTGCCCCTGACTGGGATGGCCTGTGGCGGTGGCGGCGGTTGCACTCAAGGTCAGGTGACGTCAGTGGGCGGGGCGGACCGTATCCAGGTATGTCGGACACGTACAACTTTCGCTTCTAAATTCTGCCGGACGCCAGGAATTGTTTGATCGGGTGGTGGGGTCAGGACCTGCGCAACAAGCTACTATGCATAGCGCGGAGTCTGCCCTCGGAAATCCATCCATTCCAAATATTCGGACTAAAATTATTAAAAAAAGTATTAGCCATTCTTGCACGTTACGTATATGAGCGAGCCGTATTTTGTCTTCGTCCCAAAGCCTTCCCCAGACAGTACGAAAAGATGATCTGCTTACACGGTGTGAAGCAGATCTGCCAGAGGCCGCTGTAGGTTCTCTTGTTCATCACCTGCCCAGTGCCGTTTGAGAACCGCTCGTTGGTGGCCAGCCACGCTGGCGTTGTCATGGCAACGGCCACGAGGGTGACGGAGGTCAGGGCAGCGCCTGGGGCGATCCAGCGCAGAAGACGCACAGCGCGGTTCAGCGTGCCAGTCATACCGCCACCTGTCGACGGAAGTTAACATGTCATGACATGTCTGCAGACCGCTTAGCCTGCAGACTCAGGGGGGGGGGGGGCAGAAGGTGTAGTTTTTGTTGTTGTAAAATGTTGTTTTGTTGTTGTAAAATTGTAGAGATTTTGCTATACGCTGCAATATGCATTTAGTGACCCATTTGGTGCCCATTCGGTGCTGGTGCCCATTACCCATTTTGTCCAATCAATTAATTAAATCAATCAAATCAATTAAATATCCACAATATGTAAACATGCTTGCCCTATTCCGATTCCCAAATGGGAATGTGTAACTCACTTTCTTATTCCTTATAGTTAATTTTCCAAATGGGAAAATCACATTTTTGAACTTTGTGAAGCGCTATCAATGTCATAAAACCTTGCATTGTCTTTGTACATCTGTTAAAGCATTTAATGTTTAGACGCTGCTTCGGTTTTTCTAGATGATGTCCCACACTCGGACAAGATACTTGCAAGACAAATACATGTTGGTTAGGAAACACGTTTTATTTCCTCCCATATATAATATAAATTTGCACCTGTATTTTTCCAGCGCATTCATCCGAGTTATTACATTCAGAATACAATTTGAAAATGGGTTTATAGGGATGCAAAGTGGCTGTTTGGATGTTCTGTTTGGATGTTCAATTAAAACCGGAATGACTTGGAAAGCAAATGTAATTACTACGTTGACGATGTTCAGTAATTGATTGTCCTGACGGCTCGTGCGAGGAACATAAGAAACATTTGGTAACATAACTCTTGGAACATTTTAATCGGCTTTAGTCGGCAAGTTTGTACTGAATAGCCTACAGCAATCTGATTTGAATTTGCATTACGTTCTTACGTTCTGCGGTGTTGTAATTATTTACAGCTCAGTGAAATACGGTTTACAATATGTGGGACCAATAACCATCACTATTTAGCATCACTAATTAGCATCACTAATTAGCATCACTAATTAGCATCACTAATTAGCTCCCAATCGATTCGCATACCTATATCCAATCAACGGCGGGGAATTTTGTTGAAATTATGATCACTTTTATCCTCGTAAATTGTAACCTTTGATGAGTTAATTACCATCAAGGGCGGATCCAGGCGGCCGTTGGGGGGGGGGGCAAGCCGTTTTTTAGCGGACCTTACCTACCCCCAATTTCGAATTTCTTCCCGGATTTGGGCCACTTTATTTTGCAGCCACACGATTTCGATTTGTTTTTTAGGTTTTCGCCTTTTGGGATATCGAAAAAGGAAAGATGTCAGCATGCAGTTTGTATTGTTCCGACATTGCCTTACACTGAGCAAAACTATGTCAATTGTCAGCTGTACCAGGGGCGTCGCAGATCATTTTTGAGTGGGGGGTCGGCTGAAATGACGAGAAAAAAATGTACCCCAATTTGTTATGCGTGTATTTAAGCAGCATTTTTAATGTGGATTTGCATGTAGGTACTAGGTACTTGTTATTTAGCGCCACGAAGCGGCGCGAATTTTTTCGGGTTTGCCTGATAAAACCCAGAAACATAGCCATGTTTAGCTTCTTAGCCTTGAAGAGGATAAGAAGCTAAAAATGTTATTCATTCAATTCAGCGTTACGACGAAACGAAGACAATGACGATGGCTTCGTTATGACGATGGCCACTGATGTAACGCCGCGAAGCGGCGTGAACATTTTTATTTTAGGTCGTGGAAAACGCAATCTTAATATTGGAACCAGACCGTGAGTGGAGCCAAGCCTCAGGATCTCCTTTTCCTGGTTGCACATCTCGGTATGATGAAAAATGTTGAAATGAAGGTAGTTTTTCATATACATTAGCCTCGGATAGTAAATCACGATGACCGGTGTCAGTCTGCGCTCAATAGTAAATATGATAATAGTAACTGTAGTCTGTATACATACCTATGTACCGAACTGTAACAAACAACTGGTAACGGTGCAAATGGTTTCAAAGTACTTTGTTGCTACTTAGCAAGAGGCAGACCGACATTTCCGCGCATAAATGGTCCCTGTGGATCTGGAGGAGCCTGGGTGAGATTGCTTGGGGAGATGGTCCTGGCCTGGTCCCCACTATTAGCTCTTCGGGCCAGCAAGTTGGGCACCGCTGGAACAGCTTCCGGTTGCCAAGTTCCGCGTCTTTGCGTTCGCGTCGCATTTTTCGGAACTCGGCAGACTAACTAAACATGTATGTAGCCCACTTTAAAGTTAATATTTTATGAAGAGAGTTGGCCCTGGGGCCAGCAATAACCGCCAAGGAGAGCATCTGCAAGACACTTAATGGAATTAATTTTCCAAATTTGTATATGCAATTGCGAAACTTGTGTCATGCCACGAAGCGGCGCCCAATTTTACAGTTTTTGACTGTGGCTAGCTGGATTTTGACTGCTTCAATTTTGGGATGCCTAGTACCGTTCTAAAAACGCAAATATAGCATGCATTAGACTTAATGTCTTGGGGGGAAACATAGTTAGGCCCCTCTTAAACAGGCTTGGGGGGGGGCATGGCCGCGTTCGCCCCCCCCCCCCCCCCACCACCCCTGGATCCGCCCTTGATTACCATGCATATTATTATGCACCCAATGTGTGACACAATCAATATACTAAATGCAAAGTGTTTATGCCGATGAGGAAGAGCTTTAACGTCGTTTGAGACCGAGGCACCCGAAAAAGACATCAATCCACGTATCCCTCAGTTACCAAGCAGCAAACACGAACCAATCACGATCATTAACGGACAACCCACGGCGTCGAACTTACGGAGATATCTCGAGAACTCCACTGTACTCAAATAACTGCGGTCCAGCGAGTCGGACTTACGGAGATATCTCGAGAACTCCACTGTACTCAAATAACTCCGGTCCAGCGAGCTCACGGCATTTAATTAATAACAGACCTCCGCCATATGTCAGGGAACGGTGGCCTGACTCGGCCCCGGCCCAGTCTGGTCTCAGCCTGTGCACGAGACGCTGATGTGGACATACCTCATGCACACCTGGCTAGTCACGGGTCGGCTCTCAGCTAATGCTGGCGACAGGTCACGGGACGGGCCCAACTGCGGACCTCGTCAGCAGCTAATGAGAGTTGGTAATGACGGGATTCGTTATATGCCCCTGCGCGGAGCTACGGCCAAGGGTGTGGCCACGGGAGACGAGAAGGGACATGGCATGGACATATCGTTAATGATGTGAGGAAGCATATTTACTATGAGGAGGGAGATAGGGGAAGAGGGGACATCAGGAGGAAGGAGAGAGGGAGAGAGGGAGAGAGGGAGCGAGGGAGTGAGGGAGTGAGGGAGTGAGGGAGAGAGGGAGCGAGGGAGCGAGGGAGCGAGGGAGCGAGGGAGCGAGGGAGCGAGGGAGCGAGGGAGCGGGGGAGCGAGGGAGCGAGGGAGCGAGGGAGCGAGGGAGCGGGGGAGCGAGGGAGCGAGGGAGCGAGGGAGCGAGGGAGCGAGGGAGCGAGGGAGCGAGGGAGCGGGGGAGCGAGGGAGCGAGGGAGCGAGGGAGCGAGGGAGCGGGGGAGCGAGGGAGCGAGGGAGCGAGGGAGCGAGGGAGCGAGGGAGCGAGGGAGCGAGGTGGAGCGAGGTGGATAGAGGTGGAGAGAGGTGGAGAGAGGTGGAGCGAGGTGGATAGAGGTGGAGAGAGGTGGAGAGAGGTGGAGAGAGGTGGAGAGAGGTGGAGAGAGGTGGATAGAGGTGGAGAGAGGTGGAGAGAGGTGGAGAGAGGTGGAGAGAGGTGGAGAGAGGTGGAGAGAGGTGGACGGACGGAGAGACGGACGGATAGTGAGTTAGTGGTTGAGTGGACCGTCGAAACTGCATTTAGTTATGTGACGGAGAGACGGACGGATAGTGAGTTAGTGGTTGAGTGGACCGTCGAAACTGTATTTAGTTAGGTGACGGAGAGACGGACGGATAGTGAGTTAGTGGTTGAGTGGACCGTCGAAACTGTATTTAGTTATGTGACGGAGAGACGGACGGATAGTGAGTTAGTGGTTGAGTGGACCGTCGAAACTGTATTTAGTTATGTGACGGAGAGACGGACGGATAGTGAGTTAGTGGTTGAGTGGACCGTCGAAACTGCATTTAGTTATGTGACGGAGAGACGGACGGATAGTGAGTTAGTGGTTGAGTGGACCGTCGAAACTGTATTTAGTTATGTGACGGAGAGACGGACGGATAGTGAGTTAGTGGTTGAGTGGACCGTCGAAACTGCATTTAGTTAGGTGACGGAGAGACGGACGGATAGTGAGTTAGTGGTTGAGTGGACCGTCGAAACTGCATTTAGTTATGTGACGGAGAGACGGACGGATAGTGAGTTAGTGGTTGAGTGGACCGTCGAAACTGCGTTTAGTTATGTGACGGAGAGACGGACGGATAGTGAGTTAGTGGTTGAGTGGACCGTCGAAACTGCGTTTAGTTATGTGACGGAGAGACGGACGGATAGTGAGTTAGTGGTTGAGTGGACCGTCGAAACTGCATTTAGTTAGGTGACTTTTAATGAAATTAAGATAGCAGCAGTATGCCGGATTTCAGTAATCTCTCACACTGGTCGCGCCTAACCTGACCATAACGGGTCATATTGGCTCTGACCGTTCAGGAACACGTCCCTGAGCATGGTCTCCAACGTTACCCCTTCCAAAGCGACATAGATGCAGGTGACTATAGTGTTTGACTTTCTGTCTGTTATACTTAAAGGTTAATTTAGGGCGCCATATCTTCTCCATTGACCCAAATAAATCGTGTGGTCCAGATGAATTGCCGTCGAAAATTGTCAAACTTATTGCACTCCTAATTTATGAACCTCTCGCACGACCATACAATATCTGTTTGGAAAAAGGAATATACCCTTCAATTTGGAAACAGGCTAATGTCGACCCTATTTATAAAAGAAAAGGCTCACCATCAGATCCCACAAACTATCGCCCAATAAGTATTTTCTCTTGTCTATCGAAGGTGTTCGGCAAAATAATGTGCAAACACATTTACAAGCATCTTACTGATAATCAGCTGATTTCACAAAAGCAAAGTGGGTATAGGCCTGGACACAGTACACAATTACAACTTCTGCACCTGACACATAACATGTACTCAAATCTAGACAAAGGGAATGACTTTACCGCAATATACTTGGATATATCCAAATATTTTGATCGTATTTGGCACAAGGGCTTGCTTATAAAATGTGAATCCGAATTCGATATCTCTTTTGAAGTGGCTTGGGTCATACCTAAAAGATCGTAAGCAAAGAGTGAGAGTTGGTGAAACGTTTTCAACGACGGTAACTATTAACTCAGGATGTCCCCAGGGGTCTGTTTTAGGCCCACTTCTTGCATTGTTGTATTTAAATGGATTGACAGACAGATTAGAAAACGACGCTCTTCTATTCGCAGATGACATATCACTATATGCGCCACATAAATAATGTAACATCCTCCAGGTACAACAATCACTTCAGAAGGACTTAAATTAAATATACTCTTATGGAGAGGAGTGGCATATAACATTCAATGCGATGAAAACCATCATGCAAACCTTTTCGACCAAAAGCGAGATACAATTACCGCAACTTACATTTGGATGCAACGTCATACAGCAGGCTAACGAACATAAACACCTGGGTCTAACTCTGTCCAAAGACCTAAGGTTTCACTCACACGTCAATGAAATAATACAAAAAGTAAACAGAGCCATGAGCCCCCTTTACCCCATAGCTAAGTACATACCAAGAGACATACTTGCCCAAATATACACGACTTATGTTCAGCCCAACTTTGATTATTGTGATATAGTGTACGCTGAACATTTGACTTTCCACGGCTCACAAAGACTTCAAATACTACAAAATAGAGCTGCACGGCTTGTAACAGGTGTGCCATTTAGAACTCCCAAACAGACTTTTACAAGACCTGGGCTGGAACACGTTATCTGTAAGACGCGATATGCACCGACTTATCATGTTTTTTAAGCTAACTAACATCGACGCCAGACTTCCTGACTACATCACTAACGATCTTCCCCATACGCACCGACAAGATACAAGGAGAGCACTCCGAAACGCATCCACACATTCACTTCCACCAAACAACACTACACTTTTCCAAAAATCCTTTATCCCTGCCACTACCCGTGATTGGAACAAGCTTCCGGAATATATCCGTTCCATCACATCACCTAGATCCTTCAAACGAGAAGTGTTCCGGCTGCTTGGTGTCCCGACTCCGCCAGCTTACTATTCTTTAGGCGCTAAAATCGGGAACACTTTGCACACAAAACTAAGAGTCGGTAATGTCTGACTTGAATGCACATCTTTACTCCATTCAGAAAGTCACAGCACCTTCCTGTGATTGTAGAAATGTTTCCGAAACCACAACCCACTTCATCTTACAATGTCAGCTTCATGTACATTGCAGAGCCAGATTATATCGAACAATATCAGACATCCTACAACTCGACTTTTCACAGCTGCCACGTCACACACAAACCCACACTCTCTTACACGGCACACAACTCAGCACCGGCGTGCGAGTCGGGGTCGTCCGGTCGTTCCAGTCATTTCTTTTAGAATCAAAGCGATTCCATATTGAATAACTTTGCACGGCGAGGTGGGGCGGTGTCTTGGTGTGGCTCGGCGGCCTGCGCTGCTGGATGGGGTGGTGGGGTGATGCCCCCGTGACGGCGGTCGGAGACGGTTTATTTGTTTGTTTCCTTTTTCTGCGAGAGGTGCCTCGTGATATGCCCTAGAGCATTTGCACCGATCGCCTATATGTTTGTTCATGACTCTATTTGTTTCGAAATATATTTTTGATTGATTGATTGATTGATTTCTACAATTCCTAACCCAGAGAGCAGCTGCATGTTTGATAGATGAGTCACTGGCTTACTGACGCCACTCTGAATTGTATTCATCGTCAGCTTCTGCACATAAGGAAGATATGACTGACTTTGACATTCGGAAGACAATGTTGATCTGCCACACCAGACTTTCGGCTCAGACAGACAAGCCGAGTACTCTTTCAAATGTCGCCGCGGTCTGCGTCACGCTGGTCTGGTCGCTGTGTGACGCTGGTCTGCGTCACGTTGGTCTGGTCGCTGTGTGACGCTGGTCTGCGTCACGCTGGTCTGGTCGCTGTGTGACGCTGGTCTGCGTCACGCTGGTCTGGTCGCTGTGTGACCCTGGTCTGCGTCACGCTGGTCTGGTCGCTGTGTCACGCTGGTCTGCGTCACGCTGGTCTGGTCGCTGTGTGACGCTGGTGTGCGCCACATTTCACACTCAGTGTCGAACTGCCAGTTCCAATACCGCACCTCCCCTCCCAATATTGTATCGCTCAGCAAAATATCTAACTGCTTACCGGCAGCCATGTATCAGAATCGTTCACAGTTGGGTCTGATTTATTTCCCCATTGACTCAAATTATTACACATGCCCTTACTGTTTATGGTAACCAGCTTTATATTGTATCTCTTCATAAGAATTGCACTGAGTACTTGTATTTTAGGGACGTATATTACCGACGAAAATGTGTATGCCGACGGTAATATACCCATGGGCGGATCCAGAGGGCGGGGGGGGGGGAGGGCACGAGGCCATGCCCCCTCCCCCCACACCACCTGAAATTGGCGCAAATTTGACACATTTCCTGAGATAATATCAAATTTAAGCAACTTTTACGAAGGCAAATTTGTTTTAAATCAGTTATCGATGCACAAGCAAGCGAAATCCGATTAGTTTTCAGAATGGGGTGGGAGACAGGTAGTGGGGGGAGAGGTAGTGGGAGGGGGGGCAGGTAGCGGGGGTATTTACGCATAACAAATTCAACATATTTCTCTCGATTTTTCTATATACTTCTCACACACATCTTAGACCGCCTTCTGTCCTAAAATGTCCTCTTAGCTTCTCATATTTGTATAAAACTTTCTTGGTTTTGTTTGTGACGTCACGACTCTCGTGATTTGTGACGGCAATTTTGATTTTCACTATGGTCGTGACGTCACAACTACAAGGACATGAGCTTAATTGTTTTAGTTTTTGATCATTTTTTAGTTCATTTCGCATTTTTGCATAATAAAACAAAATATGTACATTATGAAAAATTATCCTTCTGTTTATGAGCCCCAACAATTGGTACCTTACACAATTGTCCCCCAACCCGTGGTGTGAGACTTTTGGAGATTTGCCCTTCCCCCCACACAACTGACCCAAACCACCCATTCTGGATCCGCCCTTTAATATACGGACCACAAGGTACGAAAACGGCGTCACAAAGTACCCAATCCCATTATGTATGTGTTACAGCTGTTCAGGCAGGAAAGCTTCAGTTGCATCATCTTGATAGTTTCAATTCTTATTAAACGAAATCGTCGTAGATAACGACGAAATTAATTATTCAACCATTCTGCGAACTTAGTTCCTTAATGAGATAGCTCTAGACGATCCTACATATTTCCACCGACCAAAAAGTAAATGCTCTTCCATCCATGGCGCCTTTTTGAGCGCACCGTTCGACGTAAAGCCAGCAACTGCCGCCGAAGACGTGTAACACCAGTAAGGCGCCGTAGTTGGCGATGAACGAGCGAGCGCGAAGGAAATGTATGGTGAATTTCAACTCGATAGGGTAAGTAGTTTCTGAGAGACAAAAAAAGATGCGCACGTGCGCACGTGCAGAGGCTTTGTGGGAACCCCTGACTTGTGGGAAATTGGCGGCTTAAGGTCCCTAGCCATACACCAAATTTGTACACAATCGGCTCAGCCGTTCTTGAGATATAGAATAGGGGTGTGCACGTGCGCACGTGCAGAGGCACCCCACCCCTGACTTGTGGGAAAGTGGTGGCTGAGAGGTCCCTAATCACACACCAAATTTGAACACAATCGGCCCAGCCGTTGCGGAGTTTTTGCGAGAAAGCACTTTTCAACACCCCTCACGCGGCACGTGCCACGTGCAGTGGTAGTGACCCACATGAGACGGCACCGGCCTCAAACAGGTTTGGTTGGATGGGGCTACTCACCAAATAAACCTGCTTGTCAATCAGACGTGCGGTTACAGAGATATTAGCTTCTCAAAAGCGTCGCCACGGGCCGGGCCGGGCCGGGCCGCTCATATTCAGATTTGTTCCCATATACCACGGAAGGACGAGCGAGCGCGAAGCGCTCGCTCGTAATTAGACACGGCTTTTCGTCGCGCCACGTGATATTTTCAACGCATCTCTTGAAGTCGGGAGAAACCTGAGCTCAGCGCAAAGCTGCCGGGGCTTTTGCCAAAAGTCGTTGGTTGATGTGCAGAGCCGCTGTAGTCGTATTTGAGCGATCCTCCGACTTCCCAGCTTATCTTCTGGAGGCCGAGAACGTCACGATATCGAGTTGTCACGATATTGAGTTGTCGCGATATTGAGTTGTCGCGATATTGAGTTGTCACGATATTGAGTTGTCACGATATTGAGTTGTCGCGATATTGAGTTGTCACGATATTGAGTTGTCACGATATTGAGTTGTCACGATATTGAGTTGTCGCGATATTGAGTTGTCACGATATTGAGTTGTCACGATATTGAGTGTCACATGTCCCGGGAACTTCTGCTGATCTATCGGCACTAGACTTCCCGAGTGGGGTCCGCGTCGTATTGGGACTGTACACAAGGACCAGCACAGTCAGGTGATCTTGCTTTGGAGAGAGAATCTATACTGTATTTATATAAGGTTAGGATGATGTTGAAGTCTGAGCTTGTTCAGGGATTACCATTGGTGTGGTTAAATGCAATGTGCCTAATTAATAGATACTTCTCCGAATAATGTCTACCTAGTCGAAAATACATTGGCATACAACTTCGAATGCATATACAGCACCTGCGCTCTTTAACACCGGAAATCCTACATCTAAACTTTATTTTGAAGTGGAATGCCAGCATGGCGCTAAGCGCAAATCGCAAATCGCAAATCGCAAATCGCAAATCGCATTCCAAACTGCAGCAGTGAAGGGTTGATAGCTACTTAGAAACTCTTCAGTGAGGTGGGCTGTTATCGATAGCTACAGTTGAGAGCTATCCAACTGGAAAATCTTATCATCCGATCCTACCTTTGGAATCTATATTTAGAAACTTGATGATAAATAGCCGTACTGCTAACACATCGAATAAAAAATATAGCACTTATAACTTTGCTTCCCAACAATGATTGCGTATGACACTTGTTGGGTTTTCAGTGCAGTGGGGACTTTTTCATTCTTCTTCTTTTTACTTAGTCGGAGCCTTTTGAATGGATCGATTTGTGAGGTCAAGTTCCGCGCTAAGCAGACCTTGTTGCGCGAGCCCTCACCCCACCATTCCAACGAGCAATTCCCATGGTAGCCGGCATAATTTAGAAACCAAGTTCTACGTGCCCAATATAACGGAACTATGCATATATTCCTGGGTGAGTCCAATGATTAAATTTCGTCATTTAGACGAGATCCGTAGCGTAGAGTCTATGGCGAACTTCCATCATCGGAAGATTCCATGAATTAATTTATCATGCAACTCGACAATTGAATTCATTTTTTTGCAAGCCTCGCCCATAGCAAAGTATGCATCCAATGACCCAATGAGGATCACCTACTTTGAGGTCGTTGAACTGCCCATGATCACATCCTGAGACCATGACAAGCGTTGATCATAGGCAGTTACAGATGAACACGAGTCGCCATGGATCATGGTCTTTCAGTTGCATGATAATCGGTCCTCATTGCATTTGCCAGCTACGCATGCATATTTTTAGAACTACACGCGTCCTGCGCCTCGAGCTTCCTTTAGCAAATAATCAGCACAATCGATTAATGTTCACACCAAACGTTGTTTTTCTTCGGTAAGAACACGACCATTGACAATATCTTTACAACATTACAGTTGAGGTAAACCGTCCCTGAAAATGCATTACGTATATCCTATTATCCGTACCCAATCCGAAATGGTCATGAATCATGCTATTTAATGATTGTAAATTAAGCACGGCATCGGCCCGGCACATCTACGGTGAATCTATTGAGCGTTGTAAGCCGGTCAGCGGCTGCCAGTGGTTACTCAACGTATCATACAAGGCGAACGCACCACTTCTCCCGAGGTAACCTGCCCCTCCCCCACAGGTAACCTGCCCCTCCCCCACAGGTAACCTGTCCCTCCCCCACAGGTAACCTGCCCCTCCCCCACAGGTAACCTGTCCCTCCCCCGATGTAACCTGCCCCTCCCCCACAGCCACAGCACTACATACCGGCATCGTCTTCGCTCTCCTCCTTTGCAAAATCGATCATGAAATCGATGATGATGCCGAAGATGATGCGCCCTTTTTCACCGATCGCCGTCGTCACCGATCCTTTTTCACCGATCGCCGTCGTCACCGATCCTTTTTCCCCGATCGTCGTCGTCACCGATCCCTTTTCACCGATCGCCGTCGTCACCGATCGCTGTCGTCACCGATCGCCGTCGTCACCGATCCTTTTTCACCGATCGCCGTCGTCACCGATCGCCGTCGTTACTGTCTGCGATCGCATATGACGTCCCTCCTCCTGTTGTTAGTGTGTCATGTCTGTCTTCAGAACTCTCTGTCGTCAGTTCCGGCAGTTCGTGGCGACGCAAAAGTGTACCTGTTGCCTGAGGCCAATGCCTGAACAAGTTTATTCACTGGGGTGTAGTTTCCTATTCAGCTGAGGGGGCTTCAGCCTCCCCCCCCCCCCCCCACCTTGGCTTCAGCCCTTCCCCCCCCAACTTGGACGAGAAAGTGGGTCAAATCCGGGGAAGAAATCTGTATTTTTGGATTTTGATGGTACTTTAAGCGACTCTGGGCTCAAACTAGGCTCCACGGCCCCGCAGGATCAGTAGACGAGGAGTTCTCAAACTGGGCTCCACGGCCCCGCAGGATCAGTAGACCAGGAGTTCTCAAACTGGGCTCCACGGCCCCGCAGGATCAGTAGACCAGGAGTTCTCAAACTGGGCTCCACGGCTCCGCAGGATCAGTAGACGAGGAGTTCTCAAACTAGACTCCACGGCCCCGCAGGATCGCGAGATGATTCTGCAGTTTTGTTAAGGATTGATTAATAGGGGCAGCGGAGCCATCAGCGACGCTACGGATACATTTTACCTCTAACCCTATGAGGTATAACTCATGCTTATCTGCAGGGTGCCAGCAGTACTCCAGCTCAACCGGACCCCAGCTTATCTGCAGGGTGCCAGCTGTACCCCAGCTCAACCGGAGTGGTCGTGGGTTGAGAAGTCTGGGAAGCACTGCGATGGCGGCTGGGGATCCAGTGGTTTGGGAGCGCTGGGTTGGGTGTGTTGGTTGGGTGTATTGCTGGGTTGGGTGTATTGCGGGGTTGGGTGTGTTGGTTGGGTGCGGTGGGTTGGGTGTATTGCTGGGTTGGGTGTATTGCTGGGTTGGGTGTATTGCTGGGTTGGGTGTATTTCTGGGTTGGGTGTATTGCTGGGTTGGGTGTATTGCTGGGTTGGGTGTATTGCTGGGTTGGGTGTATTGCTGGGTTGGGTGTATTGCTGGGTTGGGAGTATTGCTGGGTTGGGCGTGTTGGGTGTGTTGGTTGGGTGTATTGGTGGGTTGGGTGTATTGGTGGGTTGGGTGTATTGCTGGGTTGGGTGTATTGCTGGGTTGAGAGTATTGCTGGGTTGGGCGTGTTGGGTGTGTTGGTTGGGTGTATTGGTGGGTTGGGTGTATTGGTGGGTTGGGTGTATTGCTGGGTTGGGTGTATTGCTGGGTTGGGTGTATTGCTGGGTTGGGTGTATTGCTGGGTTGGGTGTGTCGCTGGGTTGGTTGGGTGTGTTGGGTGCGCTTGAGTCAGCTGGCCAGACGTCAGCCCCTTGAGCACTACGTGCGCAGCGGAGATGCCAGGTACAATCACTCAGTGGTTCACTGACTCGACTTACCGGTGACTCAGTGACTCAGTGACTCGGTGACTTGGTGAATCCCGAGCGCGTCAGACAGGGAAATTTACCGTGTCAAACAAGGGCTGTGGTGGAGCTCGGGAGAGCTGTGGTGGAGCTCAGAGGAGCTGTGGGGGAGCTCGGAGGAGCTGTGGTGGAGCTCAGAGGAGCTGTGGTGGAGCTCGGAGGAGCTGTGGTGGAGCTCAGAGGAGCTGTGGTGGAGCTTGGAGGAGCTGTGGTGGAGCTCAGAGGAGCTGTGGTGGAGCTCAGAGGAGATGTGGTGGAGCTCAGAGGAGATGTGGTGGAGCTCAGAGAAGCTGTGGTGGAGCTCAGAGGAGCTGTGGTGGAGCTCAGAGGAGATGTGGTGGAGCTCAGAGGAGATGTGGTGGAGCTCGGGGGAGCTGTGGTGGAGCTCGGAGGAGCTGTGGTGGAGCTCAGAGGAGCTGTGGTGGAGCTCGGAGGAGCTGTGATGGAGCTCAGAGGAGCTGTGGTGGAGCTCGGAGGAGCTGTGGTGGAGCTCAGAGGAGATGTGGTGGAGCTCAGAGGAGATGTGGTGGAGCTCGGAGGAGCTGTGGTGGAGCTCAGAGGAGCTGTGGTGGAGCTCGGAGGAGCTGTGGTGGAGCTCAGAGGAGATGTGGTGGAGCTCGGAGGAGCTGTGGTGGAGCTCGGAGGAGCTGTGGTGGAGCTCAGAGGAGATGTGGTGGAGTTCAGAGAAGATGTGGTGGAGCTCAGAGGAGATGTGGTGGAGCTCGGAGGAGCTGTGGTGGAGCTCAGAGGAGCTGTGTTGGAGCTCGGAGGAGCTGTGGTGGAGCTCAGAGGAGCTGTGGTGGAGCTCAGAGGAGATGTGGTGGAGCTCAGAGGAGATGTGGTGGAGCTCGAAGGAGCTGTGGTGGAGCTCAGAGGAGCTGTGGTGGAGCTCAGAGGAGATGTGGTGGAGCTCAGAGGAGATGTGGTGGAGCTCGGGGGAGCTGTGGTGGAGCTCAGAGGAGATGTGGTGGAGCTCAGAGGAGATGTGGTGGAGCTCGGGGGAGCTGTGGTGGAGCTCAGAGGAGCTGTGGTGGAGCTCAGAGGAGATGTGGTGGAGCTCGGAGGAGCTGTGGTGGAGTTCAGAGGAGCTGTGGTGGAGCTCGGAGGAGCTGTGGTGGAGCTCGGAGGAGCTGTGGTGGAGCTCGGAGGAGCTGTGGTGGAGCTCGGAGGAGCTGTGGTGGAGCTCGGAGGAGCTGTGGTAGAGCTCGGAGGAGCTGTGGTGCAGCTCAGAGGAGCTGCGGCGACTGTCGGCGCTTATAGTTGTGTCTGACCGGCACAGGATCACTGACCGGCCCGGCAGCTGGAGGTGATGTCGGCGAGGGTGGCGGTGATCAGAGCCGGAGTGACTGGACACAGGACACCCCGGCATCTGGAGGTGATGTCGGCGAGGGTGGCGGTGATCAGAGCCGGAGTGACGGGACACAGGACACCCCGGCAGCTGGAGGCGATGTCGGCGAGGGTGGCGGTGATCAGAGCCGGAGTGACTGGACACAGGACACCCCGGCAGCTGGAGGCGATGTCGGCGAGGGTGGCGGTGATCAGAGCCGGAGTGACTGGACACAGGACACCCCGGCAGCTGGAGGCGATGTCGGCGAGGGTGGCGGTGATCAGAGCCGGAGTGAATGGACACAGGACACCCCGGCAGCTGGAGGCGATGTCGGCGAGGGTGGCGGTGATCAGAGCCGGAGTGACTGGACACAGGACACCCCGGCAGCTGGAGGCGATGTCGGCGAGGGTGGCGGTGATCAGAGCCGGAGTGAATGGACACAGGACACCCCGGCAGCTGGAGGTGATGTCGGCGAGGGTGGCGGTGATCAGAGCCGGAGTGAATGGCGTCGGCCCGGCGCTGGCCATCCAACAGACGCTGCCGGACGTGGCCGTTACCATAGTAACGGCCGAGGTGGCGCCACACACCACCGGGGACGGATCTGTCGGCCTATGGCGCCCGTATTACGTTACAGGGGACCCGCACATGGTAAGTGAAGGGCCGGGGGTTCCGAGCGAGTCAGCAGGGCTATGCCCCCCCCCCCCCCAAGCAAAAAATGAACGACTGAAATCGGACAAAAGTTCACATATTTGCTGATTTGAAATAATAAGTGCATAAAGCAATCAAAATCCGACTAATTTTTAAAGATGTGTGGAACTTCTTCGGGATTTACCCCAACCCTATTTTTGCCGCTCTGAATCCCCAAGTGGGTGCAACCATACTGGAGTGTGTTGAATGGTGTAGATATGGGGTGTGTTGAAGGGAGGGGTTGATATATTTTGCATATGATCACAGGTGGCTCACATGTTGTTAGTGGCCTAGACATGTTGACATTTGTACATGGCCTAGACATGTCGGGGAAGTATGAGACCCTTTTGATGCGATTTATGTTTGCTAGGTTTGTAGGTTTGCTATGTTTGTTGGTGCGATACAATTGCGTAAAATGTGATGGTGCATCGCATGATGATCAATTTTAATTTACCTTGCAGGTGTTCTCATAGAGTAAATTTGGAAAGAAAGTGGGAACTAATCAATGGTATTCAACCTTGACAAGTAAACAGAACATGCCTATGGAAAGTAACAGTAGTGTGATCAAAGGCTCTACCCAGTGGCTCCACCACGGTTGGGGTATGACCAGGACGTGTCCCCCCATTTTTGAGACTGGACTGACTGGACACCGCGCCGGGTGGACCGAGGCCAGCGTGAACTGACTGGACACCACGCCGGCTGGACCGAGGCCAGCGTGAACTGACTGGACACCGCGCCGGCTGGACCGAGGCCAGCCGGGCGCGCCGGTTCAGCACGACAGACGTGGTGCGCCAGGTACCACGTGGTCACCGTCGGCGGGGTGAAGTAGCAGCTCTCCTGGTGGCGGCTCCAGCCGGCCGGGCACTCCTCAGGGGCGCCTTCGAGCGACGTCAGCCGCTCCTGAATATGACGCAGGAAGTTGTCGATGTCCTCCTGTCCGCTCCTGATGTCCTGCTACCCGCTCCTGACGTCCTGCACGCTGTGGTTGTGGGCGCTCTTGATCTCCAGTTGGATCACATCTCTGACACCGTCTGAACAGGTGTCAGTGAGGACGGCCACTATCTCCGCAGCAGCGTCAGAAACTATGTGACTCCAGGGTGTTCCCCAAAACAAAAACAAAAACATCTTTTCGTCGGTGCAAGCTTGCCAATTGACACGCCGTTCTTCTCTAGGCCAATAACAAGTATGCCAAATTGAATTGCGATCCTTTGAGTTTTGGTCCCCTCCTCCGGGCCTCCGGAAGTTGTTGACCCCGACCCAAAAAGTCAAAAATCAAAGTCGTCGTACAGACATCCACGTGTGCTCATTTGAAAGCTCTTATCGAGCAGAATAAACTTTAATTCAGTCGAAATGCTCTAAATTCAGGTTTTCGTTCTGTGTCATAAACAGACCCCAAAACCAAGCCTTCAATAGAGCTCTATCATACCCAGATGTGCAAGCAGGGAAAGGGGTTGGTTACCTGAGGCTTAGCTCCACTCACGGTCTGGTTCTAATATTACAATTTCGTTTTCCACGACCTGAAATTTAACTTTTCACGCTGCTTTGCGGCGTCACATCGGTGGCCATCGTCACCGTCTTCGTTTCGTCGTAACGCTCAATTGAATGAATAACATTTTACCTTCGTATCCTATACACGGCCCACCGCCTATATTTCTGGGTTTTATCAGGCAAACCCGTAACAATTTCGCGCCGTTTCGCGGCGCTAAATAACAAGTACTTACTATAACATGAAGTAAACATTAAACATGCTGCAAAAGCTTAAATACACGCATACAAATGGCCGTACATTTTTTTCGTCATTTCAGCCCCCACCCCCCACACTAAAAAATTATCGGCGACGCCCCTGATCAGTGCGATCTGTGCAGTATTCACCGTGTGACTGAATTACGCTGCATCCATTTGGTGCAAAAAATCCGTTGTTTCGAAGACAAAATCAGATTGAAGCAATCGATGCGGTACCATTTCAATATAGTAATTTGACGCAGTCACTGGTTTTCTGAATCTGACACTACCACCTCTATGAGGTAGTCGTCTCGGTCGTCTGTTGGAGTTAAGAATGGATTGATTTCGCTTGATTACAACAGCTGTGATGTGAAATGGGAGCAGTTTGATATAAATATATTTCAGTTCATGGACGTAACCAAGGGGGGGGGGGTGGCAGGGCAATACTCTCCCCCCCCCCTCCCCGCCCCCCCCCCCCCCCCCCCAGCAAACCAATTTACACTAAATAAAATGTGCTTCTGCTGACTACCCCCCCCCCCCCCGGCCAACAACATCTCGCTAACGGCTAACGGCCCGCTACGCCCCCACCCCCCACCGATCAACAACTTTTTGGAAATATGTCACTCACTGGACCCCCCCCCCCCCCCCCCCTCCCAAAAAATAACACGGCTAGATCCGCCCCTGGAGACCACTGGTGCCTCCTCCCAGCCGCAACGCTGCCATTGGTCGTGTTACCCCCCCCCCCCCCCCACACCTTTATCAGCCGTCTGCGGCCGCCAGGGATACCTACCAACAACAGCATGAAGTGTGCTGTTTTGACATGTCCGAAGTAAGAAGTTACTGCAGTTAACACTATATTCATCAATTTATCTTATCCACTATTAATTCCCCAACACTGCTTGCACTGCATGCTACAGTTATATCAATGGGCTGTTTTTATTTCTTCTCATATTTTTTTTTTTTTGGTTAGACATGTCCAAAGCAACATTCTTTTTCTTCAATATCCCATTTGTCCGAAGGTCATCCCAGTCAAAGACTGACAGTTTGGAGGGAGCAAGTACCTGTAAAAAGTATAATTAAATTAACAACTTGTATTCTACTTTTGTTCTTGCCTTGTATTGAATTTGCTTCAGCAGTTCGGTAGATTTTTAAAGATTGATTAGTGGATATACTGTTCACTCAAAAAACAACATTGTACTGAATGTTCCTAGTTCGGTACTCCTAACCAGTAACCATTAGATTCAGTAGGATCACATTAGTCTATAATAGCATGCCATGCAACAAGCTGTACAGGGTCAACTTGCAGAATACAATGGTTTTGTTTGAAATACGTTGTTACTATCCTCATTGGGAAAATGGAACATATGGGCAGGTTTGATGGCGATGGAACAGCTGAGTGTGAAAGTATGACAGCTATTATTTCATTAATTGCTGCTACTAAGTAGTACCTAGTTAAAATATATTATTTCAATGTTCCTTTTGAAAGAAAGGCTTAATATAGCTAATTGTGTGAAATTGACATTCCACCATGCATGCATTGAGTTTCAGCCAGGTTAACAAGTCGTTGCCACCATCAAAAGGGTAATCATACCCTTAGCTTTGATACTAAGAAATACTTATGAGGAGGCTAGGGTGACATGGCCAGAGGTCTATAGATGGCGAGATGTGTCGCTCACGACGAATCTAGGGCAATTTCTGTCGCACGATGAAAACTCCTCGGTAAGGATTGTCACCACATATCAAGCAAAATACTGTCAGTTAGACGCCTGGATGGTCGTTTCACGAGCGAAGCAGAGCGAAGCACAATGGATGTCAAATTTGAAATCAGCGTCACAAAATGTCCTAGAAACTGCCAGATTCCAAAAAGGTCATCTCAGGTTATCGGAGGTCAGTGGCCTCGGTTGAACTGTGAAAATGCATGACCCCAGTGGAACATATAACAATGTAAAATGGATGCCAAATTTGAAATCAGCGTCACAAAATGTCCTAGCAACTGCCATAGGGCAAAAAAGCCGTATCAGGTAATCGGAGATCAGTGTGACCTCGGTTGACCTCTGAAAAGGTCAACTGAGGTCACAATATCAGTGGAAACCATAAATGTCACCTGCTGACACCTGTGCATATGCTCCTGAGCAGCTAAAATTCGGAAACTGCACAAGTTACCAACACCAATACTACAGGACGCCAGTTGCGCTTGGCATGACTTTGATAAAACAGGTCACGGGTTATGGGGTTAACAAAAGTTGAGGGCATTGTAAAATTGTTAAAAAGTAGGGTACGGAAAGTTTCATTGCAATCGGTTGATAAATACGCGAGTTATTTTCGAAAAAGCTGTCATGCGACACTCCCTGCGACACTCACCTTCGCTACAAGCTTGCTACCACTCGCTTAACGTAAGTCAATGGGCAGGCTACCGGCCCGCTACCGGGCTGGCCTGTCGCGCGTTTTACTCAATCTAATTGCCACCGGCTAGCGTTAAACACGACATAAGTCAGTCAAAAACATAGATATGGCTTTGAGATTCGGTTTGGGTATCGTCCATACTTGGTTCTCCAATATATCTTCTGGTTTTTGAATATATTTGAGAGAAGAAAAAATAAGGAAATTTTCAACAACAACAAAAATAATCACATTTTTTCTTCTTCAATATATATTCTTCTTAAATATAAATATATTCAAAACCGGAATATATATTGGAGAACCAAGTATGGACGATGCCAAAACCAAATTGCAAAGCAATATCTATATTTTTGACTGACTTATGTTCAGTTTTACGCTACCCGGTGACAATTAGAATGCGGGAAACCGAAATATGCATACCAGCAGCGAAAAACCGATCGCCCCAAAGAAACGCGGCTGCTATTAATGATTATGCCATTAAGTCTGTACGATCCAGAAAACCACCCGTTGATATTTTTGCTTGCAAGCATACCTTATGTGTTGTATCGTGGGTGAAATCCATGAAGCATATTTTGTGTTGCGTGCTCATTTATTTTCAATGCTTGGGACAGTTTTCCTCACGTGTAAAATGTACAAAATGTAAAGGTACAAAATGTAAATGTAAAAATGTAAACAAAAATGCACAATTTCGCCCAGTCATCATTTTTGTATTCTGAAAACTTTCCCGTTTTGTTTTTGCTCACAAAAAATGGGACGCACAACCAAGTGTAGCAAACGAGGTCCATTCTCTTGCCGGTTCGGCCGGGTTCTGATCCTCAAACAACGGCATAAACTTCCCCAAAGCCCAATATTTGTCGCTTCACTTACAAAAATCTGTCGCCAACGCTTGCTACCAAATTACATAAAAAATAGACCTCTGGACATGGTGATACTAAGAACAGTTTAATTGACTTCAAAATTTATAATGTACTGGATCAGCTATCAGAGTAGTTTATCGGAGTTTCTGCAACTTTATTTTGTCATGTATGATCACAATTTCACAGAACATAAATATACATATTATACTTTAACGGGCAATATTACATAACTGTTGTTGGAGACAGACTTGTCAGCGATTCATATTTGTCACGAGTCGATTCACAGTGATTCACAAGCCATAATGAATGATTCAATCATGATTCAATCACTCAACATTAACGCTGGTGAGTCGATTCACAGCGACTCACGCTAATATGAGTGACTCATGAATGATTAATTCACAAAAACTCGCAATGTGTAGGCGCATCGCTGAAGCAATGCATACTTAATTAATATTAACTAAATAAATTATGCAATAGATGAAACTGACAAGTAGCATTATTGTATGTGCTGCCGCTTGTAACCCTATTATGTGCTGTATGCATGAATGATACCCTGTGGAAATGGACATAATGTCCGGAATACAAGTACATCTCAAGCGCGGATCCAGGGGGGCCTGGATCCTAGAGGGGCCCTGGAGCTAGGGCGTGCGCCCCGAGCCCGGGTCGCGCCCATGCCGCGCTATAGAAACGCGCCCGTAGGCCGCAACTTTTTGTATGTCGCCCCCTGACCGAAATCCTGGATCCGCGCCTGTATCTATCTATCTATCTATTATATATAAGTCAGGCATTATGATATGAATCCTAAGCATGTGCTGAAACGGTTAAACACCCAAGTAATAAGCATGTACCCAACCTACCCATGCAACAAAAGCAATAGGAAATACTAATGCAATTGACCACTTTCTAGTTTTAGACCAACAAATCAGCATGAAACAACTCAAACAAGTAAACAACATCACAAAGTCAACTACCTAGTTAGCGTAATAGCATGACAGCTATTTTCAGTCACGATTCCCCCCCCCCCCCCCAAAAAAAAAGTGCAACTTTGGACACTTTGTTATTGCAGGGCCTTGGTCATTGCCAGGTCATTGCCAGGTCATTCCAATGCATAACTCAGAAGTCAGAATTAAAACTGGACTGATGTAAGGATCCTACCATGCCAAGAGGAAATTCAAACGTCAGACCAAATGACGTCATCAGTAATCCCATCAATATGCTTGATTTTTTAAATTATCCATACATTGTGGGATAGCGCTTTTTTAGGCTCATAATGTATAATAGAGTTAATAAAAACCACAGCCTCATACTATGTAATATATTAATACAAAAATGAGACAAAAGAGACGACAGTTTCAGGCGTGGCCCATCTTCAGGTCTCAGAGACCTGAAGATGGGCCACGCCTGAAACTGTCGTCTCTTTTGTCTCATTTTTGTATTAATATATTACATAGTATGAGGCTGTGGTTTTTATTAACTCTATTATCCATACATTTCTTGATAACTGATATGTAATTGCTGCTTGTAAATAAAATACCTAATATTGAAATACAAATATATAAATAAAACATTTTAACTATGCCCGACAGCGTTCATTAATATTTGCAGTCATTCAAAACCCTTGTATAGAAATTGAAATGACGTCATTGAATGTTGTCACTGAATGATGTCAATAGGCGGTTAGTTCACTGAACTATAGGTGGTTAGTTCACTGAACTATTGATGGTTGGTTCACTGAACCATAGGTGGTTAGTTCACTGAACCATAGGTGGTTAGTTCA
This sequence comes from Chirona hameri, assembly GCA_036785665.1. NCBI lineage: Eukaryota > Metazoa > Arthropoda > Thecostraca > Balanomorpha > Balanidae > Chirona > Chirona hameri. The sequence continues at coordinate 120,121 of JAXIVJ010000191.1, read as the reverse complement.
CTGAACCATAGGTGGTTAGTTCACTGAACCATAGGTGTTTAGTTCACTGAACTATAGATGGTTAGTTCACTGAACTATATGTGGTTAGTTCACTGAACCTTAGGTGGTTAGTTCACTGAACCTTATATGGTTAGTTCACTGAACCATAGGTGGTTAGTTCACTGAACTCTATAGATAAAAGCTCTAAGGGTGGGCAGAGGTGGCGCGACACTAAACAGAGTGGCGCGACGCCAAACAGAGTGGCGCGACGCCAAACAGAGTGGCGCGACGCCAAACAGAGTGGCGCGACGCCAAACAGAGTGGCGCGACGCCATGGAAATAGGCAAGGACATTTTATAAAATAGGACTGGTGAAATTATATAATGATATTTATAATACTTATTAATTATTATAATAGCAAATTCCAAGTTCCAAAAGCATTAATGATTTGACGTTTCGCTTTTTTAAGCGAATAGAACATTTATTTTGATTATTTTATATAAGGCATGATGTCAAATAAAACGCTGCAGATGCGACTGCAGATGAGATGCGACTGCAGATGCGACAGTGATATTTGGGACATGCGGATACCAATGCAAACGTTTGTTTATGATTAAGTTTTTGATATGGTATAGCCAGTATTTTATCTACCGTGGTATAGTCTAGACATTGGGAAAAGGTGGGTACTTTTTGAGGATTTTGTTTTGTGTGAAAGAAGTGTGCATGTAGTGTGTGGTTTATGAACAAAAGTATGAGGTAGGTGTCTTTTCTAAGTACTTTGGTACATACCAGTGTTCGTCACTGGCCCACCAACCCCCAGCCCGGGCCGGCTGAGGCCCATGAACACCAAGCCCAGGCCCGGACCAGGCCCGGTCAAATTCATAATATTGAGGCCCAGGCCCGGTCCGGCCCGTTCAGATTAAGCATATCATTATTTTCACAAAATTTGCAAACATTATCCTAGCATATTTACTTGTATACTATAAATTTGAAACAATGAACCAACTATGCTAACAAAAAAAAACGCCACAGCCACATCAACAGTGTGTTGCTGTGTGAGTGAACTGCTGGTTAAAATATTTGTTAGCTCTGACCTGAGCTTGTGCGACGCACGCAATACTTCAACATTGTCAGGCCCAGGCCCATCCAGAGCCCAGTGATTTCCTTAACCCTCGCCCTACGGGAGCTTTTTTCACCTTCGCCCTACGGGGGTCCTAAAAAGACCCCTTGTTAACTTCCAAACCAAGCAAGATAGAGCAACGCGGTAAGAACCAACCTGTTGCCTGTCATGTTTGGGATCTAACGGTATGCAATTTTTAGGTTTCGGGTCAACGAGTGACCTTCCAGGTCAAGTAAATGACCTCGATCGATCATGTCCAGAACAGCGATTTTGCTCTGTCAGCAAACCTCAAAATTAGAAATTGATAAATGTAAACAAAAAGGCATGTTTCTAGACCAGTTTTGTCTCAGAAATACAGAAAAGGTAATTATTTATTCGTATCTGGTCAAAAAAGTCCCAAAAAGTTATTAAAAAATTACGTCATAGGTTTCTTACACTTAGGGAGCCATCACTCAGTCAAAAATAGATATATTGCTTTGAAATTTGGTTCGAGTATTATCCATACTCAGTTCTCTCACACATATTCCGGTTTTTAACATCTTTCAAAATTTTGATTTTGTGGTGATTTTTCCCCAAAACAATCAGTTTTTGTTCATTTTAGGAGTCAAAAACCCAAAATTTCGAAAATCCGAGATTGCCATTTTAAAGAAAATAGCATTGTATATCTTTGCTGATTTGCGTTTGCAATTTGCTTCAAAACTCTCTTTGTTACGATTTTTCAAGCATTTATCGCTTTTCCACCAACATGACGTCATCAAAACATCATTATCTCAAAATTTCTCAGCCGATTTCAAAGATATTTTTACAGCATACGTATAATTGTTGTAAACTCAGCTACTGCAAATTTCAGCACGATGCACCGCATGTGTAAAAAGTTATGCAAAATCAAACTCAATGGGGGTCGTTTTAGGAGCCCCCCCCCCGACCCCCGCGTAGGGCGAGGGTTAACCCGCGCGGCGCTGGGGTCTCCAGCCGAACGCGCGGCGCTGGGGGGGGTAAATTTTACCCCCCCTCGTATCTTCCGAACCAATAACCGCAGCGAGACGCGCAATGCGGCGATCGCAAGCTCTCAACGAGAAGAATCGAATGCATACTCGAGATTCTTAAAATAAGGTCACATGTCAGGTCACGGTCAGGTCAAGTGTAAAATGTAAGTATTTGTGTTTTTGGGGCTATACTTTCCATCCAAAGCCTTATATTGCAATTATTATCTCACAAAGTGCTCCAGAGTGTATAATGCATTTTCCGCATTAGTAAAAGTGAAATTGTAAGCAAAGGTCAAGGTCAGGTCACACAAGGTCACAGGTCTGCGAAAGCCATGCGACACATGTTGTATGGGTTATTTTACACGTATAATTGGATAGAAGCAGCCATTTGCACAGCCTGACACCATATAATCGTCCTCAGGTCAAGGTCAGGTCACAATAAGGTCAAAATTTGAAATTGATTAATCTAAATAAACATTGCATGTTTCTAGACTAGTTTTGTCTTCGAAATACAGTGGTGGTATTTATTTGTCTGTATCTGGTCAGTAAAAGCCAAAAAACGCAATTTAAAAAAATGACGTCATGAGTTACTTGTTCTTAGAGAGCCATAAGTCAGTCAAAAATACAGAAATTGCTTTGAAATTTGGTTTGAACATCGTTCATACTCGGTTCTCTAATATATCTTCCGTTCTTTTGAAAATCTTCAAAAAACAACTTTTGTGGAAATTCTTCCCCAAAAAATCAGTTTTTTGCATTTTTGGGGGTCAAAACCCAAAATTTTGAAAATCTGAGATAGCCATGTCAAAGACAATGTTATTTACCTTCCTTTGACGCCTTTTATTTGCAATTTGCAGTAACACGCTATTTTCTACGATTTTCCAAACATTTAACGTTTTTTCACCAAAAATGACATGGCATGACGTCACTAAAACGTCATTATCTGCCACAAATTTTCACGAATTAAAAAAAAAACGGCAGAAGACGTAGAATTGATGCACCATAAGCTACCGTAAGTTTCACTTTGATATCTGTCATAGTTGTCAAGTTATGGAGAAAATCCGGGAAGGGGGGTAAAATTTACCCCCCAGCGCCGCGCGGGTTAAAGTTGAGGCCCGGCCCAGGCCCAGCCCACGCCCAGCCCATGACCCATAGGGCCAGACAATCCCATGACAAACTCTGGTACATACCTACCCTTCCCCTTACCAGTGTGTCCAACTCCACTGGACACAAAACAACTGTTCAATCAGCCCTAACCTAACTAGGTTCCTTGGTACTGGTAAGGGGAAGGGTAGGTATGTACCAGAGTTTGTCATGGGATTGGCTGGCCCTATGGGTCATGGGCTGGGCGTGGGCTGGGCCTGGGCCGGGCCTCAACTTTAACCCGCGCGGCACTGGGGGGGGGGGTAAATTTTACCCCCCTTCCCGGATTTTCTTTATAACTTGACAACTATGACAGATATCAAAGTGAAACTTGCGGTAGCTTATGGTGCATCAATTCTACGTCTTCTGCCGTTTTTTTTTTAATTCGTGAAAATTTGTGGCAGATAATGACGTTTTAGTGACGTCATGCCATGTCATTTTTGGTGAAAAAACGTTAAATGTTTGGAAAATCGTAGAAAATAGCGTGTTACTGCAAATTGCAAATAAAAGGCGTCAAAGGAAGGGAAATAACATTGTCTTTGACATGGCTATCTCAGATTTTCAAAATTTTGGGTTTTGACCCCCAAAAATGCAAAAAACTGATTTTTGGGGAAGAATTTCCAAAAAAGTTTTTTTTGAAGATTTTCAAAAGAACGGAAGATATATTAGAGAACCGAGTATGAACGATGTTCAAACCAAATTTCAAAGCAATTTCTGTATTTTTGACTGACTTATGGCGCTCTAAGAACGAGTAACTCATGACGTCATTTTTTTTAATTGCGTTTTTTGGCTTTTACTGACCAGATACAGACAAATAAATACCACCACTGTATTTCGAAGACAAAACTAGTCTAGAAACATGGAATGTTTATTTAGATTAATCAATTTCAAATTTTGACCTTTTTGTGACCTGACCTTGACCTAAGGACGATTATATGGTGTCAGGCTGTGCAAATGGCTGCTTCTATCCAATTATACGTGTAAAATAACCCATACAACATGTGTCGCATGGCTTTCGCAGACCTGTGACCTTGTGTGACCTGACCTTGACCTTTGCTTACAATTTCACTTTTACTAATGCGGGAAATGCATTATACACTCTGGAGCACTTTGTGAGATAATAGTTGCAATATAAGGCTTTGGATGGAAAGTATAGCCCCAAAAACACAAATACTTACATTTTACATTTGACCTGACCGTGACCTGACATGTGACCTTATTTTAAGAATCTCGAGTATGCATTCGATTCTTCTCGTTGAGAGCTTGCGATCGCCGCATTGCGCGTCTCGCTGCGGTTATTGGTTCGGAAGATACGAGGGGGGTAAAATTTACCCCCCAGCGCCGCGCGTTCGGCTGGAGACCCCAGCGCCGCGCGGGTTAACCCTCGCCCTACGCGGGGGTGGGGGGGGGGCTCCTAAAACGACCCCCATTGAGTTTGATTTTGCATAACTGTTTACACATGCGGCGCATCTTGCTGAAATTTGCAGTAGCTAAGTATACAACAATTATACGTAGGCTGTAAAAATATATTTGAAATCGGCTGAGAAATTTTGAGATAATGATGTTTTGATGACGTCATGTTGGTGGAAAAGCGATAAATGCTTGAAAAATCGTAACAAAGAGAGTTTTGAAGCAAATTGCAAACGCAAATTAGCAAAGATATACAATGCTATTTTCTTTAAAATGGCAATCTCGGATTTTCGAAATTTTGGGTTTTTGACTCCTAAAATGAACAAAAACTGATTGTTTTGGGGAAAAATCACCACAAAATCAAAATTTTGAAAGATGTTAAAAACCGGAATATGTGTGAGAGAACTGAGTATGGATAATACTCGAACCGAATTTCAAAGCAATATATCTATTTTTGACTGAGTGATGGCTCCCTAAGTGTAAGAAACCTATGACGTAATTTTTTAATAACTTTTTGGGACTTTTTTGACCAGATACGAATAAATAATTACCTTTTCTGTATTTCTGAGACAAAACTGGTCTAGGAACATGCCTTTTTGTTTACATTTATCAATTTCTAATTTTGAGGCGCCGCCCTAGCTAAGTACAATTTACCATCGGAAATCATACGATGGTTCAACTTGATGAACGAGGGAACATACGCCAGAATCTTATATAATGGTCATTTATCTGACAAAATAAAGCTGTTCAGGTCTTGTAGGCAGGGGGACCCAGTAGCCGTTTTCACAATGCTTCTATAACCATCCGTAAAGTACCACATTCCTAAGGTACCTAATGACATTATTAAGGAACCTAATCGAAAACGCATGAAATAAACGGTTTGGGGCGGTGAAATAATTAATTTGTCTTTAAAAAAAAAAATCAAAATAGCCGAAAAATGCTGCACATAAACGTCGGATATGACAAATTTCAATAAAATCGCGTTTGAATTTCCTGGGTACTTTAAGATTTGGTCCGACTCGGCGAGCGGGACCAGTAATCCCTGCATATTTCTGTTGGCTATTTAGTGCTTAGCTGCACAAGTGAGGCAAAACAAAAATATCAAAGGAATCACAATAGATGGAGTGGAAAATAAAGTATCGTGCTACGCGGATGACACGCTTGTCTTCATGGATGGTTTGGTAAATAGTTGCAGGCGTCTTTTTCACGACCTGGGAATCTTTGCGAAGTTCTCCGGACTGCGTCCGAATATAGCAAAAACGCAGGCAATGTGGGAGGGCATGATGTAGAAAATAGACCGCAAGTATGTGAGGAACTACCGATTCAGTGGACCAAGCAGATGAAAGTTCTGGGAATTATTTTTGAAAAAAAATCCAGAATATGTGTACAAATAATTTTGAGAATAAACTAGACGAAATGAAAGCGGTGATCAAAACTTGGCAGCGACGGCACCTCACCATTTATGGGAAAATCTGTGTGATTAAAAGTTTGCTCTTTGCTCAAACTGACACATCTTTTCTCGACCTTGCCCAATCCGCCGCTTGAATTTATGCAAGCACTAAACGCTATTTTTTTCAAGTTTGTCTGGAACGGAAAACGAGACAAAATAAGCAGAAAGAGCCTTGTACAGCCGGTAGAAAATGGGGGAGCCGGTATGATAGACATCCACTTATATCTTAAATCATTGAAGGTGTCATGGGTTAGACGGCAGTTGCAATCAGACAACCAGTGGGCTAAACTCTTTGAATGCAAAATAAGTCGGAGAGAGTGTATATGGGATAGAAATGCAAGAGATCTATGAGAAACTTTGGCAGAAACATACACTTTAATCGTTTTTGGAGTGATGTGGTCGAAGCAGTGGCTGATTTTAAAGTAGCTTACGGCGAATATAACCTGGATGAGATGGCATCATGCAGCCTGTGGTATTCTGACTACAGTAAATATTACACCAGTAGGGTAAACTCGTGGCATTCTAAAGGGCTTCAATTTGTTAATGATTTGCTGAACACTGATGGCAATATAATGTCGTTTATAGAGGCGAAACTTCAGTACGGGATAGCAGGTGTGCAATTTGATTACGATTGTCTGGTGTCTAGTCTTCCCAGGAGTTGGAGGATAGCAAACAATACTCAATTATTTGGACCTCTGATAGACCCGTCTTTAGCGTTCATACTTTCGCAAACACATGGAGTTAAACATATTTATCGGAAAATGATAGAGAACCAAATACACAGAGAACATACACATAAATGGGAAAGCAAGTGGAACGAAACGTTCATGAATGTTGCATGGAATGATGTGTACTGGAATAATATACTAGCAACAAGTTCAATGCGGTATCGTAAGATGTAAGATGTAAAATGTGTATTAAATCAATGATCCACTTGAAATAATCGTGTGGCTTTTCACACTGACGAGTCACAACGCAAGACATGGCAATACGAAAATGGGTGCAATACGTACAGGAACCTATCGGTACAATGGAAGAAAAAAATACACAAATAATGCTAAACAAAGACTTTTAAAAATAAGAACACATTCACATCGGTCTGAATCATCCTGTAAGCTCAAAACGACCTTTCAGAACGACCTTCTTCAGTGCGCGACGCGTACAAGTGCTCCCATCTGCGAGTACGTTCATGTCATTCACACACTTAACACCGCGGTAGCATAACCGCCGCCTGCCCGCCTCCGTCCGTATGCGTGGTAGCGAGAGCAGGTGCGCCGAGCGGGTGTCACGCCCGTGAATGTCACGCTGCCGCTGCCCTATGGTGCTGGCGATGTACGGTGGTGAGCCGGTACGAATAGCGTGCAGGACAGCGCAAACAGAATGGTATTGAATGAGCTGCTGCGCATTCAGCCACCGCAAATCACAGATCACATCAGAAATGTGATCCATTTTACGGCGGCCACTGACGACTCTCGCCGCAAAATTTATAATTTTGTTGTACGCGGTGGGTTTGAGTTCGATTGTACGATCCGTAAATTGATATGCAATATCGAGCTACTGAGGTAGCCAGTCCTTGTACTATTTGGGATAGATATTGTCTCGGGATAGTGTGTTGTACATGACTGAGGGCTATGAGAATTCCGGTACACTTACGCCGAACTGAGTCTATGTGGGATTCAAAGCTCAGATGCCTGTCCATTGTGACACCTATATTTTTCAGCACTCTTGAGTCAACTACTGTAGAGCCACAAAATTGTATGGTGACAGCGGGTAACGTCCTCAGCATCTGCGGTGTTCCTAGCACCATCATCTGTGTTTTGCTGGTGTTCAGTTTCATCTTGTGGTGACTGAACCATTGTAATAGCGAATTCAAAGCTCGTTCCATTCGGCTTGTCAGCGACGGCAAGTCACAGTCAAGTCGTAGTATTCAGTATAAAATTATTACCAGGACACATGTTACTCAACGTTTGCTGTATCGGATAGGAGTGGCGGAATCTAGCAATTGCAATCGGTGTTGGGGGGGAAGAAGATAATATCGAGCATAAATTTTGGCATTGCCATTTTGTGCAGACTTTTTGGAAAACAATTAAAGACTGGCTTGTAACGAATCATATTCTGGATACGGGGTCGGACTTTAGTGTCAAGACTGTGCTTCTAGGCCTCGGGACATCAACGTTTGTAAATCATGTAATTGTAGTCGTTAAGATGATTATTGCAAAAAGGGAGTATTTGAGCTTCAATGAGGTCATCAGGTGGCTCCGGGCTGATCGTGAACTGGAGCATATGGTTGCGTTGTGCAAGGCTGAACAAAGAGAATTTAAAAAGAAATGGGATCATGCGACTATGGCAGTGTCATCTGCGTAGCGTAGGTCTAACACGTTTTGTTGCATAGTGTTTTGTATTATTGTTATTTAGTTTTCTCAACAAACAAAGAGAAGAAGAATGAACTGATCAAATACAGTTACGCATATGGCCCCCGCCCATAACCCATCCGGGCTAACCCGGGACCGGCCCTGGCACGAGTTGCAGGGTCGGTCGGCCCGCCGGTCGTCCGGGACGCCGGCATGCTTATTGCCGACGTTTCGGACGCTCGGCCGGTGGACAGGGGCACCGCCTCGCTAAACGAACGTGTGTAACGTGAGGCGGTGCGGGAGGGGGCGGCGGCCCGTCTGGAGCGCCGGGGCGGTATCCTCCAGCCCTCCCCGATCGGGGAAGTAACCCCCAGACCTCCCCGGAGCCGGGACGGTTTGCCGATGCTACTGGCACCGTCCCGGCTTGGCCAGACGGGCCGCACACATAAGTGCCTAGTAGAGGGATAGTGTGGTAGTGTGCAGTGTGTGCAGTGTGCAGTGTGTGCAGTGTGCAGTGTGTGTGTACCGTGCTGTTTGCAAATACATGCACTTGATTTTTTTTTTAACATGGCGCCGCGGAAACGGCACTCCTGATTCAGATAGAAACAACGGATTTTTAACGAGACTAAGCTGTGACAGTCGCTTTAAACATTGAGGCAGTAAGCCACTCTTGCCTATGTTACAAAAGAGGCACCACCGAGATTTGAACTCGGGATCTCCTGTTTACTAGACAGGCGCTTTACCAACTAAGCCATGGCGCCACGGAAACGGTACTCTTGATTCAGATAGAAACAACGGATTTTTAACGAGACAAAGCTACGATAGTCGCTTCAAACATTGAAGCAGCAAGCCACCAGACATGCTCCTCGATCCCGGAATCCAGCTGAAATCCCGATATCTGTGTCCTGTGGTACCCGCGATCCACATGGGACACCAGATCCAGATACACAATAAGCCGAGGGATCCACAAAGATCCCAGACCCTGATATATGTTATGCCGTGGGATCTACAATTTACGCCGAGTGATCTAGGAGGATCCCAGATCTTCCTGTATGCTATGCCGAGGGATCCACTGGGATCCCAGATCTAACTTGGGGATCCAAGCACAAGTCTGGACTATATACCAAGATTCCTTTACTAATAAGGCTTACCCACGAGGGAGAAACCACTCCCAGGGTGACGTCAGAGCATTGGGCATCAATATTTTGCAATATAGTAGGCCCAGACATGTGCCTGGATCCCGGGATCCAGCGAGATCCGGATATATGTGTACTGTATCTCAGGATCCGGTGATACTGACCATAAACCCACAGCGTTTTAGAGGTTACAAAACTTAACTATTTGGTCACTACGCATCTTTCAAGACACTATTATGTATCTTTTATGTTATTTAGAATGTATCCTACCTAAAAATGTTGAAACAATAATCTTTCCGGAAGCTGACACGACTGATCGCCCACCACCATCGTCGCCATATCTACGCAGATATAGATATATCGACGCAGGAAGATACACAGGAAAGATAAGGATCGTCCATGACGTCATTGGAACAATGACCGTATATTTTAGGAGTGAAAATGCCGACGAATAATAACCTAACCTAACCTAACCTTACCTAATCCTACAGCGTAAATAAGTGCTGTGGCGCCATAGCCGGGCCGCCGTAAACACAATCTATTCTTGTCGGTCGTCGTCAGCTGGCATGTAAACAAAGTTTGGCGACGGGCGAGGAGACAGAAACGGCGATATATTAATTATTGAAGTTAAAATTAGTTATAGTGCAAAATGTCTTGGTGAAGACATCCGTAGTTACTAAATGTGATATTTGCTATCGATTGGTAGGTATATTATAGGGATTAACTAACAACTAATGGTGGGTTTATGGTCAAAATCACCCGGAATCCACATGGGACACCAGATCCAGGTGCACAATAAGCCGAGAGATCCACAAATATCCCAGATCCTGATATATTGTATGCCGTGTGATCTACAATTTACGCCGAGGGATCCAGGAGGATCTCAGATCTGAATGCATTTTACACAGAGGCATCCACTGGGATCCAAGATCTTCATACATTTTATGCCGGATGATCCACTGGGATCCCAGATCCAACTTCGGCATCCAGGCACAAGTATGTAAGCCACTCTTGCCTATGTTAGAAAAGAGGCACCACCGAGATTTGAACTCGGGATCTCCTGTTTACTAGACAGGCGCTTTACCAACTAAGCCATGGCGCCGCGGAAACGGTACTCCTGATTCAGATAGAAACAACGGATTTTAACGAGACTAAGCTGTGATAGTTGAGCTTCAAACATTGAGGCAGAAAGCCACTCTTGCCTATGTTACAAAAGAGGCACCACCGAGATTTGAACTCGGGATCTCCTGTTTACTAGACAGGCGCTTTACCAACTAAGCCATGGCGCCGCGGAAACGGTACTCCTGATTCAGATAGAAACAACGGATTTTTAACGAGACTAAGCTGTGACAGTCGCTTTAAACATTGAAGCAGTAAGCCACTCTTGCCTATGTTAGAAAAGAGGCACCACCGAGATTTGAACTCGGGATCTCCTGTTTACTAGACAGGCGCTTTACCAACTAAGCCATGGCGCCGCGGAAACGGTACTCCTGATTCAGATAGAAACAACGGATTTTAACGAGACAAAGCTGCGATAGTCGCTTCAAACATTGAGGCAGCAAGCCACCAGACATGCTCCTGGATCCCGGGATCCAGCTGAGATCCAGATATCTGAGTCCTGTGTCCTGCGATCCACATGGGACACCAGATCCAGGTACACAATACGCCCAGGGATCCACCAAGATCCCAGATCCTGATATATGTTATGCCGTGGGATCTACAATTTACGCCGAGTGATCTAGGAGGATCCCAGATATTCATGTATGCTATGCCGAGGGATCCACTGGGATCCCAGATGCAACTTCGGGATCCAAGCACAAGTATGGACTATATACCAAGATTCCTTTACTAATAAGGTTTACCCACGAGGGAGAAACCACTCACAGGGTGACGTCAGAGCATTGGGCATCAATATTTTGCAATATAGTAGGCCCAGACATGTGCCTGGATCCCGGGATCCAGCGAGATCCGGATATATGTGTACTGTATCCCAGGATCCGGTGATACTGACCATAAACCCACAGCGTTTTAGAGGTTACAAAACTTAACTATTTGGTCACTACGCATCTTTCAAGACACTATTATGTATCTTTTATGTTATTTAGAATGTATCTTACCTAAAAATGTTGAAACAATAATATTTCTGGAAGCTGACACGACTGATCGCCCACCACGATCGTCGCCATATCTACGCAGATATAGATATATCGACGCAGGAAGATACACAGGAAAAATAAGGATCGTCCATGACGTCATTGGAACAATGACCGTATATTCTAGGAGTGAAAATGCCGACGAATAATAACCTAACCTAACCTAACCTTACCTAATCTTATAGCGTAAATAAGTTCTGTGACGCCATAGCCGGGCCGCCGTAAATGCAGTCTATTCTTGTCGTATCAAGGTCGGTCGTCGTCAGCTGGCATGTAAACAAAGTTTGGCGACGGGCGAGGAGACAGAAACGGCGATATAATTATAATTGAAGTTAAATTAGTTATAGTGCAAAATGTCTTGGGGAAGAAATCCATAGTTATTAAATGTGATATTTGCTATCGATTGGTAGGTATATTATAGGGATTAACTAATAACTAATGGTGGGTTTGTGGTCAAAATCACCCAGGATCCACATGGGACACCAGATCCAGGTGCACAATAAGCCGAGAGATCCACAAATATTCCAGATCCTGATATATTGTATGCCGTGTGATCTACAATTTACGCCGAGGGATCCAGGAGGATCTCAGATCTGCATGCATTTTACACAGAGCGATCCACTGGGATCCAAGATCTTCATACATTTTATGCCGGAAGATCCACTGGGATCCCAGATCCAACTTCGGGATCCAGGCACAAGTATGTAAGCCACTCTTGCCTATGTTACAAAAGAGGCACCACCGAGATTTGAACTTCGGATCTCCTGTTTACTAGACAGGCGCTTTACCAACTAAGCCATGGCGCCGCGGAAACGGTACTCCTGATTCAGATAGAAACAACGGATTTTAACGAGACTAAGCTGTGATAGTTGAGCTTCAAACATTGAGGCAGAAAGCCACTCTTGCCTATGTTACAAAATAGGCACCACCGAGATTTGAACTAGGGATCTCCTGTTTACTAGACAGGCGCTTTATCAACTAAGCCATGGCGCCGTAAAAACGGCGCTCTTGTTTCAGATAGGAATAAGGGATTTTTAACGAGCCTAAGCTGTGACAGTCGCTTCAAACATTGAGGCAGCAAGCCATCAGACATGCTCCTGGATCCCGGGATCCAGCTGAGATGCGGATATCTGTGTCCTGTGTCCTGCGATCCACATGGGAGATCCAGGTACACAATACGCCCAGGGATCCACAAAGATCCCAGATCCTGGTATATGTTATGCCGTGGGATCTACAATTTACGCCGAGTGATCTAGGAGGATCCCAGATATTAATGTATGCTATGCCGAGGGATCCAATGGGATCCCAGATCCAACTTCGGGATCCAAGCACAAGTCTGGACTATATACCAAGATTCCTTTACTTATAAGGCTTACCCACGAGGGAGAAACGACTCCCGGGGTGACGTCAGAGCATTGGGCATCAATATTTTGCAATATAGTAGGCCCAGACATGTGCCTGGATCCCGGGATCCAGCGAGATCCGGATATATGTGTACTGTATCCCAGGATCCGGTTATACTGACCATAAACCCACAGCGTTTTAGATGTTACAAAACTTAACTATTTGGTCACTACGCATCTTGAAGGACACTATTATGTATCTTTTATGTTATTTAGAATGTATCTTACCTAAAAATGTTGAAACAATAATATGCCCAGAAGCTGACACGACTGATCGTCCACCACGATCGTCGCCATATCTACGCAGATATAGATATATCGACGCAGGAAGATACACAGGAAAAATAAGGATCGTTCATGACGTCATTGGAGCAATGACCGTATATTTTAGGAGTGAAAATGCCGACGAATAATAACCTAACCTAACCTAACCTTACCTAATCTTGCAGCGTAAATAAGTTCTGTGACGCCATAGCCGGGCCGCCGTAAATGCAGTCTATTCTTGTCGTATCAAGGTCGGTCGTCGTCAGCTGGCATGTAAACAAAGTTTGGCGACGGGCGAGGAGACAGAAACGGCGATATATTTATTATTGAAGTTAAAATTAGTCATAGTGCAAAATGTCTTGGGGAAGAAATCCATAGTTATTAAATGTGATATTTTCTATCGATTGGTAGGTATATTATAGGGATTAACTAATAACTGATGGTGGGTTTATGGTCAAAATCACCCAGGATCCACATGGGACACCAGATCCAGGTGCACAATAAGCCGAGAGATCCACAGATATCCCAGATCCTGATATATTGTATACCGTGTGATCTACAATTTACACCGAGGGATCCAGGAGGATCTCAGATCTGCATGCATTTTACACAGAGGGATCCACTGGGATCCAAGATCTTCATACATTTTATGCCGGAGGATCCACTGGGATCCCAGATCCAACTTCGGGATCCAGGCACAAGTATGTAAGCCACTCTTGCCTATGTTACAAAAGAGGCACCACCGAGATTTGAACTCGGGATCTCCTGTTTACTAGACAGGCGCTTTACCAACTAAGCCATGGTGCCACGGAAATGGCGCTCTTGATTCAGATAAAAACAACAGATTTTTAACGAGACTAAGCTGTGACAGTCGCTTCAAACATTGAGGCAGCAAGCCACCAGACATGCTCCTGGATCCCGGGATCCAGCTGAGATCCAGATATCTGAGTCCTGTGTCCTGCGATCCACATGGAAGATCCAGGTACACAATAAACCGAGGGATCCACAAAGATCCCAGATCCTGATATATGTTATGCCGTGGGATCTACAATTTACGCCGAGTGATCTAGGAGGATCCCAGATCTTCCTGTATGCTATGCCGAGGGATCCACTGGGATCCCAGATCCAATTTCGGGATCCAAGCACAAGTCTGGACTATATACCAAGATTCCTTTACTTATAAGGCTTACCCACGAGGGAGAAACGACTCCCGGGGTGACGTCAGAGCATTGGGCATCAATATTTTGCAATATAGTAGGCCCAGACATGTGCCTGGATCCCGGGATCCAGTGAGATCCGGATATATGTGTACTGTATCCCAGGATCCGGTTATACTGACCATAAACCCACAGCGTTTTAGATGTTACAAAACTTAACTATTTGGTCACTACGCATCTTTCAAGACACTATTATGTATCTTTTATGTTATTTAGAATGTATCTTACCTAACAATGTTGAAACAATAATATTTCTGGAAGCTGACACGACTGATCGTCCACCACGATCTTCGCCATATCTACGCAGATAGATATATCGACGCAGGAAGATACACAGGAAAAATAAAGATCATCCATGACGTCATTGGAACAATGACCGTATATTTTAGGAGTGAAAATGCCGACGAATAATAACCTAACCTTAACTAACCTAACCTAATCCTACAGCGTAAATAAGTTCTGTGACGCCATAGCCGGGCCGCCGTAAACGCAGTCTATTCTTGTCAGTCGTCGTCAGCTGGCATGTAAACAAAGTTTGGCGACGGCCGAGGAGACAGAAGCGGCGATATATTAATTATTAAAGTTAAAATTAGTTATAGTGCAAAATGTCTTGGGGAAGAAATCCGTAGTTACTAAATGTGATATTTGCTATCGATTGGTAGGTATATTATAGGGATTAACTAATAACTAATGGTGGGTTTATGGTCAAAATCACCCGGGATCCACATGAGACACCAGATCCAGGTGCACAATAAGCTGAGAGAACCACAAATATCCCAGATCCTGATATATTGTATGCCGTGTGATCTACAATTTACGCCGAGGGATCCAGGAGGATCTCAGATCTGCATGCATTTTACACAGAGGGATCCACTGGGATCCAAGATCTTCATACATTTTATGCCAGTGGATCCACTGGGATCCCAGATCCAACTTCGGGATCCAGGCACAAGTATGTAAGCCACTCTTGCCTATGTTAGAAAAGAGGCACCACCGAGATTTGAACTCGGGATCTCCTGTTTACTAGACAGGCGCTTTACCAACTAAGCCATGGCGCCGCGGAAACCGCACTCCTGATTCAGATAGAAACAACGGATTTTAACGAGACTAAACTGTAACAGTCGCTTCAAACATTGAGCGTCCTTCAAATCGTATGGTTACTAGAGGATGGTTGACCGGTTGACCGGTTATCCCATTTACACATTTTAAAAAATCGGATTGCCCCGTCGAGCCCATAATCCCCTTAACCCGCGACATACTGGGGGCTATTTTTTGCCACCCCCTCCCGTTATTTTGTAATAACTCCTAAACAAATCCAGGTATCGTCACCAAACTTGCAGTACCTTCTCTCACATCAATTCTACACATGTTGGATAATGTAAAAATATGAGGTTATGATAGTTCAACCGGGAATGATGTCAGAGTGACGTCATGTTCTTTGGTTTTTGTTGCAAAATAATGGTTTGCGGAAAACACTGTCAAAGGTACGATTTTTGAGATAAACTCAATTGTCTTAAATCAAATTACTGACAATAAGCCGGGATATCAAACTGCTATCTCGATTTTGTATTTTTTTTTAAATCAAAATTTTGAGAAATCCAAACACATTTTTTTTTTACAAAATTTTCAAGAGTAACTGAATTATCCAAAAATCGGAATATATGTGATCGAGACGTGTGCGGTGAATATGTGTGCCAAATTTGAAGTTGATATCTTCAAAAATTGCTGACTTATGATCTTTACATTACAAAAATCGACACAATATGAACACGACACAAAAATCGGAAAAAAAAACAAATTATGTTCTAATGTCATTTTTCGCGTTCTAGATGAAAAACAAACCCATAAACATGTGCTACAACGCCTAATGACCGTAATCTGTAGTTTGACCTCGTGACCTCGGATGACCTTGACCTGACCCAAGGTCATAAACAGCTTAGAAAGTTACTTAGAAGTGTCAGACACACGAATCATACCGATTTATCGACAGCTTATGCGTTTATTATCGCAATTTTGCGCGACAATTCCATCCATCGAGACCATTTGACACGGTCAAACATTTTGTACTTGACCTGACCTGTAACGTCATCGGTGACCCCGAGGTCAACAATATTATGTTTCCCTCGATAAATTTGCCAGGTCTATCCGAATTCCGTTTGAATTGTTATATTCGGTCCAGTAGTTCCGGAGATCCGAGGGGGGGGGGGGGGGGAAATAGCACCCCCCCCCCCCCAGTAAGTCGCGTTATGAAATATACCCCAGTTAATCGCGGGTTAACCCGTGGATACCTTTCATTGGAAAACTCGGAAGCTGGTTTACATGCTGACATATTGGAAATGAAGTGTCTTGCTAACCCTATTAGTGGCAGGGGGGGGGGGGGGGCGGGGGCAGATTTTGCCTACCCCTCATGTTTTTCTCAAATATCTCCGAAATGGCTTTAGGTAGGTTTCTGAATTTGTCTGACTTTTCTTAAAACTAGTCTGGACAGATTATCTGAAAATTTCAAGTGTTTTCAAGAATTTTCAAGTTTCTTTTTCTCTCACAAATTTCACATACGATTTTTTTAATGAATTTTGAATTTTCAAATGTGACCAGGAAATATAAATTTTGTATTAATTTGCTGTCGGTCCATATAAGTTTTGTCAAAATCGGTCTATATAGAACTAGGAGTTATGAATGATTAAACAAAGTTATAAAGTTGATGCGTTTTACCCCCTGTCGCTACAATTTTCAAAATTTTAGGTTTTGTTTCGAAAATGTAGATCAGTCTGAGTGGAGTCAATCCCTGTTTAAATTGGTTAAATCGGACTAGTATATTTAGAGATCTGCGGGGGGTGAATACCCCCCCCCCCCTGCCACTAATAGGGGTAGTCAGGAGCCTGCCACTAATAGGGGTAGCCAGGAGCCTGCCACTAATAGGGTTAACCCGTTCCCAGCAGGCATGTGGTCCTTTGTTACCACCCTGGTGTATTTTGCCTGTACCGGCGATCGTATTGCCGACATTCGGCTGAAATGTTGGCTTTCTGTTGGCCAAATCTTTCTCCATTATATGAACCCAGTTTTGAAGCAATACGTCCATACGTTTTGATACAAACACGCGACAACATCAGCCTGTCGGCGACATCCACCGCGTCTCTCTGTCTCCGCCAGTCTCTCCGCCAGTCTCTGTGATGTCTCTCTGTCTCCGCCTGGTCGTGCGTGGATCTTTTCCGACACCGCTTCTCTGACACTCTGACACTTCTTTGACACTCTGACACTTATCTGACACTCTGACAATTATCTGACACATGCATCTTCTCCGACACTGCTTCTCTGACACTCTGACACTTCTCTGACACCTGGATCTTCTCTGACACCATGACGATGCCTTCTCTGACACCATGCCGATGCCTTCTCTGGCACCATGCCGATGCCTTCTCTGACACCATGCCGATGCCTTCTCGACTCCGCGCGGTAATAACCGAGCACCCCACTCGAGGGGGGGGGGGGGGGGCGGGGGGAGTGCTGTTGTGAAGTTGTGTACAACGAATCAGATACGGAACCAGCCTCATCAACTCCAACTTCATCAAACAATACAAAATATAGATCAGACTAATAGAATGCGAAGTTTTGTATCGCTTGCTCCTTCCATAACGGAGATATACAGCGGTATGCCAGACAGGGAAACCATATGCCAGACAGACGCCTTGCGGTTCGACGCCAGCCGGGGCCGGGCTAAAAAGGGACATGCAATGAGAAGGAACTCAAGTTACTGGTTTGGTTGGGTAAAAGCGAGCAATGCGCCATTGATCGTCGTTCAATAACCCTTTTCCTTGACTGCTAAAAAATTAACTACTTACAAAAAAAAAATCGTGTTCAGTGAATTGCAATTGAGTGCATCACAGTTAAAAGTCACCAATGCGCAATGTTGTAGCCTTTGCTTAATCTTCGAGATAGGTTACTCAATGCTGCCTCACCGCAGCCATTATACGTCACTGCAGCATTAATATGTCACTGCAGCTGCCACACCCTGTCGCAGCCATTATACGTTACTGTAGCATTAATCTGTCACTGCAGCATTAATCTGTCACTGCAGCTGCCACACCCTGTCGCAGCCATTATACGTTATTGCAGCATTAATCTGTCACTGCAGCTGCCACACCCTGTCGCAGCCATTATACGTTACTGCAGCATTAATCTGTCACTGCAACTGCCACACCCTGTCGCAGCCATTATACGTTACTGCAGCATTAATATGTCACTGCAGCATTAATCTGTCACTGCAGCTGCCACACCCTGTCGCAGCCATTATACGTTACTGCAGCATTAATCTGTCACTGCAACTGCCACACCCTGTCGCAGCCATTATACGTTACTGCAGCATTAATATGTCACTGCAGCTGCCACACCCTGTCGCAGCCATTATACGTTACTGCAGCATTAATCTGTCACTGCAACTGCCACACCCTGTCGCAGCCATTATACGTTACTGCAGCATTAATCTGTCACTGCAGCTGCCACAGCCTGTCGCAGCCATTATACGCTACTGCAGCATTAATATGTCACTGCAGCATTAATCTGTCACTGCAGCTGCCACACCCTGTCGCAGCCATTATACGTTACTGCAGCATTAATCTGTCACTGCAGCTGCCACAGCCTGTCGCGGCCATTATACGTCACTGCAGCATTAAAATGTCACTGCAGCATTAATCTGACACTGCAGCTGCCACACCCTGTCGCAGCCATTATACGTTACTGTAGCATTAATCTGTCACTGCAGCATTAATCTGTCACTGCAGCTGCCACACCCTGTCGCAGCCATTATACGTTACTGCAGCATTAATATGTCACTGCAGCTCCCACACCCTGTCGCAGCCATTATACGTCACTGCAGCATTAATCTGTCACTGCAGCTGCCAGCTGTCACACCCTGTCGCAGCCATTATACGTTACTGCAACATTAATCTGTCACTGCAGCTGCCACACCCTGTCGCAGCCATTATACGTTACTGCAGCATTAATCTGTCACTGCAACTGCCACACCCTGTCGCAGCCATTATGCGTTACTGCAGCATTAATCTGTCACTGCAGCTGCCACACCCTGTCGCAGCCATTATACGTTACTGCACGTACACTGCCTGCTGCTCCGAGCGGCGTCGTCATTGCCCGGTGTATCGACCGCCTGAGGGCCCATCTGGTGATCTTCAGTCACCAGTAGCACTGTCACCGGGTACAGCTGTCTGCCAGCACCGGCCGCTGCTGGAGCTGGGTGGGCACGCCGCGCAGGGACCAGCACCGGCCGCTGCTGGAGCTGGGTGGGCACGCCGCGCAGGGTCCGGCACCGGCCGCTGCTGGAGCTGGGTGGGCACGCCGCGCAGGGACCAGCACCGGCCGCTGATGGAGCTGGGTGGGCACGCCGCGCAGGGTCCAGCACCGGCCGCTGCTGGAGCTGGGTGGGCACGCCGCGCAGGGACCAGCACCGGCCGCTGATGGAGCTGGGTGGGCACGCCGCGCAGGGTCCAGCACCGGCCGCTGCTGGAGCTGGGTGGGCACGCCGCGCAGGGACCAGCACCGGCCGCTGATGGAGCTGGGTGGGCACGCCGCGCAGGGACCAGCACCGGCCGCTGATGGAGCTGGGTGGGCACGCCGCGCAGGGAATCATAAGCCCTATTGGCCAGACCTGGGCTGTTAAACAACATGACGTCTGTGTCCCTGGATTTCAACGTGTGGTTGTATGCGGCGCGGTGCGGTGTTGTGCCGTGAAAACGCTGCCCAGGATTAGACGGAACTGGGATCATGGCGGCAGTCTCGTTTGGCTGCCCCGGGGACTGACACGGTTGTTAACTCCGTCCAGCCTGTCGGCAATCTGACGACTGCCCCAGGGACTGACAGCGCCACACGGTTGTTAACTCCGTCCAGCCTGTCGGCAATCTGACGACTGCCCCGGGGACTGACAGCGCCACACGGTTGTCAACTCCGTCCAGCCTGTCGGCAATCTGATGACTGCCCCAGGGACTGACAGCGCCACACGGTTGTTAACTCCGTCCAGCCTGTCGGCAATCTGACGACTGCCCCGGGGACTGACAGCGTCACACGGTTGTCAACTCCGTCCAGCCTGTCGGCAATCTGACGACTGCCCCAGGGACTGACAGCGCCACACGGTTGTTAACTCCGTCCAGCCTGTCGGCAATCTGACGACTGCCCCGGGGACTGACAGCGCCACACGGTTGTTAACTCCGTCCAGCCTGTCGGCAATCTGATGACTGCCCCAGGGACTGACAGCGCCACACGGTTGTTAACTCCGTCCAGCCTGTCGGCAATCTGACGACTGCCCCGGGGACTGACAGCGTCACACGGTTGTCAACTCCGTCCAGCCTGTCGGCAATCTGATGACTGCCCCAGGGACTGACAGCGTCACACGGTTGTTAACTCCGTCCAGCCTGTCGGCAATCTGACGACTGCCCCGGGGACTGACAGCGTCACACGGTTGTCAACTCCGTCCAGCCTGTCGGTAATCTGACGACTGCCCCGGGGACTGACACGGTTGTCAACTCCGTCCAGCCTGTCGGTAATCTGACGACTGCCCCGGGGACTGCCACGGTTGTTAACTCCGTCCCCAGCCTGTCGGTAATCTGATGACTGCTCCGGGGACTGACACGGTTGTTAACTCAGTCCAGCCTGTCGGTAATCTGACGACTGCCCCGGGGACTGACACGGTTGTCAACTCCGTCCAGCCTGTCGGCAATCTGATGACTGCCCCAGGGACTGACAGCGCCACACGGTTGTTAACTCCGTCCAGCCTGTCGGCAATCTGACGACTGCCCCGGGGACTGACAGCGTCACACGGTTGTCAACTCCGTCCAGCCTGTCGGTAATCTGACGACTGCCCCGGGGACTGCCACGGTTGTTAACTCCGTCCCCAGCCTGTCGGTAATCTGATGACTGCTCCGGGGACTGACACGGTTGTTAACTCCGTCCAGCCTGTCGGTAATCTGACGACTGCCCCGGGGACTGACACGGTTGTCAACTCCGTCCAGCCTGTCGGTAATCTGACGACTGCCCCGGGGACTGACACGGTTGTCAACTCCGTCCAGCCTGTCGGTAATCTGACGACTGCCCCGGGGACTGACAGCGTCACACGGTTGTCAACTCCGTCCAGCCTGTCGGCAATCTGACGACTGCCCCGGGGACTGACAGCGCCACACGGTTGTCAACTCCGTCCAGCCTGTCGGCAATCTGACGACTGCCCCGGGGACTGACAGCGCCACACGGTTGTCAACTCCGTCCAGCCTGTCGGCAATCTGACGACTGCCCCGGGGACTGACAGCGCCACACGGTTGTTAACTCCGTCCAGCCTGTCGGCAATCTGACGACTGCCCCGGGGACTGACAGCGCCACACGGTTGTTAACTCCGTCCAGCCTGTCGGCAATCTGACGACTGCCCCAGGGACTGACAGCGCCACACGGTTGTTAACTCCGTCCAGCCTGTCGGCAATCTGACGACTGCCCCGGGGACTGACACAGTTGTCAACTCCGTCCAGCCTGTCGGTAATCTGACGACTGCCCCGGGGACTGACAGCGCCACACGGTTGTTAACTCCGTCCAGCCTGTCGGCAATCTGACTACTGCCCCGGGGACTGACACGGTTGTCAACTCCGTCCAGCCTGTCGGCAATCTGACGACTGCCCCGGGGACTGACACGGTTGTGAACTCCGTCCAGCCTGTCGGCAATCTGACGACTGCCCCGGGGACTGACACAGTTGTCAACTCCGTCCAGCCTGTCGGCAATCTGATGACTGCTGCTTGGTCAGCAACATAGAGCTGCAGTTTGGCGATAAATCTAGGTCTCACCCTACAACACATTGCGAGCTCTAGAGTAAGGAAACAATGTGTTCAGTTGTATACAAAATGAATTAATATGTTGATTATAGCACTTTTGCCTCGGCTTGTTTCAGTTGTTTGATCCGTTCATGGAATTGCGTAGATGTCAGCATATATTTCAGGAACGAGTCTGTTTCCATTTAATGTATGAATGGTTGTGTGTACATCAGGAAAATGAGGAAACCCATGACCTGGCACCTGAACCATGACCTGGCACCAAATGACCTGACGCATCAAACACCAGCTGAAAATGGCAGTTAATGTTTATTCCTTCCTGAGATACTGAGCGACATAACACAGGAAATCTCACCCATTTACGCCCGCTCAGAGCCAATAAAGCAGGCCCGAAATTCATGTCCGGCCTACGACTATCAAGTTATGAAAGAAATGAATGTCTACCCAAGGATATACCCGGAATGCGTCAAACCTTACCAGCCATGTATTATTTCGCCAGACCAAGTGAGTTTTTCAAGCTGGTAAAATCACTTTCTAATGCGTTAAACTCCAAACTAAAGCGGAGCGAGATTATGGTGTTTTCCGTCGCGCGAACAGAAAGCAAACCCCTGCATTTGAGAGGTGATTTGTGACAGCCGGAGCAGCGCTGTGGCTGCAGTTTTGCGTCGGGGATTATTCAGGCAATGAAGCAAATCTGCTGCCAGATGCAGAGTTCCAAAACAGAATGTCAATGCAACGCATGCTAGCGGTACACAGCACGTCGAATCTATTTCCTGAACAGTGGGACTATTCAGCGAAGATGGGATTGAAAGATGGGAAAGATTGTAGGATGGGAGTCAAAGCCAGGAGAGGGAGGAAAACATGTTTTGACACAGATCTAATTTTGTGTGGGCTACACTTCTTTCAGCTCATTTTTTCAAGCGCATTGCGCGTCCATTGTGAATGCACACACAGCAAAATCGAGAAGGAAAAGGGTGTAAATGAAAGTACCAAAAGGAGCGTTTTTTGTGTGTTAAAAACACTTTTTCGTATGGTAAAAATACACTACAAACAGTGTTTTGGTACCCATTTCGGTGTTAAAATACCCTTCAGTTATTCGTCTGTGGTTCTTTTAACACTGTTTTTCTTCTTTCTTTACACCGGTACTCTAAAAAGAGGCTTTTTCTACTACGCATACATCAAATCCAGGGTAACAATACACCAAATTTAGACTTCCTTCAAAAAGTACCAAAAGGAACGTTTTGTTTTGTGTTTTCATACACGCCGTTTCGTATTACTACAAATACACCGATATGACGTTTTTTCAAGTGAGTTTCTCAGGTAAATTTACCTTTTCGTATTTCAATAATTCGCAGGCACTGGTCAGCTAAACCTAATAAAAATGGCATTGATTGATAGCATTGACATTGATAATTACATTTCTAATAAAACAAAAACAGCAGACCAAAGTCGCCACAAGAATAGTCGGCGGATTGTGCGGTCAGTTATAGCCTAAAGCCACAGTTTCACACTGCATTCGTCACGAAGTAAATTATTACACCGAACACATTGACTGCTGTCGAAACGGGTCATTTTCATGCGCTCATCTTGCAGACAGATATTGCATGCAATATATATTCTTGGTCACTTATATGCCTGGAGAACGTTGATTTCAGTGAAATCAGCACACCGTATATACCATCACCGTTTCTGCGCACAGTAATGATCTCACCCACGTTATAGTGGACGGGATGTTAAATCATACCTGCCTGTCCACATTCGAAACTGTTCCACATACAGTAACTTCCTTTCCTACGTTCACTCTCCTATTTTGCATTTCGTTGCATGGAATGCCTTCAATGCTTTACACTTACACTTGGGCGCCAGTGCAAGTGTGGAGAACACATTTCAAGTTGAGGGCTTCAGGTAGGTTGATGTATCCACACAAATCACAGGGTGGATTACCTGGCAAACAATCTCACTGTTTTAGAGACTAGCGCGGTATCTTCGGCACCCACGCCTGCAGCACTGACCACCACGGGACCACGGTAGATAAACGCTTAGAACTCCCCGACCACTCCCGCCCGCGCAACGCGTCAACGATAGACTGGATGAGACGCGTCCCCTCGCGCAAAATGGCTGCCGTTGCACTTCAAGGGAATAGGTCACCTTGAAAAATGTCTTAAAAATTGGCTATACGGGGTATATTGAGCTGAAAATCACGAATATGACATTTGTTTGGACGATAGATGGATATCCGTTGAGAAATGGACATGTTTCTCTTTTCCCCTTCATGGCTATAAAAAAACTTCAGGACAATGTATGACGTCATGCATATGGTAGCTTGGATATGGAAGCAATTGCATGCAACAACGGCGTACTTGTAACCAAAATATGACGCGTTACCAGAGACAATAGTGGAGACGTCAATACAAAATAAAACAGAACAAAACAAAACGTTTTTACTCTACAACTGTTTGCTCTGAACTATTTATTCGCATTTGTAGGTACATACTGGATAACTAGATGTCTCATATACCACACAACAAAATTTGGCCTGGCCTGTACGTGTACATGGTTTCCTTTTTATTATTATCATGTGAAGCATACTAATAATGTACTCAAGAATCAGCTATACCTATGTATTCTTCCTTGTCATACCTGGTTCTTTCACCAAAATGGCCCTTACACAGTTTACATTAAATGTGTACCCATCACAGCTGAGCGTATACAATACATGCAGTAAAGCACCAGAGCTTTGGTGTGTTGATATCATCAATAATGAGATAGCATGAAATGTCTGCTAGAAGGAGCCCTAACCCAACAACAACAACAACTGCTAGAAAGCTGTGACAAAATATTATATCCTTACATGTATCCTTACATGGATGTAACTTAGGTACATGCATAGGCGTAGGAGCCAGGGGGGCAGCCGCCCCCCCCCCCCCCCCCCCCCCCAACATTTGTGATTTTAACATTACACCTATGGGCGTTGCATGGAAAGAATCAACTTCAGAATGCCTCCTGCCCCCCCCCCCCCCCCCCCCAACTTGAACATAGTTTCTACGCCCCTGGGTACATGTTAGTGTGGATGTTTTTTAATCTTATTTCTTGCATGCAAATTTGCACTTTCAATTTTGGTAATTTGTCCAACTGATTATCAATGTTTCCTGATATATGATATTCCTGATATTTCTGACTACCTTACATATCCATTTTAGGTACAACCAAAAGCTGCATGAAGAGAAGCAGGGGAGCAAAGCGCCCACAAGTGAAGCATCCTAGCATTGGGAAATTTGGGTGGAAAATAACACCCTATGGATACTATTTTTCCACTCTTTTTCCTGAGTTTTACTGTGAATTTTCCACTCCTTATTTTACAATGCATTAAATAATTGGAAACCTGATACTGATTTATGGATGTAATTATAGGGACAGCTTGTGGATGAAAGACTGGTAAGTATTGGCATAGATAATAACTAATTTTGGTGAGCAGGTAATTGGGTGATAAAGCCTGGTACATATGCTTTTTGGTTTACTTTTCCACTCTTTATACTTATTTTTAGTCAGAATTTTCCACTCTGCACCCCAGCTCCAAAGCAATTCTAGGAGCCTGAGTGAGTAGGTATGTAGCATATTTATTTGTTGCTCTTTATCTCTTCTTGTAGTTAGAAACTTTAGTTACTCATCTATTATGTTTCATTATGATTTCTATTGTCAAAGATTTACCATTTCGCTTCATCAACGAGCTTAGCATGTCAGCTCATAATTGTTACTATGACTGATGTGTGCAATGTTTTTGTTTTGTTTTTTCTGCCAGCATTTGTTGTTCATGATCACACAGTGATTTTGAGCCTAGCCCAGGATGCAGGAGCCTGGAGCAGTCTCATTATATGTGCTCATGGACAAGATGTGTTGCCATCACAATTCACAAAGTATGTGAAGTTTGCAATGTTGCCACACAAATGGGAAAAACACATGCAACATGTTATTCAATGGAATGTATGTGTTTCTTCATTTGCAAGCAAGAATGGTCTTCAATCCAGTAAAACGTTGTCATGCATGGTTGTCATATGCACTATCAATACTTCCATATAATATTTTGGCCCTTTAGGTTCAGGCTTTATTGGTTTAGTAATAATATAAAATTCTGTAAGATGTATTGTTTTAATGAATAAATGGACAACACTTCAGCAATCCTATAGACTGCCATTTGAACATTGTATCAACATGCTTGTCTGCAGCCCTTCACGGGAAGATGGAATAAGTATTTATGCATGTTTTATGTTTGTGTCATCAGGACCTTATGTCACAGCTAGAGGCCACGCAGCGCACCTCCACAGTCCTCAAGGACATAATGGTGCGGTACCCGGCCCTCGCGTGGGAGGTGGAGGCCAGCTTGGCCGGTACCACCGCAGGCACGGATCCCCCACCTCCACCTCCAATCATGGCCATCCGACGCAAGTGGCTCGACCCCAGGGGCCAGTACCGGGGGTTCGGAGAACTTCAAGACGGCGTGCTGTAGGGTGTCCTAGTCTGGCATTTAGCATTGATTTAACATTTAACATAGATATATAGATAGAGCACCCAGTCAGTGTGAGCTGAACCCCGGACGGATGTAGCACCGTGTCAAGTGTAGCTGACTTAGACGGTAATGTATCAGACATGATCATTGTATTCGCAATCAATGACGATGAAATGTAAGTTCATAAACAACAGACGTTTCGACAAACAGAGCGTCTTAGTCAGTCGGCACCACAATCGGCACCAGGTTTGCATGAAGCAGATTGTGATTGCTTGACTTAAATATCTTTAGAATGTAAATATTTATAAATGTTTGTCGAAATGTCTGTTTTTTCGGAACTCGCATTGCATTCTCATTGATTGCAAATACAACTTAGACGTTAATGTGATGCTTGATGACAGCGCAGACGAATCAGTGTAGGTTTCCTGTGGCGGTAGGCAGTCGAGCCTGCCCCCCCCCCCCCCCCCCGCTACTCGCCGTGAAGTTTGCGTAATTTGGTTGTGTTCATGTGCTGTGTGCCTGGCCAGGCACACAGGGGAGGGCGGCGGGGGGCGGCCAAGGGGAGGGCGGCGGGGGCGGCCGCCCCCCCCCCCCCCCCTGGAGGCCCCTTTTCGGCGCGCGCAGCGCGCCGAAAAGGGCCGACGAAACCGCGCGAAGCGCGGTATCATAGGCTCTTTACTACACGAAGCGTGGTCTTTAGAGGGTTTAGAGGACTCCAGAGGCCCTTTAGGGCCACCAGGGCCCTCTCTGAAAGACCAGAGGGCCCCTTGGACGTTCAAGAGAGCCCTGTACATGTCAGAGGGGCCCCTGGCCAGACCGAAAGGGCCACTGAGCGGGTCAGAGGCCCCCCTGAGCACGTCGAATGGGCCCCCTGAACACGTCGAATGGGCCCATAGCCAGCACAGAGGGACCCCTGGGCAGGTTGAGAGGCCCCTGAGCATGTCGACAGGGCGACAAAGCGGCCAGCGCAGTCCTTTGCCAGGTCATAAGGGCCCCTGAGCAGGTTGAAGGGCTCCTGGACAGACCAGAGGGCCCTTGTGCAGTTCAGAGGGGCCCTGACCAGACCGAAAGGGCCCCTAGGTGGGTCAGAAGGGCCCCTGAACATGCCGAATCAGCCCTTAGCCAGCACGGAGGGGCCCCAGGGCAGGTCGGAGGGCCCTCGGAGCATGTCGCAAGGCGACAAAGCAGCCATCGCAGTCCCTTGCTAGGTCGGAAGGGCCCCTTAGAAGGTTAAAGAACCCCTGGAGAGACCAGAGGGCCCATGTAAAGTTAAAAGGGCCCCTGCGCAGATCGGAGGGGCCCATGCCCAGACCGAAAGGACTCCTGGGCGGGTAAGAAGAGCCCCTGAACATGCCGAAGTGGCCCCTGGCCAGCACGGAGGGGCTCAAGGGCAGGTCGGAGGGCCCATTGAGCATGTCGGCAGGGCAACAAAGCAGCCAGCGCAGGCCGACCAGAAGAGTCACTGGGCTGATCGGAAGGGCTCCTGGGCAAGTCAGAGGAGCCCTTGGCTAGATCGAAAGGGTCCCTGGCCGGTCGGAAGGCCCCTTGAACATGCCGGATGAGTTCCTAGCCAGACTGGAGGGGCTCCTGGGCAGGTCGGAGGGGCCCCTGAGCAGGGGCGGCAGATTGCGGGGGCAAGGTATCCAACATTTCCCACAGTCGAAAATCCTGGGGGGCAAAGAGTAGTTTTGCCCCCCCCCCCCCCAGATTTTAGCTTGCTCAATCTGGGGGCAACATGACCTTCCCCTCCCCAGGATTTTCATTTGAGGGGGGGGGGGGATTTTGGGTACCCTGCGGCCCGCAATCCGCCGCCCCTGCCCCTGAGCATGTCGGCAGGGCGACAAAGCAGCCAGTGCAGTCGCTGGTCAGGTCGGAAGGACCTCTGAACAGGCAGAATGGGCCCCTTGACACACAAGAGGGGCTTCTTGGAAGGTCTGAGGAGTCTCTGGTGAGACCGGAAGGGTCAAAGGACGTAGAGATCCCAGATGAAGATTAAATACAAAGAGGACTTACTCCACAATACAAATATTAAAAGCGGAGCTTTCGGGTATATTGTAACACCCTTCGTCAGGGTGCTACAATATACCCGAAAGATCCGATTTTATTTTTTCCTGTATTGTAAGCCCTCTTTGTATTATTATATCACCCACTCCACATCATGTCTTTTCGCTTCGCGGATCCCAGATGAGTCCCTGAACAGGTCGGAAGGGGTAGAAAAGGTCAGAGGGGCCCCTATATGATCTGAAGGGACCTTGGGCCTTTCAACAGTAAGAATACAGTTGTACAGGGAATAAAATTCAAAATTTTCGCGCCGCTTCGCGGCGCAATTTAACTACAAATTCAATTATATGCGGGTTAGGAAAAAAATCGCTCAGTTTCTCGGCGCATTTATGTGTTATGTTGCTACTTTCCTATATTATTGGGCAAAATAGTTCACTTTAGCACTTTTTCCGGCACTTTTAAGCGCACAATATAGCAATTTTAGAGGTCCGCACCATACGCAATGCGACGCATTGATAAGAAAACAACCCAGGGCATAATACTCAAAATTTTCGCGCCATTGCAAGTTGGTATAGCTGATTCCAAATTCGTGTCGCTGGTTCCAAAGTTGATGTGGCAGTTTGCTAACTCCAGCTCCTAAACGTTGATATGGCCCATGTCATACCTGCCATACTGCATTTTTCAGCCTTGTAATGTGCCTTTTCATGAGTTTTTTTTTGGGGGGGAGGCCTTTCAACGCTTGGGAAGGGGCTCTTTCGAGGCGCCCCCCCCCCCTGGACGAAATCCTGGCTACGTGCCTGTGCCTGGCCTAGTTGAAGTTTTTGTTTTGAGACGACATGTAAGGAAGGAAGTTAGGAATTCATCTTTGTGTGTGACTGTGTGTCAGCAGTTTAAGTTTCGTTCTAGAGTAGTCAACCGCTCTTCTTCTTGTATGGAGGATGTTACGGGCGGCACGTCGCTGGCGCCGTGCCAGCGATGCATTTGATGATGTGGCCAGACTGGTTATTGATTCACCGTATTTGGAAGGTTTCAATCACGACTCATTTTGGAATATAAATGATTCAGTCACCGTTTGATTCATGGATAAACATTTTGAGGAATGATTCTTTCCGATTCAAAGAATAAAAACATTTTTTGATCAAATCATGTTTGACTCACCATTGAAATAGCATTGCACAACCTTTTTGATTTAAACAGCCTTGTTTCTATGCGAGTTTTGATTCAATCACGATTCATGAATAAAACAATCCGGTGGTGAATCTATTCTTCTTTGATTCAGGGATTTTGATTGAACGATTCTAATCGATGCAATTAGAGTCGAATCAATAACCAGTCTGGCTGTGGCGACAGCGAATCGTGGACCTGTCTCGCGGAGCAACTCCTATGTAGATTTAGTTGATGTATAGTCCGGTGGCGGCGCTGTGTGCGTTCGCTCTTGACTGCGCAATCTGTGCGACTAGGAGCGCAAGCAACTTTGTTGGCATTTAATACCTTTTGTACGGATATACTGTGAATGTAACGTTCATACTTCCGCACAGAGTATTCCCTGTGGTGAACCCGGAACAAGAAGATCTCTCAGCGGTAGGATGTAGAGTGCAATATACTATGTGATTGAATGCAATATCTGAATATATAAATTCGTTCTCGTGCCACGTACAAGTTCCGTGCGACCCGTCTTTCAGGTGCACAACGCCGTAAGGTGTTGGACAGTGCCGGCGTCGCGAAAAGCTACCGCATGTTAAGACATAAAGACATAAAAGAAAAGTGCAACAAAGAGCCTCTTGGGCCCATCCGAGGTTGCCCCCCCTCCCCCCCCCCCATCCCCCCCCCCCCCCTCCACCAGTCTCGCCCCTTCAAATCACCTTACTCTACCTGCATAAAAGAAGGCTAATCCCACGAGTATTTATGAACTAATCCCTTCTCTGTAAAGTATTTATCTAATCTAATTTTGAAGGAAGCAAGTGTCACTGCATCAGCGACATCCCCTGGTAGCATATTCCAATGTCCTACAACCCTTCTACTGAAAAATGACTGTCGTAGCCTAGTCCTACTTTGTTTCATAATGAGTTTATGCTGATGACCTCTACCTCGATTTTCCCTATTGAACTCAAACATACCCTTTAAATATCCAGAATGCTGACTATTTACAAATTTGAAGACTTCAATTAGATCTCCTCTTAGCCTTCTATATCTAAGTGAAAACATACCCAATTTCCTTAATCTATCTTCATAAGGTAAACTACCAAGACAATTAATCATTTTTGTTGCCCTTTTTTGAACTCTTTCTAACAACCAGCAATCCTTCTCATATGTTGGAGACCAGGCTTGTACACAATACTCCAAATGTGGTCTAACGTATGCACAATACAGTTTTGTTATTACCTTTTCACTCTTGTAGGAAACATTTCTGTTAATGGCCCCTAGCATTCTAAGTGCCTTTTTCCTAGCTTCTACAACCTGGTCTGACGCTGATAGTCTATTGTTTACCACGACACCTAAATCTCTTTCCTTTTCAATCTGCTCCATTTTCTGCCCACCCATTTCATACCTATGTTTACTGCTAACCCGTCCAGCGTGCATAATCTTACATTTACTCAAATTGAATTTCATCTGCCATGCTTCAGACCACTCAACTAGCTTGTCCAGATCTGATTGAAAAACATCCTGATCATGTTTTCCTCTAATAATCCTGACAACTTTTAGATCGTCTGCAAATTTCAAGACTTTGCTGTCTATACTGTTCTCAATTGCATTCACAAATATTATAAAAAGCAATGGGCCCAGGACTGAGCCCTGTGGAACCCCACTGAGAACCTCCTTCCATTGTGATTGGCACCCATTCAATATAACCCTTTGCTGGCGTCCTGAAAGCCACGTTTCTATCCAATCCAGAATCTTGCCCCTGATCCCATGAATTTTAAGTTGCAACCCCAGTCTTGTATGGGGGACTTTGTCAAATGCTTTACTGAAATCAAGAAAAGCTACATCTAGCTGTTTACCCTGATCAACGCTATCTGTTGCAACATCCAAAAACTCCAGAAGATTAGTTAAACAAGAATGGCCCTTCCTAAAGCCATGCTGTGTATCTTTGATGAGTTCATTTTGCTCCAAGAATTCAACAATCTTATCTTTGATGATTGATTCAAGCACCTTGCAGACTAATGAGGTCAGACTAACTGGTCTATAGTTTTCCTCTTTACTTCTATCTCCCTTTTTATGAATAGGAACAACATTTGCTCTTTTCCAATCAAGTGGAATTTTACTATCTGCAAGTGATTTAGAAAATATTATGGCTAATGGAACCGACAACTCCCTTTCAGATTCTCTTAAAAGTCTAGCATGGATTTCATCAGGTCCTTCTGCCTTGTTAGGCCTTACTTTCTTTAGATATTCTAGAACAAGTTCACTACTTATGCCACCTAGCTCTCCTATAGTCTCCTCTGTCTCTAGCTCAGGCTGAAGTGCTGCAATACTACTCTGGTCCTCGATAGTAAAGACAGATTGAAACTGATCATTAAGCACTTCAACCATTTCACTGTCCTTGCTAACTAACACATCATCTACCTTAAATGGACCTATATTTTTGGAAACTGTACTTAACTTATAAAAACTGAAGAACTTCTTACTATCTGCATTACAATGTCTAGCTAAATCAAGTTCCTTTGCCCTTTTAGCTGCTCTGACCTTTTTCTTAACTGAATTTCTTGCATTCTGGTAGGCCTTCTGATTTATATCTAGTGAAGATCCCTTCAAAATGCCAAATGCACTTCTTTTAGCTTGTATAGCACTCCTTACTTCTGGGGTAAGCCAAACTGGATTGCCCTTGGTTCTGTTACGTTTGTGCCTGAGGGGTATATGCCGATTTTGAATTTGGCTTAATCTAGCTTTGAAAACATTCCAGGCCTCACATGCATCTAAACCTGCCAACTCAACGTTCCATTTTATCTGTGCGAGGTCATTTCTAATACCATCAAAATCAGCCCGGCTGAAATTTGGAACCATAATAAGGTTATCTTTGGGCCTCATTTCTGATGAGATATTGAATTTAACCATATTGTGATCACTGGTTCCTAGACCTGCACAAATACTTATGTCACTAACTAGATCACTGTTGTCTGAGAATACAAGGTCTAGAATGGAGCAATGTCTGGTTGGCTCTGTTACAAACTGATGCATGAAAAGCTCCTCTTCAAAGATTTGCCTATACAACCTACACTCATTTGTTTCCTCTGCTATACTTTCGTATCCTCTTAAGTTAAAATCTCCCATAATAAGACACTGAGCCCGAAAGTTCCTACGTATTTCCTCACAAATATCTTGGTCTGTTTCAGCTTGGGAGTTCCTTGGAAGATTCCCTGGTCTGTAAAATGCACCTATCCTCAACCTTCCTCTGTTTCCTGTACCAATTTTAATGTCAAGCCAGATTGATTCTACTTCTTTTACTTTACTAGAATCATCAACTCTAGTAGTGCAGTACAAGCTATTTACATATACAAACACCCCGCCTCCCTGCCGTGATTCTCTGCAGTATGAGAACATGTTATAACCCTTGTAACTCGAAATCCTGTAGCCTATCCCTATTATACCCCTCACTAACCCATGTCTCGGTTACACAAATGATATCAGGCTTTTCAAGGGCAACATAACACTCAAACTCATC
The DNA here is from genome assembly GCA_036785665.1 of Chirona hameri. Taxonomy (NCBI): domain Eukaryota; kingdom Metazoa; phylum Arthropoda; class Thecostraca; order Balanomorpha; family Balanidae; genus Chirona; species Chirona hameri. The sequence goes on along the minus strand of JAXIVJ010000191.1, from coordinate 86,532 downwards.
AAATTTAGACCTAATACTTTGGGCATTCAGCAACACACATGTGATCTTATACTTTGAGCTGACTCTACTAATTCTGAGGGAATTATGATCTACTGTCCTATTCTGACATGAACTTCTACCAATGCTTACTTCCTGATGCCCTAGTACTAGCGTCCCTGAACCCCCCCCCCCCCCCCCTCCTACCTAGTTTCCCTGAATGACACTTCTGTAGGCATCTCCCAAAGCCCTTGCCCCCTCATCCGATAAGTGAAGCCCATCCTTCATATAGTACCTATGCCACTCATAGAACTGATCCCATAAGTCTACATAACTAAGCCCCATAGCTGAACATAAGTTCTGAACTGAGCTGTTCACAGACAGAGCTCTCGAGTACCACTCCTCACTGGCTCCACAGCGAGGGAGGATGCCAGTCACAATGACTGGTTTCCTGGACTCCTTCAACCTCTGCAGCAGGCTCCGGTACTCCGCTACTATTCTCACACTCTGCCTAGGTCCTATGTTGTTCACCCCCACCTGTATTATAACTGTTTCCGGGCTACTCCTACCAAGTTCTGCCTCAATGACAGGGTCCATATCAACTACTCTTGCCCCGGTTTGACTATACATCTGTCCCTCTTCCCACAGAATGTTCGCCTTAAGGGCCTTACTCTTGAGTCCCCAACCACTAAATGCTGAATCTCTTCCCTGTCACTTTCAGCTGCTGACTCTAACGCACTGAACCTATTTGCTATTGTAACCTGCTGATGTTCCCTGGGGCTGTACTGCCTGACTCTACCCTGAACTTTTGTCCATCCCTCCTGATCCCCTTCCCTCTTCCTCCTCCAGATTCTGCTACCACCCTCCATTACCCAGCACCCCTCCTCATCCTTACTGTCTGTGGCCCTAGCATTACTTTCCACAATGTTGAGTCTCCAGAAACGTGACCCTCCAACACACTTCCAAACCCCAGCCGCACTATCCACCTTTGCCTTATCCTCCTCCCTTATGCCCCTATCAGAACTACCACTGGTCCCCGATCCTGTAGGCTCCTTTTCTGACCCCCTAACCACGATCTGCGCATACGTTCCTTGGTCAGGAGCTACACCCTCCTGCGGCTCATCTCTACACCTACACTTACTTAACTGCGCCTCAAGCTCCGCTACTCTAGCCTGGAGGGCCTCTAGCTCTGCTACCTTCGCCTGCATCCTAGTCATGCTCATTTGAATACACTAGTAACTTAGGTATATAACTTAGGTACTATGCACTTTTCAATACTTTACTAACTTAACTTTTTTTTCTTCTCTTTTTTTTTCTTCTTCTAAACCTTAACTAGATCTAGACATAAAGACATAAAGACATAAAGACATAAAAGAAAAGTGCAACAAAGAGCCTCTTGGGCCCATCCGAGGTTGCACCCCACCCCACCCCCACCCCCACCCCCCTCCACCAGTCTCGCCCCTTCAAATCACCTTACTCTACCTGCATAAAAGAAGGCTAATCCCACGAGTATTTATGAACTAATCCCTTCTCTGTAAAGTATTTATCTAATCTAATTTTGAAGGAAGCAAGTGTCACTGCATCAGCGACATCTCCTGGTAGCATATTCCAATGTCCTACAACCCTTCTACTGAAAAAATGACTGTCGTAGCCTAGTCCTACTTTGTTTCATAATGAGTTGATGCTGATGACCTCTACCTCGATTTTCCCTATTGAACTCAAACATACCCTTCAAATATCCAGAATGCTGACTATTTACAAATTTGAAGACTTCAATTAGATCTCCTCTTAGCCTTCTATATCTAAGTGAAAACATTCCCAATTTCTTTAATCTATCTTCATAAGGTAAACTACCAAGACAATTAACCATTTTTGTTGCCCTTTTTTGAACTCTTTCTAACAACCAGCAATCTTTCTCATATGTTGGAGACCAGGCTTGTACACAATACTCCAAATGTGGTCTAACGTATGCACAATACAGTTTTGTTATTACCTTTTCACTCTTGTAGGAAACATTTCTGTTAATGGCCCCTAGCATTCTAAGTGCCTTTTTCCTAGCTTCTACAACCTGGTCTGACGCTGATAGTCTATTGTTTACCACGACACCTAAATCTCTTTCCTTTTCAATCTGCTCCATTTTCTGCCCACCCATTTCATACCTATGTTTACTGCTAACCCGTCCAGCGTGCATAATCTTACATTTACTCAAATTGAATTTCATCTGCCATGCTTCAGACCACTCAACTAGCTTGTCCAGATCTGATTGAAAAACATCCTGATCATGTTTTCCTCTAATAATCCTGACAACTTTTAGATCGTCTGCAAATTTCAAGACTTTGCTGTCTATACTGTTCTCAATTGTATTCACAAATATTATAAAAAGCAATGGGCCCAGGACTGAGCCCTGTGGAACCCCACTGAGAACCTCCTTCCATTGTGATTGGCACCCATTCAATATAACCCTTTGCTGGCGTCCTGAAAGCCACGTTTCTATCCAATCCAGAATCTTGCCCCTGATCCCATGAATTTTAAGTTGCAACCCCAGTCTTGTATGGGGGACTTTGTCAAATGCTTTACTGAAATCAAGAAAAGCTACATCTAGCTGTTTACCCTGATCAAAGCTATCTGTTGCAACATCCAAAAACTCCAGAAGATTAGTTAAACAAGAACGGCCCTTCCTAAAGCCATGCTGTGTATCCTTGATGAGTTCATTTTGCTCCAAGAATTCAACAATCTTATCTTTGATGATTGATTCAAGCACCTTGCAGACTAATGAGGTCAGACTAACTGGTCTATAGTTTTCCTCTTTACTTCTATCTCCCTTTTTATGAATAGGAACAACATTTGCTCTTTTCCAATCAAGTGGAATTTTACTATCTGCAAGTGATTTAGAAAATATTATGGCTAATGGAACCGACAATTCCCTTTCAGATTCTCTTAAAAGTCTAGCATGGATTTCATCAGGTCCTTCTGCCTTGTTAGGCCTTACTTTCTTTAGATATTCTAGAACAAGTTCACTACTTATGCCACCTAGCTGATAGCTCTCCTATAGTCTCCTCTGTCTCTAGCTCAGGCTGAAGTGCTGCAATACTACTCTGGTCCTCGATAGTAAAGACAGATTGAAACTGATCATTAAGCACTTCAACCATTTCACTGTCCTTGCTAACTAACACATCATCTACCTTAAATGGACCTATATTTTTGGAAACTGTACTTAACTTATAAAAACTGAAGAACTTCTTACTATCTGCATTACAATGTCTAGCTAAATCAAGTTCCTTTGCCCTTTTAGCTGCTCTGACCTTTTTCTTAACTGAATTTCTTGCATTCTGGTAGGCCTTCTGATTTATATCTAGTGAAGATCCCTTCAAAATGCCAAATGCACTTCATTTAGCTTGTATAGCACTCCTTACTTCTGGGGTAAGCCAAACTGGATTGCCCTTGGTTCTGTTACGTTTGTGCCTGAGGGGTATATGCCGATTTTGAATTTGGCTTAATCTAGCTTTGAAAACATTCCAGGCCTCACATGCATCGAAACCTGCCAACTCGACGTTCCATTTTATCTGTGCGAGGTCATTTCTAATACCATCAAAATCAGCCCGGCTGAAGTTTGGAACCATAATAAGGTTATCTTTGGGCCTCATTTCTGATGAGATATTGAATTTAACCATATTGTGATCACTGGTTCCTAGACCTGCACAAATACTTATGTCACTAACTAGATCACTGTTGTCTGAGAATACAAGGTCTAGAATGGAGCAATGTCTGGTTGGCTCTGTTACAAACTAATGCATGAAAAGCTCCTCTTCAAAGATTTGCCTATACAACCTACACTCATTTGTTTCCTCTGCTATACTTTCGTATCCTCTTAAGTTAAAATCTCCCATAATAAGACACTGAGCCCGAAAGTTCCTACGTATTTCCTCACAAATATCTTGGTCTGTTTCAGCTTGGGAGTTCCTTGGAAGATTCCCTGGTCTGTAAAATACACCTATCCTCAACCTTCCTCTGTTTCCTGTACCAATTTTAATGTCAAGCCAGATTGATTCTACTTCTTTTACTTTACTAGAATCATCAACTCTAGTAGTGCAGTACAAGCTATTTACATATACAAACACGCCTCCCTGCCGTGATTCTCTGCAGTATGAGAACATGTTATACCCTTGTAACTCGAAATCCTGTAGCCTATCCCTATTATACCCCTCACTAACCCATGTCTCGGTTACACAAATGATATCAGGCTTTTCAAGGGCAACATAACACTCAAACTCATCAAATTTAGACCTAATACTTTGGGCATTCAGCAACACACATGTGATCTTATACTTTGAGCTGACTCTACTAATTCTGAGGGAATTATGATCTACTGTCCTATTCTGACATGAACTTCTACCAATGCTTACTTCCTGATGCCCTAGTACTAGCGTCCCTGAACCCCCCTCCTACCTAGTTTCCCTGAATGACACTTCTGTAGGCATCTCCCAAAGCCCTTGCCCCCTCATCCGATAAGTGAAGCCCATCCTTCATATAGTACCTATGCCACTCATAGAACTGATCCCATAAGTCTACATAACTAAGCCCCATAGCTGAACATAAGTTCTGAACTGAGCTGTTCACAGACAGAGCTCTCGAGTACCACTCCTCACTGGCTCCACAGCGAGGGAGGATGCCAGTCACAATGACTGGTTTACTGGACTCCTTCAACTTTTGCAGCAGGCTCCGGTACTCCGCTACTATTCTCACACTCTGCCTAGGTCCTATGTTGTTCACCCCCACCTGTATTATAACTGTCTCCAGGCTACTCCTACCAAGTTCTGCCTCAATGACAGGGCCCATATCAGCTACTCTTGCCCCCGGTTTGACTATACATCTGTCCCTCTTCCCACAGAATGTTCGCCTTAAGGGCCTTACCCTTGAGTCCCCAACCACTAAATGCTGAATCTTTTCCCTGTCACTTTCAGCTGCTGACTCTAACGCACTGAACCTATTTGCTATTGTAACCTGCTGATGTTCCCTGGGGCTGTACTGCCTGACTCTACCCTGCACTTTTGTCCATCCCTCCTGATCCCCTTCCCTCTTCCTCCTCCAGATTCTGCTACCACCCTCCATTACCCAGCACCCCTCCTCATCCCTACTGTCTGTGGCCCTAGCATTACTTTCCACAATGTTGAGTCTCCAGAAACGTGACCCTCCAACACACTTCCAAACCCCAGCCGCACTATCCACCTTTGCCTTATCCTCCTCTCTTATGCCCCTATCAGAACTACCACTGGTCCCTGATCCTGTAGGCTCCTTTTCTGACCCCCTAACCACGATCTGCGCATACGTTCCTTGGTCAGGAGCTACACCCTCCTGCGGCTCATCTCTACACCTACACTTACTTAACTGCGCCTCAAGCTCCGCTACTCTAGCCTGGAGGGCCTCTAGCTCTGCTACCTTCGCCTGCATCCTAGTCATGCTCATTTGAATACACTAGTAACTTAGGTATATAACTTAGGTACTATGCACTTTTCAATACTTTACTAACTTAACTTAACTTTTTTTGTTTTGTTTTTGTTTTTTCTTCTAAACCTTAACTAGATCTAGGTAAAGCTAGTGACACAAATTAGCTATGAGTGCACCTAATACTAGACTAAATATATAATCCTTAAATAAACTGAATACTAAATACACCTTAATTATCCCTAATTTTCTAAAATATCTACTTATCCAACCCTGCAACTAATAACACAAAAATAAGACTAAGACAATTTTGGCGCACACAAGCCAGAATGAAAAGTCCTTTAAAAAGCAAGTAAGAGGTAACAGCTAACTATGAATGCTTAAAAATAATACCTAAACGATCCACAAAACTAAATATCTAATCCTTATATCTAAATATAATGTGGTTCCTCAAAAAATACACAAAACAACAGAGCTATCCAACAGCTACTTAGGCGTCGCATTGCGTATGGTGCGGACCTCTAAAATTGCTATATTGTGCGTTTAAAAGTGCGGGGAAAATGTGCTAAAGTGAACTATTTTGCCCAATAATATAGGAAAGTAGCAACATAACACATAAATGCGCCGAGAAACTGACCGATTTTTTCCTAACCCGCATATAATTGAATTTGTAGTTAAATCGCGAAAATGTTGAGTGTTATTCCCTGTACAACTGTATTCTTACTGTTGAAAGGCCCAAGGTCCCTTCAGATCGTCTAGGGGTCCCTCTGACCTTTCTACGCCCTTTTGACCTGTTCAGGGACTCATCTGGGATCCGCGAAGCGAAAAGACATGATATGGGGTGGGTGATATATATATATATATATATATATATATATATATATATATATATATATATATATATATATATATATATATATATATATATATATATATATATATATATATATATATATATATATATATATATATATATATATATATATATATATATATATATATATATATATATAATACAAAGAGGGCTTACTCTACAGGAAAAAATAAAGTCGGATCTTTCGGGTATATTGTAGCACCCTGAAGAAGGGTGTTACAATATACCCGAAATCTCCGCGTTTAATATTTTTTATTGTGGAGTTAGTCCTCTTTGTATTTAATCTTCATCTGGGATCTCTACGTGCTTTGACCCTTCCGGTCTCACCCGAGACTCCTCTGACCTTCCAAGAAGCCCCTCTTGTGTGTCAAGGGACCCATTCAGCCTTTTCAGAGGTCCTTCCGACCTGGCCAGGGACTGCACTGGATGCTTTGTCGCCCTGCCGACATGCTCAGGGGCAGGGGCGGCGAATTGCGGGGCGCATGGTACCCAAAATCCCCCTCAAATGCAAATCCTGGGAGGGGAAGGGTCATGTTGCCCCCAGATTGAGCAGGCTAAAATATTAGGGGGGGGGGGGGCAAAACTACCCTTTGCCCCCCAGGATTTTCGACTGGGGGAATTTTGGGTACCCTGTCCCCGCAATCCGCCGCCCCTGCTCAGGGGCCCCTCCGACCTGCCCAGGGGCCCCTCTAGTCTGGCTAGGCTAGGAACTCATCCGGCATGTTCAAGAGGCCTTCCGACCGGCCCAGGGATCCTTTCGGTCTAGCCAGGGGCCCCTCTGACTTGCCCAGGAGCCCCTCCGACCGGCCCAGCGACTCTTCTGGTCGGCCTGCGCTGGCTGCTTTGTCACCCTGCCGACATGCTCAAGGGGCCCTCCGACCTGCCCTGGAGCCCCTCCGTGCTGGCCAGGGGCCACTTATGCATGTTCAGGGGCCTTTCTCACCCGCACAGGGGTCCTTTCGGTCTGGTCAGGGGCCCCTCCGATCTGCGCAGGGGCCCTTTTAACTTTCCAGGGGTCCTCTGGTCTCTCCAGGGGCCCTTTAACCTGCTAAGGGGCCCTTCCGACCTAGCAAGGGACTGCACTGGCTGCTTTGTCGCCTTGCGACATGCTCCGAGGGCCCTCCGACCTGCCCTAAGGCCCCTCCGTGCTGGCTAGGGGCTCATTCGGCATGTTCAGGGGCCCTTCTGACCCACCTAGGTGCCATTTCGGTCTGGTCAAGGCCCCTCTGACCTGCAAAGGGGCCCTCTTAGCTGCCCAGGGGCCCTCTGGTCTGTCCAGGGGCCCTCCAACCTGCTCAGGGGCCCTTATGACCTGGCAAAGGACTGCGCTGGCCGCTTTGTCGCCCTGTCGACATGCCCAGGGGCCCCTCTGTGCTGGCTAGGGGCCCATTCGACGTGTTCAGGGGGCCCATTCGACGTGCTCAGGGGGCCCTCTGACCCGCTCAGGGGCCCTTTCGGTCTGGCCAGGGGCCCCTCTGACATGCACAGGGCTCTTTTGAACGTCCAAGGGGCCCTCTAGTCTTTCAGAGAGGGCCCTGGTGGCCCTAAAGGGCCTCTGAAGTCCTCTAAACTCTCTAAAGACCACGCTTCGTGTAGTAAAGAGCCTTTGATACCGCGCTTCGCGCGGTCTCGTCGGCCCTTTTCGGCGCGCTGCGCGCGCCGAAAAGGGCCCTCGCGAGCCAAAAAGGGCCCTCCTGGCCTCCAGGGGGGGGGGGGGGGGGGGGGGTGCGGCCGCCCCCGCCGCCCTCCCCTTGGCTACGTGCCTGCGCTTGGCCATAGCTTGATCTGCATGGGTTCACGAGATGCTTAATAGCTCGAAAACGAACCTCACGGCGTACACATTTGAACCCGGAAATCGAAAGAAAAATGTTCACTCTTCATTTCTAGCTACTTTTTATTGTCGTATCGGTTGCAGGTAAAAAAAAGCCGTGGGCCCGTAAAATGGCTTTTTAACATGGAACCCTATGGCCTAGTAGGAAAATGTACGCTGCTGCCATATGGACTTTGGACCCCCCGGATTTTATCATGGCAATAGAACACTAGGGATTTTATCTACATACATACACGGTAAATAGAATACTAGGTAGCGCCGAGTGCCGGCCTTCAACACAGACCCTATGGTGATCACTTTTTCAGCTGTTTTGTTTAGGCTAAAAAGGCATTTAGACTATGGATATTTGAGTTAATTTATATTAACGTTCATATGTGAGACTTATATACAAAAAAAGAAAGCAATTATAATTTAACTCTAATTATAAAAAGAAAAATGCAGGGTAGGGCATCTTCCAAATGACAGCGTTGTAGAAAATCCGAAGGTTTGAACTCAACTTTGAATGCATATCTGAAATTACAAGAAACTGACGACTGAAAACCACCTATTAGTCTCTGAAATTGAATTTGGGAAATATTCACTATCAGTTCTCCAATGTACAACACACCACAACAGCACACTCTCTTTGAACTGCAACCCATGTGATTTCAAAAACTAGAAATAGTCGGGTCGAGATAACTTCACATCTTGATCAAAATTTCAAGAGCTTTTAAATGATACAAAAGTTTATCCATAAATTTTGTCGAAACATAGTTAAAGTTGCTCGAAAGCCTTAGGCTCTCGTTTGCAAATACTGGGCTGCATCTCTGAGTTTTGAAGAACCATAAATAGTCGGGTCATGTAAATGAAAGCATTAAGTAGGTAATTCAAATAGTTTTATTTTGAGACACAAAAATCTTGGAAATTTTTGTTGCGCGCTTCAAAATTTGACTTTTAGGCTGTCATTTCAAAGTTTACTGTATTGGCAAGCAGTGACGTGTTTCTTGAGTACTGCGCACACCGGAACCGTGAAAGTTGACCAATCAGCGACGGGAATTGCCGTTGCTGAATAAGCTGATTGACGCTGATAACACTGCACACGCTTGCAAAACATCGCCAGTGATCATCACTTCCCGAGTCCTCGCCCTGTGTGTTGAGTGTGCGGGTACGTAATTGTGATACAAATGTGCGTTTACGATACATTGTCAAATTTTAACAATGCTACAATGAGCTCATCATTTAACGGGCTTTTAAATGAAGCGAAATTCAGTCAAATAATTTCGAAACATCAAGCTTATTTGCCTCCCAAAGCCAATGGTGTCATGTGCAAATATATTGAGTTCCTTGCATATCCAGTTCAAGTTTGAAAACAAAACAGTGAGATAAAATTTGCAACCAGTATGATAAAAGCAGCAGTTACTCAAATGTTTGATGTACTTTCTCAGCATATCAAACTGGCAGTGATAAAGAAACATCCAAGCATCATGATGATCATATTGATAGTTAACGACTGTAGCCTCGGACACATCAAAACATCAGATGTTTCATGCTATTGAAATGTAGATACCAATGCACTAAAGTGTCAATACTTTATCAGTGTCTTAGTGCATCAGTATTATGTGCACACACTGATAGCATGAAAAAAAATGAGATTTGGACATCTTCACCCTATGTCAAAACACTGGTGGCGTATTGGGGTTTTAGGGCGCCACAACTCTTATGCGTCATAGTGTCAACTCTTATGCGTTCATAGTGACTTCATGATGTTAGTAGTGTTTCAGTGTTTAAAGGGAATGTTCACCTTTCTGAAAGTTGTCAAATATACATTGGTTGTAGTAGAAAATATGAAGTAAGTGCTGCTGAAAACCATTGTGATATTTTTCACTCGCAAAGTCACTTAACGTTTACAAATAAAGTTTTTAGATTTGGGCAAATGACATCATTATATACCGCTGCTGATTGGCTGACAAAGTGGGATTGGCTGAAGAAGTGTCTGTTAGCCAATCAGCGGCTGCACCAGCCTGGATTCATTTTGCAAATGGTAAATTAAATTGCTTAAAAACTGTTAAGTTTTGGGGAAAATGACCTGAGTAATTTAGACATTTCAATAACAGCTCCAGATAATGGCTATCTCAATTTAAAACTAATACAAAGGTGAAACATTCTCTTTAATTGTGTCAGCATCTTCTGCACCACATAGTAGAAGTCTGGCATTTTAAACATCCAACAATTGGACAGTGACAGCCGACATGGGACAGAAGACAGTGATAGTTGGCAAGACATGTTTTTTATTCAAAATGTTGCATTTCAGACTTTAATGATTTGCACACTATTGTGATGCACTAATTGAATTATCTGTGCTAGCACTGAACATGTTCAAGTTCAGTCAGTCCTTCCATTGTATGCCTGTGTTGTATACAGACGGTACTGCTGAGTCCTAATATTTGCATGCTTGACACAATATTTCTGATTTGTATGCATTGTTTTCGCAGATCTGGTGCATGTCCGAGACCAACACCGACCCGACGCCGGTGGAGGTGAAGACGTGCATCCGGCTGCTGCTGATGGGCGCGTCACCGGCAGTGGCAGCCGGCTCAAGAAGCCAGCCATCGGCCTCCGGCGCCTCTATCGCCATGGAGGAGAAGAATCCTGTGTACCTGAGCGCCAGCGTCCTGAAGGACCTCAGGGACGAGGGGGCGGTTACGGATGATCCGGACGACGACTTGCAGTCCAGCCAGCTCCTGCAAGATGCGCAGACCCACCAAGGACCGCCATCTGGTCACCCCGTGGCGGCCAGTCTGGAGTTCGGCCGGGAAGCTCTGGCGTACGTTGCTGGCTTCCTGGCGTACAAGTGTCGCTCCGTGGACAGCAGCCTTGGCACTGTGTCCGGCCAGTGTGCTCCCGGTCAAGCTAGTCCAAGAGCTCTGGGTGGATCGAGCGGCTGAACCGAGGAGCCTGGCTGTGCCGTCACTGCAGTGGCTAGAGCAGGTGGAGGCGTTTGAGTACTCCCGCATCGACCCTCGGGTGGTGCGAAAGTACGCCGTCACACGGACGCACATCCGCCTGAAATGGCTGCAAGGCAGCCTGAGGGAGTGCCGGGTGAATGAGCGCAACGCCAAGCGCATGCGCATGTATGCCCGGTCAGCAGTGTGAGGCACCCACCTGCCGAACTGCCTCGCCACCCTGCCGAGGACATGTTCGTTCGCTGGCCGAGGACATGTTCGTTCGCTGGCCGAGGACCTGTTCGAGCTGCTGGCCTGCTACTTCCGGGTGAACTTCACGCCGCCGCCGGACAGCTCGCACGGCGTCACGCGACAGATGCTGGCCGACGCGCTGCACGACTGCCTGGCCGGCACCGGACAGTTCGCAGAGTTCTGCCTGCCGCTGGCGCTGGAGAAGCTCAACTCGGACCTGACGCAGGCCAAGCTGGACGCTGGCGCTGCTGCAGCGCTGCTGCGGCGTCTACACTGGCGCCGCACCTGGCGCCGCTGCGGCTGGCGCTGGCCCGGGAGTGTCTGGCGGCGCGACATCCAGAGGTGCAGCCGCGCGCGCTACAGCTGGTGGCGGCTGTGCCGGCGCAGGCCGATCAGTGGACGCGCCCCCTGCTGGCCGAGTGTCTGCACCACGCGGCGCAGCGAGGCGGCGACCGACTGATGGCCGGCGCGGCGCCGCTGCTGGTGGTGCTCTGCGCCGGCGGCCGGGAGCTGGTGCTGGGTGAGGCGGTGCCGGCCCTACTTGGCCAGCTGGAGGCCGGCGCGGAGACTCGGCCGCCGAGCGGCTGGAGACGCTGAGCGCGCATGGCCGGCTGCTGGCGGACGGCGGCGCGGACGAGTCGCCGGCTGTGGAGCCGCTGCGGCCGCGGCTGGCTGCCGTGCTGCTGGCCGAGGTGGCCGGCGGAGACCGGCCTCTGCAAACGGCCGCGCTCTCCGTGCTCAGCTCCTGCCCCTGGCTGGTGGGCGAGGCGGAGGCGGACCACTGGCGGAGCACCTGGCCGGTCTGGACACGACTGAGGACGCCGCGGTCCGGGCGGCGGCGCTCACCTGTATCGGGGCCGCCACCGACCAGCACACCAATGCCGTGGTGACTGCTCTGGTGCAGCCGCTGCTGACCCAGCTCAACAGAGGTGCGGTGTCGCCGGAGAACTAGGCTGAGCGGCAGCTGGCGGCGGTGGCGGCCGGCGTGACCGGGCTGGAGGCGGCGCGCGCCACCCTGCCACTGGTGCGGCAGGTGCGCGTCAGCCGCGAGGAGGCCACCGCCACCGAGCGCGTGCTGGCCACGGTGACTGACATCGTGGAGCGGACGTCTTCTTTCTTAACGGAGACGGCGATCACGTGCTGAGCACGCTGGTTGAGCGGTGGCACGGCGTGCCGCTCTCCCACGCGGCGCCGTGGCAGCACACGCAGCTGACGGCGCTGCTGGCCGCCGCCCGGCCCAGCGTGACTGTGCCGCAGCAAGACATCGTCACCGTGATGCTCGCCAAGCTGGCGCTGAAGAAGCGGCGCCCGCTGACGGTGGCGCGCGCTGCCAAGGCGCTGGCCGTTGTGTTCAATAAGCAGCCCGATGCCAAGACCGACCATCTGCTCAAGAGGCTCACCAAGCCAATGCCAAGATACAAGATAATACCAAGATGGTCCACCGTGCGGCGGCCAGAGCCGCGCGAGCGCGCGCCACCGCAAGCTCGCCCCAATGCTGGTACCGTGCTTATGGGATCGCGCGTTCCGCCATCGGTGTCCGGCCGTCACCAGGCCGCGGCGGCGGCGGCCCGGTGCAGCACATGCGGAGCGACAGCGTGATGATGGCCCTGGCAGCCACCGCCACTAGCATTGTGTCGTCTACAAGACACACAGTCTATCGCCAATAACCCGAGCATTTGAGGTGCCCAAAAAAATCCAAAGCGTAGTATGCGACATGTAGTTTGTCTTTGCGCAATAATAGATTGTGTGCTGCAGATAGTGGTGAGGTATGCTGTCTGAAAAAGATTGACATATCCGGTGATTTATCAAACTTGAATTTTACTTGTCGTGAGCGCATTGCTGGAGACGAGATGTTTGAGCTTGTATTTGTGCTGGCACGCATCATGTGCTTGTATTGTTATGTAGCAATCGACTCGATGTTTCCACGTGTATTTATGCTTCGTAAAAGCTGCTGATGTATTTGTCACTCACGGTTCCAACGTCTGAATAGCGGCGACTTATCACCGATATCGGTCATTCGTTTCGTTTGGTTGATATTCGTTTGCGTCATTTGTGTGGGTATGCGCATATGCGTATGTTTTATTAGGATATAAGTGATTATTAGGATAGGTGACAAATAGTTGAAATAGGCGATGATGCGGCATGTAAATGAATATATAATAGAATATATAATATATTTCAAGCCCATCCAGCTATGTGCTGGCTTTTCATGTGCTCGCGTTAATGACATGGATACATCAGGAGGAAACAGCATTCACACACATCGCACATAAAACACATGTAAAAATGTCGCACTATAGCCGCCGTGCCAGACCCAGCTGTTCAGTGATCCTCCTCCGGAACACCGCAACACTAGTCTCCCTAGTGTCGGACGGCAGGCCGTTGTACGCTCGGGCGGCTCGATAAACAAACCGCCGCCTCCCTGACTCGGTTCTGATGCGAGGCATGGACAGTAGATCATCCTGTCTGGTCGATCTTTGCCTCACACTTTGAACGGTGTGGAAGTGGCGCGCAAGGTCACTCGGCTGTCCCTGAGTCATGATGACTTTAAGTAAACATAGTGTGCGGTACATAACGAGGTCCTGGGCAGGTAACCAGTTTAACTCATGTAATACGTCACGTACGTGATCACACTTGCGCCGTCCTGATACTACTCGCGCACAGAAGTTGAGCAGTTTTTGTATGCGCGTCACTGCTTGTGCGGTACCGTTTCCGTATACAGCGATACCGTAGCGAATCAGTGCAATCACCAGTCCGTTCACTATTGTCGGTAGCACATCATGAGGGATGCAATGCTTCGCGTGGCTGAGACCAATCAACAGTCCAGTGCACTTTGCTGCCAGTTGGTTGATATGAGGTTCGAAAGACAAATACCGATCCATCACTATCCCTAGGTTTTTAACACGCGGTATCTCTTCTACAGTCACACCGTTTACAGAGATGGAAGTTTTTGGGAGGTCCTGGAGCATTTGACGAGTGCCAAAAACGATCAGTTGGGTCTTGCTAGAGTTGACTTTCATTTGATTTTGGGTGAACCACTGGAACAAAGTACACAGGGTCGACTCCATGCGCTGAATGAGATCGGCAATGTCACGTTTATGTCCGGTAACGAGAATTTGCGTATCGTCAGCATACTGGGTGATGCTAACATTGTCATCGATAAACAGGCTAAGGTCGTTGGAGAAGATGTTGTACAAAAGGGGTCCTAGCGATGTGCCCTGATAAACTCCGATTGGGTTTCTAACCGCCTTGGACGAACGCTGGCGTCCATCAGGAGTGCTAAATCTGACATGCTGGTAGTGGTCTGAAAGGTAGCTTGTGAACCAGGAGCTATCTACGCCATAGAGTTCTAGTTTTTGGATCAGTTTTGAGTGGCTGACAACATCGAAGCATTTACTTAAATCTAACAGCACAAGGAGAGAAATTTCGCCGTGATCCATGCCCTGAAGCACCCGGTCTGTGACATTTATCAGTGCTGTCTCGGTAGAGTGGAAGCGTCGGAAGCCGTGTTGTGTGCACGGGAACAGATGGTTTGTATCGAAGTAGGCATACAGCTGCTTGTGGACAATACGTTCTACTATTTTGGCCAAGCAAGGGACGAGTGAGATTGGTCTGAAGTTAGCAGGGTCTCTGATGGAGCCCGATGACTTGTATATGGGCTGAACAACCGCGACTTTCCACGAATCTGGTACAACGCTGGTGGCTAGACTGGTGTTCACAATGCATAAAACGACATGCCAGATAGCACTACAACACTTTTTAAAGAACGCCATGGACAGTCCGTCAGCACCGCACGCTCCACTACTGTTCATTCTGGCCACCATGTCCTGCAGCTCGGCGCCGGTCACCGGCCGGACAGCGAACCTGTCCGACCCCACCCGAGGTAGGCGGATCGGCAGTTCCGCAGCAGCGGCCGGTTTTCCCGCGGCAACGGCTGCGGCTGTCTTGGTGCCGATCTCCGCGAAGTATCGGTTGAGTGTGTCAGGGTCGATGTCGGGAGTGGTTGTCTGGGCGCTCCTCTTGCTGGCGATGATGGGACGCACGCAGCGGTACATGGAACCTGGGCCCGTCTCAGCTATGCGCTGTCTAATGTTGTCTCGTGAGTCGCGCTGAATAGCCGAGCGGGTCAGCCGGTTAAGCTCCTTGTACCGCGCGCGGTCTCCCTGCCGTAGGGCCGCGCGCCGCTCCGCCATGATTCGCCGGGTCCCCTCGGAGACGGGTGGCGGGTGGGGGTTACGAATGCGGACTCTTCGGACCGGGGCCAGCTCGTCCAGTACGGCTGTAAGTTGGTCGATCAAAAAGTCACTCTGCCGCTGCACATTATCAGTGACGAAAACTGGAGACCAGTCCACGCCACCGAGCCGGGCACGGAACCTGTCCATATCAATGGATTTCCAACTACGGGTTTGCACTACAACGGGGGTCGGGCGGCATTTGCGAATGCGCATCAGGGCATGAGTGGAATGATGGTCACTAAAATCACACTGACGCACACCTGCTCGAACCACCATGTCTGCACAGTTGGTAACGATGACGTCGAGCACAGACCCGGAGCCGGGATACGTCGCGTCACTGATGATCTGTGACAGTGAATACTTCTGGAACAGTCTGGTGAGATGACCGCCGGGCGTGTTCCCAGCGGTCACCCGTAAGTCACAGTTGAGGTCGCCGGCTAAGACGAGAAGACCGCGGTTGTCCGTCAGGACGGTCTGTATTTCCGACTCAAGCTGCTCAAGGTCGGCCGTCAGCTGGGCGCCAGCAGGTGAGGGAGGACGGTACATGGCACATATGACAATGCCTCTGTCACGCCCAACGCTCACGCGGGCCCAGACTGTCTCAAGTTTTGTGGTCGAGTTGTCAGGCTCAGGCTTGGGTAGGGCTTTTATCTGAAAGCCATCGCGGGCTAGAATCGCCACGCCCCCAAAGCCGCGACCGCCAGCTCGGTCGGCTCTGATCAGCTGATATCCGGGAAACGCCACGAGACGATTGGGCACACGCGGCTTCAGCCAGGTCTCCGAGAGGATGATGATGTCTGCTCCCGTGATTGCTTGATATGTAGTAGGCATGTTACTGTTACCATATGCCAGTATAAGATAGTATGTTCTGATTATGTTCCTACTTCCTATGCTGGTTATTTATTGTCCCTTTTCTTTACTGGCGTGCGTATCTTTGGCAAAACAAAATATGATGTCGATGACCTCTCGCCGACGCATGATGGAAATATACGGCAACGGCGAAATTATCTGGATTCTTTGCACCATTCCCAGACGGTAGAAACTTCTGCAGGAAAAGCAGGACCTTTCTAACCGGGAAGTGACACGCTAACTGGTTGCATCAGCGAAGGCCAAACTAAAGTATGTGCTTGGAGAGAAATGAGAATATTGCAAAAGGTGTAATC
Organism: Chirona hameri; assembly: GCA_036785665.1. Taxonomy (NCBI): domain Eukaryota; kingdom Metazoa; phylum Arthropoda; class Thecostraca; order Balanomorpha; family Balanidae; genus Chirona; species Chirona hameri. The sequence continues at coordinate 69,838 of JAXIVJ010000191.1, read as the reverse complement.
TAATTATGAAGACTGTTCGGAGACTGCGGGTGGAATAGGACTTTCGTCGCAGTAATACGGGCCCATTCAGATGTCAAACTTAAACAAAATGGTAGGTACAGTGGCTGGACATTCCACTGTGGCATTCCTGCTTTGATATGTATTGCAACGAAAGTATCAAAATAATTTCGTAAAAGGTAAAAGGGACTAAATATTAATAGAGACTACAGACTCGAAAGCAAGGACGGTTTCATATAATCCGTGCGTGCATACTCATGAGCATGACTCATGAGTATGACATGACTCATGAGTATGACGTGACTCATGAGTATGACATGACTCATGAGTATGACATGACTCATGAGTATGACATGACTCATGAGTATGACATGATTCATGAGTATGACATGACTCATGAGTATGACATGACTCATGAGTATGACATGACTCATGAGTATGACATGACTCATGAGTATGACATGACTCATGAGTATGACATGACTCATGAGATAAATAAATACTATATAATAAATAGTATTTTTTTTGGTAAGAAGTTATTTGCACTTGTTGACTTTTTTTCACAGAAAGAAATGCTAGTAAAAGCCAAAAAAAATAATTTAACAACATAGTTTGAATAATGCTTCTTTAGCTATTATAATCAACAATAGTACTCAGGTCGTTAAATACCGCCACTCGGTGGCCTGGGTGTCCACTAAATTTGCAGCTCTACTGCGGCGGCGCGCTCAATCCGATAAATAGTTTAACCGTACAACAGCTGATTGGAATTTGCGCGTGACGTCAGAGGTTGGCGCCCCCGTGCATACATACATCCACGTGAATCGTCCCGTGCCGTGTCTGCGCTTGCTATACGCCAAGGCCCTAGATACTGCCAGATACTGCTATACGCGAGATAGGGAGTACGGCTGGTAATTCTACTTAAACAGAAAAATATAAGCATATGTAGGTCACCGGCAATTTATATTTTACAGACAGTATATTTATATTTTACCTATGCTTTTTGCTCTCACTGGAAGAGCAAAATTTGGTCACTGGAGGAGCAATTTCAGTACAAATTTAATATAAATCCAACGCCTGTTTCATGGATAAATTGAGCATTTTTTTTTTAAGTTTTGTATGTGCTGATTCCAAATCTGATACCCATGTGTGGTGCAAATGAACTGTTGGGAAGAACAATTGTAATAACAATAGAACCTGACCTTACCTTTACAGCCATTACGGTCGAAGGGACCCACATTTAGAATGTTCCGCTCGCATTCACTCACTGTGCTGTGAAACCTACTGGGTGGCTGTCACCCCCTTGGACGGTGGACCCCCGACCCTCATAGACAAAATGTAACCCTTTGGCATAAATATATTACCCAATGTATTTGTGCTGCGCTTACACATGGAGGCCCTGAGGGCCCTGAGGTCTCCTTCTATCCCGCTTATGCAGGATAGTCTTGTGGTGTTAACCAACCAATCAGCAGCCTCCGACTATCAGTTGGCCATAGTTCACAACAGCATTGCGTCTGGTGAGGAGCGGCAGCGAATCTGTTGGTAAATATTTACATTATTGTACTGTAATAGTTTGTTTGTGCCAATAATGAGTATCATATTTGGAATCAGCACATCTAAAAGCTGCAGGGAAACCATTACTTATATATATCTGCTTTTGTACCAACTCCAAAATAATACCACAATTTCTCCAGTTCAGTTGGAGACAGGGTCATATTCCGCTTTTGCACACATTTTTATAGGAAAATTGAATATTGTATACTAATTCTACATGTCTGATTTCATCAGAACTGCACTCAAAACAGGGACATTCTCAGTAATTACCTGACAATAATTATTTTTATCACCCGTCAATTGCCTCAGCCAACCGCAACAACTCTGCCATTACTATTGGAATGTAAACAACATGGGCTGTTTTGTGTGTGAAATGCATCAGATATGTATCCAGTAAGGGCACATCGTGGTAGTGACCGCTGCACGGCCGACCTTCGGTCTCAAATACAAGTCCTAAGATTCGCTTGTAGCCATTAAGTCCGATCGGGACGAACCCTAAGATTCTCTCGTAGTCATTAAGTCCGATCGGGACGAAACCTAAGATTCGTTCGTAGCCGTAAGTCTGATCGGGACGAAACCTAAGATTCGCTCGTAGCCATTATGACTATAAAAAGCAAATAGCAGCCGCCGGGATTGAGGGTGATAGGGTTTAGTGGTTGACCAGATTCATATGACGTCATATGATAGCCAGTATCTGACGCATTTATGCGCCCTCGTTGTTTACATTTAATTGTAATGACAGAGTTGTTGCAGGGTTACAGGCGGTCGGCTGAGGCTATTGGCGGGTGTTAAAAATCATTATTGTCAGGTAAGTACTGGTAATGTCCCGGTTTTGAGTACAGTTCTGATGAAATCAGCTGTGTAGAATTAGTATACAATATTCAATTTGCCTATATAAAGGTGTGCAAAAGCGGAATATCGCCGGAGACAGTAGATAAATACTCTAAAAATGGAGCGCTCCAAAAATAGAGCAGGTGACGTCGGAGCAGAGCCTGCCATATACATGCATGTAAATGATCTAAAATTAGACCGCCTTTATGAACACTTTTTACCAAAAATACTTATATATATACAATATACAATATACAATACAATATATACAATATACAATATACAAAATATAATAAATTGTAGCAAAATGTCATAAAATAAGGATAATATAGGATACACAAATTATCAATGATCATGGCTTTTCCTTTGCAAGTCTGAAAAAATCCAGATGCATATTGAAAATGTGTTTGTAATTGCAAACTTCCGAAAAGTGAGGGAACATTATGGCGTGCTTGGCCCAATTTGCTCTAATTATTGAGTATGCATGCTGGCCAGCACACTCTAATTTTGGATTATCAGCTCTATTTATTGAGCGTTTCAGCACCAGACAACAGCAGGTGTTCTAAAAATAGAGCAGGGATCTAGACTGTTTCCTGCCAGTGACATATTCATACATTTAATGTGACCCATCTTCAAGCAAAGTTTGAAGTTTTTCTTGACATACATGCCCTCTAGGGTCGTCAAGTGGTTGCAGTGCTACACAATAGCCATTTAAAAAATACCTTATTTGTGTGACTGATCCATTCAAATTTCAAATTAGAGTGCTCTATTTTTAGAGTATTTCCCTACTGTGTCTCCAACTGAGTTACATGCTAGCTGAGGGCTGAGTTGAGGCCCTGGGGGACCTCCATCCGTGTGCACAGGCCAGCTGGCGGTCTGAGTTAACTCTGTGAATACCTGCTTGTGCTTGCACATGCACATGATAACCACTTCCAGTAATGCAGTAGGGCCGTACTTCAAAAGAGCAACTCAATTTGATTTCAGTTTAGGTACCCCATTGACAGCCAGTATACCACCCGCCCCGTGGTAGGCCGCAATGCTTAGACGGCCGCCCGTCCGACGGGCGGCCGACTGCCAAAGGCATGATACACATCCCACATGAGCTAAAGTGAGATTGTTGGCAAAGGTCAAGGTCAAGGCATGGATAAATTAAGTACGGATAGAAATCATGCGCAATTTAGAGACCACAGAGCGGTACTAGCTGTTGTTTTGTAGTACGGGACACAGCCTACCACGGTGACGTTCCTACATATATGGGCACAAATTACCAGGCATGATGTCCATCGGTGGAACCAACATGTCATAAGTGCTTGTGAGAGCTTCCCGAATGCATTTAAACTTAATCTGGTTCATCTCAATATCACCGGAAGGCGAGAAACCATGCGACGGGGCCCGTCGCATGGTTTCTCGCCTCGTCTTTATGACCCATACACTCAAATACGTCGATTTTGACCTTTGACCTGACCGTGACCTGACATTTGACCTACTTTTACATTTTTGAGTTTGCTTTAGATTTGTCTCATTCGATGTCGGCAATCGAACGAGCATGGCGGCTTTTGATTGCCGCCATGCGCGTCTCGCTGCGATCATTGGTTCGGAAGATAACCATGGGGCGTTTAACGCCCCCCCCCCCCCCACCCCCCAGTCAGTGTTCTGCTGAGACCCCAGTCAATGCTGGGTTAACATGGGGTTTTGAACTGAGATAGCAGATTTGTAGGGCAGATCGAAAAATGGGTTGTGTGAGGAAAAAAATAGCTCCCTACGCTGAGTAATTTCGACACAGGACTAGTGGGCCCCTTTTAGAAGACGATGTTTCGTGCCCCGATCAGGGCACAACGCTTGTTTCGGGTCCCCACAACGGTTGCCTACGTTACAAGCAGCCTGCGTACATATGCCTAAAGTCCATCGTTATTGTGTGCAGTAGTTTCCATATCCAAGCTACCATATACATGATGTCATAATTGTCATGAAGTTTTGTATGGCCATGAAGGAGAAAAGAGAAACATGCCCATTTTTCGACAGATATCCATCTATCGTCCAAACAAATGTCATTCGTTTTATCCAGCTCGAAATATATATATATATATATATATATAGCCATATATTTACCAAATATAGCCAAATTTCAAGACAACTTTCAAGGTGACCTATTCCCTTTAACCACCTTTCATTCCATTCCCACATGACACAATCATGGAACCCATTTAATTCAGATTTAGAAGCTTGCTGAGTGAAGTGAAATAAAAAAGTGGATGATTTAATAATAATTATTATTATCAACATAATATACAATAATAATGAAGTATGGCTGTCATACATAAATCAAAACATTAAAGGGACTATCCCACCTTATTTATTTTTATTTATTTATTTAACATCATCGCCGACGGGGTGAACCATTTATGGGCGAAGTCACACAGATAAAACACAGATAGAACCTTAACATACGATTTGAGTTGAGATAGCCATTTTGATGGCTTGGCATTGCAATTAAGTATGGTAGCAGTTAAAACAACCACAATGATCTAATCAAAAAGATATTAGAGTTTGATTTTGACATCTGTAAAAAAAAATAGGCCCATGTGTATTTGAATAGGGCCTCTAAACCGACAGCGTCGTCTCTCTACCCAACTGGTAATGATAGTCGACTTGTTTTAAGGTCAGCCTTGGAATATTTTCGTCTTTCATTTCTCGATCCCCGGGTGGTTTGCAATCTAAGCCAATCTAGACACCGGGTGGTTCGCTTTTTCTGCGCGATAGATGTCAACAAAAATTGTGCCATACATTTGACAGCACAAAGGATTTCCCTGTTATTGAAAATAAGCATATGACATCACCAACCCAACTTTCCGCTCTAAACTAAAAGCTGAATATCTTTCCAATAATTTTTTCTCTCTCGGAAAAAGTGCACCGAACATGTTCAGCTGACCTCGCCTGCCATGTAGACATACAATGAAGTGTGATTCGGCAACTTTCAAGAAGGTGGGACAGTCCCTTTAATTACAATCATGAACATACACTCATTTAACAGAAACCTCATATGGACCTATTGCACCCAAAATTATGAGCCTGTAAAATTATGAGCCTGTATTTGTAGGGTAAACAATGCGATGTAGACAACACCAACACACTAGAGAATGCTAAAAGCATGACAAGTTTGGTGTAAGGATGTGTCCAGAATTATGGATGCTCACATACCCTATTTGTTCTGGTCAAATGTGTTTCGTACATTTCAATTGAACGTCATCCAGAAAAATGAGGAACTGCACCTAGGGCGCATTTTTTATTTTAGGGGGGGGGGGGGGGGGGGAGGGCGGACGGTTGCAGCCTACCACGGGACGGGCGGTATACTAGCTGTCGTTTTCGTAGTACGGGAAACGGCAGCGGCTGCGCGTGGTTGCGGATAACAATGGAAAGTGGGCAGTGATCTAACCATACTTACTTTATCCATGGTCAAGGTCAGGTCACAAAAGGTCACTATGCGCAAAATATCTACGAAAGTCATGCAGCACATGTTTTATGGGTTATTTTCCACGTATAATTCGATAGTGATAGTCATTTTACCACCTGACTTCATTCATGTGAAGTTAATGTCAAGTTCAGGTCAAGTTAAGGTCACTGAAGGTCAAAATTTGAAATTGATCAATCTAAATAAAAAGGCATGTTTCTAGACCAGTTTTGTCTCAGAAATACAGTGGTAGCATTTATTTGTCTTGTCTGTATCTGGTCAATAAAAGCAAACAAAAAAGCAATTACAAAATATGACGTCATGAGTTACCCATACTTTAGATGCCATAGGTCAGTTAAAAATGGTAATATCATTTTGAAATTTGGTATAGTAGTTTCCCATGTGTTTCTCTGACATATATTCCGTTTTCTCATATCTATGAGAAATTGGTTTGTGGGCATTTGTCTCAATTTTTTTTGTGTGTGCAAAAATCCGAGATAGCCATGTTGTAGCCCTTGCCATTCTCTATCTTTTGACGTTTTTGGATTGCATTTTTCTCAAAATATGGCATTTGTACGGTCTGTTAAAGTTTAGTTGATTTTGGTGTAAAACTCGTGTCTAAAACGTCACTAAATCGCCACTAAATTCGCTAAATCGAAGTCACTAAATCGTCGACGTCACTAAATTCGCTATAATTCGATTTTTTTTTCTCGACGAAAATGCTTTATTTTTTTTACAGAAGACGTATAATCGATGTAGAAGTGGTACCCGAAGTTTCACGTTGATAGCACTATTGTTTTTTAGTTATTACAAAAGTTCATCAGGGGGGGGGGGGGGGGGGGGGGCGGCGTTACACCCCCCCCCCAGTCAATGGTGGGTTAAAGGTGAACTATTTATTCCCTTTAAGTACAGCCTGATAATTAACTAGACCAGTGTCCCAAAATTTAATTTTGCTTGGGTGTCAGAGCGGAAAATTTGAGCCAAAAAAAGACCATGAGAGTGGAATATTATGTCGAAAATGGTACACTATCTATTCATATTTTGATTATGAAAACCAATAGCTTTCGTAGAAATCATGCATTTTTAGTCCATATTTAATATTTATGTCATAATCAATATCACGCTCCATAAATTGGGAGTACAAAAATTACTTCTAAAAGGAGGCATACAAGTGGAAGATTATTCTCATTTGGGTGTCATTTCCCACCCAAATCAACACATTTTGGGACACTGAACTAGACTGCCAAATAAACAGCAGATCAACTGTTGAGGAGGGGTGCCAGTAGCTTTTGGAGCAATATCAAGCTATTCTTAATGGAGATCCTGGATGCAGCATGTGCTCCATAAAGATGCTGAGAATTGTAGGTGGACCTCCAGGTCCAGACCATTCTGAGTGTATTTACTCCTTGAAATAATATTTTAAGCAGAACATTGTTTTTGAATGCTGGTTTTGAAATTACTCCTCCCCTCAATATGCAAATAAGATGTTATTTCTTGTCCAGCAGTTATTTTTCTGCTTAAAAATGTTGAAAGTGAAGGAATTTTGATTTCCTTCCTTAATCCTTATCTGATACAGTGGTGTACCCAGGATTCACTCCAGGAGGGGGCATTTTTTTATCAGGGGGCATAAGGTACCCCAACCAAAACAAAACTCACCAAATTTGGCCCACTATATTTTTATAGGGGCATATTTTCATAATTTTCTCTAAAAAGCAAACAAAAATCATTCATTTTTTCGACCAAAGGGGGCACATACAGACTTTCAGGGGGGGGGGGGGCGCAATTGCCCCGTTTGCCCCCCCCCCCTCCTGGGTACGCCTATGATCTGATATGGATCAGCTCAGCTATTAAGTATATAATATTATGGGAAGAGAATCTTAGGAAGAGACATGTTAATACCACCAGACTTTTTGTTGTCAGTTCACTTGCATAATATGCATACCCAGTCAACATTTTACTCGGGCTGGACTTGGGCTTGCCACAGTACAGCCCAAGCTGCTTGGGCAGAAACCAGACTAGCCCGAGCGCAATGGGCAGAACTCGGGCATGCTCAGTGGCAGGCAGGCAGACCTGAGTGGGCCCTGGTTGGACACAGCGCGGGCCCACACTATTCGTCCCAGCTATGCTTGGGCTTCCCCGAGCGGGGCCCAATCGGGTTTAACTGTGGCTCTGCTTGGCTTCCTGTGTCATTCGCCGAGCAGCGGCGGGGGTTTGCCCAAGTCCAGCCCAAGCAGATACTCAGGCTTGCCCAGCAGAAGCCCGATCAGCCCCACACGATCAGCCCCACACGATCAGCTCCACACGATCAGCCCCACACGATCAGCCCCACACGATCAGCCCCACATCAGCTCCACACGATCAGCCCCACACGATCAGCCCCACACGATCAGCCCCACATCAGCTCCACACGATCAGCCCCACACGATCAGCCCCACACGATCAGCTCCACACGATCAGCCCCACACGATCAGCCCCACACGATCAGCCCCACACGATCAGCCCCACACGATCAGCCCCACACGATCAGCCCCACACGATCAGCCCCACATCAGCTCCACATCAGCTCCAGCCCAGCCCCACACGGGCATTGCTGACTGGGTATAGCGGCTACACATGATATTTGCTGGTATGATAAGCCTGCTGTTTTTCAGTGAGTGATGGACCAGGAGAGTGAGTCAAAAACGAATTGTGAAGATAACCAGCCTGTGCACAGGCCAGGGGAGGCAGCTATCAAAGCTGAGTAAGTATGTGTTTTAAACAAATGCAATTTCACTTTGATTGTGGGTGATCCCTGGTGACCTTTCACTGACCTAGAGGTATGCCTATCTTCTTCAGTAACAAGTGACCAAGGTCAACATTAATTCATAGCACCTTATGCGCCTTACCACTCAGAAATTCTGCTTGTCCTTCGTGTCATGTTTTCTGCCATAGGCTGACTCCTTCACAAAATATCATGGTGTGGACAACCTTTCCCCCAATGTCATACATGTTAGCAAGGAAATGACCAGTAGAATGGGTCACAATAGTAGCTCTACCAGAACAATAACACCACACAACATTACAGGTACCTCCTCCCTATCAACAAGGCAGGCGAGGTCAACAAGGGCCATTATGCTGACGATCGTCCCAATCAGGAAGGAAAGAACAGTCTCTCTGAAGATGTAACTGCAAAGCGAATAAAGCTCTCTGAAGAGGGAGCATCTGAAGATGGTACCACAGTCAGTACAGAGTCTGCTGGTGCAGAGCAGAAGAAAGAAGATGGCGAGACGGATCAGCGTGCAGCAGACGGCGGACATAAGAAGGAAAAACAGCGAGGTCAGTACCCAGTGGCGTGGGCTACAACACTTCAAAATATATTATTGCTAGGTGTAATACCCCGACACATTTATTTGTGCTTTAACATTGTCAGTTCTGATATTGGCATACTTTTGTGATGCTCTATGTTGAATTCCTACCGAGCAATATGCTGTGAATACACCGACTGCAGTTGTATGTCATTTAGCCACCTCAAACGTGCACCATGGTCCATTGCTGGAACAGCACGTCGCCGGCAATTTGATCCTGCCATCCGCCTGCGGACGGCGCCCTGTGCTTCGCATCACTCACCTGACCTCACCTGACCTCACCTGGCCTCACCTGACCTCACCTGACCTCATCTGACCTCACCTGGCCTCACCTGACCTCACCTGACCTCACCTGACCTCACCTGACCTCACCTGACCTCACCTGACCTCACCTGACCTCACCTGACCTCACCTGACCTCACCTGACCTCACCTGACCTCACCTGACCTCACCTGACCTCACCTGACCTCACCTGACCTCACCTGACCTCACCTGACCTCACCTGACCTCACCTGACCTCACCTGACCTCACCTGACCTCACCTGACCTCACCTGACCTCACCTGACCTCACCTGACCTCACCTGACCTCACCTGACCTCACCTGACCTCACCTGACCTCACCTGACCTCACCTGACCTCACCTGACCTCACCTGACCTCACCTGACCTCACCTGACCTCACCTGACCTCACCTGACCTCACATGACCTCGCCTGACCTCACCTGACCTCACCTGACCTCACCTGACCCCACCTGACCTCACCTGACCTCACCTGACCTCACCTGACCTCACCTGACCTCACCTGACCTCACCTGACCTCACCTCACCTGGCCTCACCTGACCTCACCTGACCTCACCTGACCTCACCTGACCTCACCTGGCATCACCTGACCTGACCTGACCTGACCTGACCTGACCTCACTTGACCTCACCTGATCTCACCTGATCTCACCTGACCTCACCTGACCTCACCTGACCTCACCTGACCTCACCTGACCTCACCTGACCTCACCTGACCTCACCTGACCTCACCTGACCTCACCTGACCTCACCTGACCTCACCTGACCTCACCTGACCTCATCTGACCTCACCTGACCTCACCTGACCTCACCTGACCTCACCTGACCTCACCTGACCTCACCTGACCTCACCTGACCTCACCTGACCTCACCTGACCTCACCTGACCTCACCTGACCTCACCTGACCTCACCTGACCTCACCTGACATCACCTGACATCACCTGACATCACCTGACCTGACCTGACCTCACCTCACCTGACCTCACTTGACCTCACCTGATCTCACCTGATCTCACCTGATCTCACCTGACCTGACCTCACCTGACCTGACCTCACCTGACCTCACCTGACCTCACCTCACCTGGCCTCACCTGACATCACCTGACCTCACCTGACCTGACCTGACCTGACCTCACTTGACCTCACCTGATCTCACCTGATCTCACCTGATCTCACCTGATCTCACCTGACCTCACCTGACCTCACCTGACCTCCGTCTGACCTCACCTGACCTTTGTTCCGCTGCAGGCCGTAACCGGCAGCGGCCGGGCCGCGCCCGTCAGCCGCCGGCCGAGAAGCTGTGTCCGGTGCTGAAGGATGTGCTGGCCTCGGAGCCGGAGCCGAGCTGCACCTTCAGCGGCCGCTGCCACTTCCTGCACGATCCGGCTGCCTACGTGGCCAGCAAGCCTGCCGACCTCGGCCCGCAGTGCCACATGTACACCGAGCACGGCCGCTGTCCGTCTGGACTCACCTGCAGGTGAGGAGGGCGTGTGGACATCGGACACATGAGGGGAGGACGTGTGGACCGGCGGAGACATCGGGCACAGGCGAGGGAAGGACGTGTGGACCGGCGGAGACATCGGACACAGGTGAGTGGAGGACGTGTGGACCGGCGAAAACATCGGACACAGGCGAGGGAAGGACGTGTGGACCGGCGGAGACATCGGACACGGGTGAGGGAAGGACGTGTGGACGTCGGAGACATCGGACCAGATGAGGGAGGACGTGTGGACCGGCGGAGACATCGGACACAGGCGAGGGAAGGACGTGTGGACCGGCGGAGACATCGGGCACAGCTGGTGAGGGGAGGACGTGTGGACCGGCGGAGACATCGGACCAGATGAGTGGAGGACGTGTGGACCGGCGGAGACATCGGACCAGATGAGTGGAGGACGTGTGAACCGGCGGAGACATCGAACACTGGTGAGTGGAGGACGTGTGGACCGGCGGAGACATCGGACCAGATGAGTGGAGGACGTGTGGACCGGCGGAGACATCGGACCAGATGAGTGGAGGACGTGTGGACCGGCGGAGACATCGGACACAGGTGAGTGGAGGACGTGTGGACCGGCGGAGACATCGGACACAGGTGAGTGGAGGACGTGTGGACCGGCGGAGACATCGGACCAGATGAGTGGAGGACGTGTGGACCGGCGGAGACATCGGACCAGATGAGTGGAGGACGTGTGGACCGGCGGAGACATCGGACCAGATGAGTGGAGGACGTGTGGACCGGCGGAGACATCGGACCAGATGAGGGGAGGACGTGTGGACCGGCGGAGACATCGGACCAGATGAGTGGAGGACGTGTGGACCGGCGGAGACATCGGACCAGATGAGTGGAGGACGTGTGGACCGGCGGAGACATCGGTCACTGGCACCGTCCTGCGAAATGCTGCTGGCTCACTGCGTGTGTGGTGTTCTCGGTGATTTCACTGATTGATTCTGTCGAATCTGTCGTCGAAGTCGGGGAGTTCGAAGTTCGAATTCTGTCGAATAGTCTGGGAGTTGTTACTGATCCCTGGGAACATACGTGTTCAGCCGTCGATGCTTAGTTCATTTCTGCTTAAATACAGTGCAGGCCATTGTAGCTGACAGTTTTTGTATTAGTCATTGCATCCTCACTGTAAGACCTCAATGTTGTTCGAAGTGCATCGATTGCCTGTCATCTGACTGCGGTATCACCGTCTGTTTCGGGCAGGTTCGGCGCCTCCCACATCACGCCGAAGCAGCGCAGCAGCGAGGGGGACCCGGAGCGCTGGGCCGCCTACCAGACGCTGCGGCCCTCGCGTAACGCTATCAACAAGGACGTGCAGCGCCAGCTCTGGAAGCGGCGGTATGACTTCTCAACGTCCAACGCGGCCGTACAGCGGTTCGACCGGCGTCCGGCAGCGGCACAGCGAGGAGGCAGGGGAGCCGCGCGACAGAAGGCGGACGGGCCGGACCGGCAGACGGAGACAGCGGAGACCACGGAGACGCCGATGGACTCTGCTCCGGTGGAGACTGGTCGGTCGGAGAACAGCGTGGCTTCGGCTCCTGCTCCGGCTTCCGAGGCGGCTGCGGCTCTTGCTCCGGCTTCCGAGGCGGCTTCGGCTCCTGCTCCGGCTTCCGAGGCGGCTGCGGCTCTTGCTCCGGCTTCCGAGGCGGCTTCGGCTCCTGCTCCGGCTTCCGAGGCGGCTGCGGCTCTTGCTCCGGCTTCCGAGGCGGCTGCGGCTCCAACCCAGGATATAGTCTCCGCAGCAGACCCGGCTGCAGAGGTGGCCAAGGCTGCTGCTCCGGCATCAGAAGCGACTGGAGCCGGTGACGGGGCTCAGCCGGCAGCTCCCTCCGAGAAGCCCATCGGTCCGCACTCGGACGCCGACCTCGTCCGGCCCCGGCTGCCGGAGAAAAAGAAGGTGAGGTGGCTGGCTGGCACGCACGGTACAACGCTGAGTACGTCTGAGATGCTTCTACGTCTGAGATGGACGCAGGTTGTGCTTTCTGAATAGTCGGTGATCTAATATCCATTCTTGACATGAACACAGAATGACACGGACGAAGGTTAGATATCACATCAGTAGAAAACTGATGTTTCCACCATGTTTGCATACTATGCTGCCTTCATGTTGTGCACTATCGTGTTAGCTATGAACCACGGAGTACAGATGCAATATCGGCGCTGAGTCTTGGCTCAGTTCTCGTGAGGGTGCTGCCATCTGGACCGGGGTGGGACTGGTGCTGCCAGATGGGGTGGCGTTAAACTGGTGCTGCCAGATGGGACGGTGTGGGACTGGTGCTGCCAGATAGGGTGGCGTTATACTGGTGCTGCCGTCTGGACCGGGGTTGGGACTGGTGCTGCCAGATGTGGTGGCGTTAGACTGGTGCTGCCAGATGGGCCGGTGTGGGACTGGTGCTGCCAGATGTGGTGGCGTTAGACTGGTGCTGCCAGATGGGCCGGTGTGGGACTGGTGCTGCCAGATGGGGTGGCGTTAGACTGGTGCTGCCAGATGGGACGGTGTGGGACTGGTGCTGCCAGATGTGGTGGCGTTAGACTGGTGCTGCCATCTGGGACGGTGTGGGGATGGTGCTGCCAGATGTGGTGGCGTTAGACTGGTGCTGCCATCTGGGACGGTGTGGGGATGGTGCTGCCAGATGTGGTGGCGTTAGACTGGTGCTGCCATCTGGGACGGTGTGGGGATGGTGCTGCCAGATAGGGTGGCGTTATACTGGTGCTGCCATCTGGACCGGGGTTGGGACTGGTGCTGCCAGATGGGGTGGCGTTAGACTGGCGCTGTCATCTGGGACGGTGTGGGGATGGTGCTGCCAGATAGGGTGGACTGGTGTTGCCATCTGGGACGGTGTGGGACTGGTGCTGCCAGATGTGGTGGCGTTAGACTGGTGCTGTCATCTGGGCCGGTGTGGGGATGGTGCTGCCAGATGGGGTGGCGTTATACTGGTGCTGCCAGATGGGACGGTGTGGGACTGGTGCTGCCAGATGGGGTGGCGTTAGACTGGTGCTGTCATCTGGGACGGTGTGGGACTGGTGCTGCCACATGGGGTGGCGTTAGACTGGTGCTGCCAGATGGGCCGGTGTGGGACTGGTGCTGCCAGATGTGGTGGGCGGTGGCGTTAGACTGGTGTTGCCATCTGGGACGGTGTGGGACTGGTGCTGCCAGATGTGGTGGCGTTAGACTGGTGTTGCCATCTGGGACGGTGTGGGACTGGTGCTGCCAGATGTGGTGGGCGGTGGCGTTAGACTGGTGTTGCCATCTGGGACGGTGTGGGACTGGTGCTGCCAGATGTGGTGGGCGGTGGCGTTAGACTGGTGTTGCCATCTGGGACGGTGTGGGACTGGTGCTGCCAGATGTGGTGGCGTTAGACTGGTGTTGCCATCTGGGACGGTGTGGGACTGGTGCTGCCACATGGGGTGGGCGGTGGCGTTAGACTGGTGTTGCCATCTGGGACGGTGTGGGACTGGTGCTGCCACATGGGGTGGGCGGTGGCGTTAGACTGGTGTTGCCATCTGGGACGGTGTGGGACTGGTGCTGCCACATGGGGTGGACTATGGTGTTAGACTGGTGTTGCCATCTGGGACGGTGTGGGACTGGTGCTGCCACATGGGGTGGACTATGGCGTTAGACGGGTGCTGCCATCTGTGACTGCGAGAATCCAGACCGCGCCAGCTGTTGTCTGGTTTCGGTGATCGTTGTCGGGGTGGCTACGTACTAACCCTCATCCCGAAGTTGTGCTTAACCCGGCATTGACTGGGGTCTCAACACCATTGCCGGGGGGGGGGGGGGGGGGGGGGCGTGCACGCCCGTGCGTGCGTGCGTGCGTGCGTGCGTGCGTGCGTGCGTTAAACGCCCCCTGGTTATCTTCCGAACCAATGATCGCAGCGAGACGCGCAAGGTGGCATTCGAAGTCTCTCAATGAGACGAATCTAAAGCATACTAAAAAATGTCACAGTGAGGTCAAATGTCATGTCACGGTCGGGTCAAAGGTCAAAATAGACGTATTTGAGTTTATGGGCCATAATTTCCATTCAAAGCCTTCGATTATGACTATGATCACCCAAAGTGCTGCCAAATATATGATATACATCCCGCATGAGCTAAAGTGAGATTGTTGGCGAAGGTCAAGGTCAAGGCCAGGTCACAAAAGGTCACTATGCACAAAATATTTATGAAAGTCATGCAACACGTTTTCTGGGTTATTTGCCACGTATAATTGAATAGTGATAGTAATTTCACCACCTGACTTGATTTACATAAAGTAAGTGTCAAGTTCAGGTCAAGTTCAAGTCACTGAAGGACAAAATTTGAAATTGATAAATATAAATAAAAAGGCATGTTTATAGACCAGTTTTGTCTCGGAAATACAGTGCTTGCATTGATTTGTCTGTACCTGCTCAATACAAGCCAAGAAACGCAATTTTAAATTGTGACTTCATGAGTTGCCCATACTTTAGATGCCATAAGTGATTCAAAAATGGTGATATCATTTTGAAATTTGGTATGGTAGTTGCCCATATGTGGTTCTCTGACATATATTCCGTTTTTTGTAATATCTTCTTTTTATAATTGATTTTGTGGGCATTACAAACAAAAATGGTGCCACAGACCAAAATTGTCAAAAATCCGAGATAGCCATGTTGTAGCCCTTGCCATTTGTCATCTTTTGACGTTTGTGGATTACATTTTGCTCAAAATCTGGCATTTGTACGATCTGTTAAAGTTAAGCTGATTTTTGTGTAAAACTCGTGTGTAGTGACGTCACTAAATTCGCTATAACTCAAGAAAAAATGGACCAAATTGCTTTATTTTTACACAGAAGACGTAAAATCGATGTAGACGAAGGTATCTGAAGTTTCATGTTGACAGCGCTATTGGTTTTTGAGCTGTTACGAAAATTGATCAGGGGGTGTTAAACGCTCCCCCCCATGGCGGGTTAAGTTTCATAAAATGTGAAGCATTTTTGGATCATTCGCACTGTTGTTTGTATCCATTGAAGACGTTTTGGGGTCAAGTATTTTTTCTTCTCGGGTCAAATAATTCTTCTCGACACTTAATATTCGAAAATAGGACGATTTATTTTATTTTAAAAAGAAAGAATGAACTCAAAAACCTTGTCGAAACGTCTTCCATCTTATCAACTGGCTAGATTTCAAAGTATAGCAGTTAAATATTATTGCCTAGTCATGAAGTGTTCAGAACACAGAATTACAATGTCTGTCTGCGCAATTGCAAACTCCACGGTCGCTTTTCAGATGTTCCGTTTATCCTGCGTATCTATGATGTGCTTGATTCAGTCGGAGATCATCTGTTAGCGGAGCTGCGAGCGTGACAGGATGCGCCGTCTCACAGCTCAGGCCGGCAGATGAGATTTCTTTCGTGTTTTGAATAAGCAGCTTTCTGTTGACAGTTGACACTCTGAAAAATCGGATTTAGCAGGATGGAGCGTCTCGCCTGTAGGGCTTCCCACGATAGGTCTTTTCGGAACCCCGGTATTGTAGCACTCCGATCAGTGATTCGCTCTGGTGGCACTTACCACCTGTCGCAGCAGTTGACTATTTGCTTATAATCCTCCCAACTCCAGAGGAAGTGTACTAGACTGACGCACAGTTTTATGCGACTTTTGTAGTGGCAGGGTCGTAAAGCCTAAATGTATGAACACTTAACGTCATACTTTGTAAAGCAGCGCACACCAACTTTTGTACAGCTAGTGTCCAGTTACTGCGGTTCAAAGTGTGTCTGCGATTGGCATATTCTCGGGATTCGGCTCCATTCTAAGTTGGTGACTAGGAGCTATTAACTTCAGAGATCAGCCCAATGGGTGGTGTCCAGCCGGCTGCGTCTCGGTCCGTCGCCGGCGGATAGAATGCGCGAGAACCGCTGGAGGGCAGGGTGATCTCCGCCCCGGGTGGGCAGAATTGACTGGTGACTCTCCTCCATTGCGGGCGTGCAGAGTCAACCGGTGACTCTCCTCCATTGCGGGCGTTCAGAGTCAACCGGTGACTCTCCTCCATTGCGGGCGTTCAGAGTCAACCGGTGACTCTCCTCCATTGCGGGCGTTCAGAGTCAATCGGTGACTCCTCCATCGCGGGCGTTCAGTCAACCGGCGACTCTCCTCCATTGCGGGCGTGCAGAGTCAACCGGTGACTCTCCTCCATTGCGGGCGTGCAGAGTCAACCGGTGACTCTCCTCCATTGCGGGCGTTCAGAGTCAATCGGTGACTCCTCCATCGCGGGCGTTCAGTCAACCGGTGACTCTCCTCCATTGCGGGCGTGCAGAGTCGGCGAGCGACTCCGCCGCTAATGGATCGCGGGCGTTCAGAGGGGACCGGTGACTCGGCTACAGAGGACCGCGGTCGGACAGAGTCGACCCGGAGCTCTCCTGCGCCGCGGGCGGCTGCCAAACGATAACTGTGCCATCGCCGGCCGCCGAACCAGCCCCGGCCGGCGAACCAGCCCCGGCCGCCGAACCAGTCCCGGCGGCCAGGCTCAGCCGGGGCTGAACGGCACGCCGCTGCTGATATTATGGGGGCTTGCTACCGCCCCGCGTGTCCCAAAGCAATGCATGACTCGCTACACAATGTGCTTTGTACGTGCTCCATGTTCAATGCGCTCCATATACCTACACGGGATGTTGCCCGCTATCTGCAGGTTGTCTGGGAAGACCAGCTGTACCTGGCACCTCTGACCACCGTGGGGAACCTGCCGTTCCGTCGGCTGTGCCGCCGGCTGGGGGCCGACATCACCTGCGGGGAGATGGCCATGGCGTCCAACCTGCTGCAGGGATCGCAGGCCGAGTGGGCGCTGGTGCGGCGACACCACTCGGAGAGCGTGTTCGGCGCGCAGGTGAGAACCTCCGGATGCCATGACACGTTTGGGGCTCAGGTGAGAACCTCCGGATGCCTGACACGTTCGGGGCTCAGGTGAGAACCTCCGGATGCATGACACTTTTGGGGCTCAGGTGAGAACCTCCGGATGCCATGACACGTTTGGGGCTCAGGTGAGAACCTCCGGATGCAACGAGAGCAGATTTCAGTGAGAGTGCAATGATGCACCAGGGAACGCTTGTTCTAGCTCTGGTTATAATATTTGTGTGCGATGAGTGCGGGTTGACCATCACCCGGTCGGTTTGCTAGTTTGTTGACAGCTAGTTTGAATAGTTCGTATTTCAATGCAATGTCAAATTCCATATCAGCTGGTAAACGCTGGATCACGCTGGAAATGTCGGCGGATCAAAGACTAGATCCACCAGCGTTATTGGTGCCCGTACCATCAAGTACCATGAGTAGCATCACGAATGGCTCTGAATGACTCACCACGACTCGCCTGTCCTCAGATATGTGGTAACAACCCGGGTGTGTTATCGCGCTGCTCCCAGCTGCTGAATGAGACCTGTGAGCTGGACTTTATCGCCGGAATGACTCACCACGACTCGCCTGTCCTCAGATATGTGGTAACAACCCGGGCGTGTTATCGCGCTGCTCCCAGCTGCTGAATGAGACCTGTGAGCTGGACTTTATCGACATCAACCTCGGCTGCCCGATCGACTTGGTCTACATGCAGGTGAGTGGGGCACCACGGCCGGTCTGGTGCTCCTCGCAGTGTGCTTACACATTGGTAATGAATGAATCATCAACTTGTTCAGTTGCAACCGCGGTATATCCCCTCCGGCGTGCCCAGTTAGTCGCTGAATTTATTTTCGTGTTTGCTTCAGAGTTTGGTAGCGGCTTGATCAATTCGTTGCAGTATGTTTCTATAGGCTCCTACCCGAGTTTGGCATCGGCATGATCAGCTGACCTATTGTTTTGTGTGCATATAGTGTGCAGTGGAGTGTGCAGAATGCAGACGGTTTAGGGCGCAGACATCGGGAGTAGATATAGGGCGTAGGCGTTCTAGACAGAGGATGTCGCTGAATGTTAATACTTTTGGCTCGTATCCTGCGATCGGTTCCAATATCTCGTTTCCAGTCGAGATGTGGGGACATCCTGACCGGCACCACCTCATGACTCATCACTGCAGGCAGCCGATCTATACGGTCGGCACATTTTCACGGCGTGTATGCATGTCAAGTCGTAGTGTACAATCTAGAGCGGTCTGTATTTCTGCGGCTATTTTCCACAGATTAAACAAACTGTGGTGGAAACTCCCACACCAACTTTTGACCCAGTTATGACAAATAAATTCACCGAGAAACTCAACTGTTTTGTACAATGAAACTATCTTTTTAAAACAGCTCTCCGGTCCAAAAGCTAACTCGATTACTCATGCTTTATGCGAGAAGTAAGTGATTTATGTTTTGTGAAAAGTTCGTAGTATCTCCGGGTATGATCCGCGCTATATGCTTGAGACGCCGGAATTGTTATGCGTAGTATCTCCGGGTATGATCCGCGCTATATGCTTGAGACGCCGGAATTGTTATGCGTAGTATCTCCGGGTATGATCCGCGCTATATGCTTGAGACGCCGGAATTGTTATGCGTAGTATCTCCGGGTATGATCCGCGCTATATGCTTGAGACGCCGGAATTGTTATGCGTAGTATCTCCGGGTATGATCCGCGCTATATGCTTGAGACGCCGGAATTGTTATGCGTAGTATCTCCGGGTATGATCCGCGCTATATGCTTGAGACGCCGGAATTGTTATGCGTAGTATCTCTGGGTATGATCCGCGCTATATGCTTGAGACGCCGGAATTGTTATGCCAACTGTAGAAGTGTGTGCGCCATGCGGTATTTCCAAAGTTGATGATTGAGGCATATGTGCACTGTGTGCCTTTTATATCGATTTCATGTATGATAGACCATCCATGAATCAGCGATAGCTATGGACATATGCCCAATGGTTTGGTGGTGTGTTAGGCTTTATTCCACTCACTGTTTGTACCGTTGCTATTTTTGGAACCGCTACCAGCTCTCCGCCATCAGTTATCGCTTCGCGTCGCCAGCCACCGCACAATGCATTTTTTCGCCCGCCAAACTCGATCGGTATTCTGGGCCCACGTGAGCGGCGGACGTGAGCGGAGGCACGTGCATATGACGCGTGCATCATTTGCGTGCGGCGGTGCCTCGTCTGCGAGTCGGCGGTGCCTCGTCTGTCTTTGAGCCGGCTCGGCCGCTGTCTTTGTAGCCATGTCGTGTCGTTCATCTGGCCATCGCCCTGCTGTCCCGGCCGCGCCGCTCTCCCGAGTTGGCCGCCGCCGCCGCCGCCGCCTGCAGATACAAACAGACACGGCGGCCTGTCGCCGTAAATCGGAGAAGGCTGGCCGAGCGGCCCGGCGGCTTCCTTCCACTCGACATGTGCCGCTCAGCGAGCTGGGCAAGAGAGGGCGGTGGGCGGTGGGCGGTGGGCGGTGGGCGGTGGGCGGTGGGCGGTGGGCGGTGGGTGGTGGTGGGCGGTGGGCGGTGGGCGGTGGGCGGTGGGCGGTGGGTGGTGGGTGGGCGGTGGGCGGTGGGTGGTGGTGGGTGGTGGGCGGGGGGCGGGGGGCGGGGGGCGGGGGGCGGGGGGCGGGGGCGGTGGGTTGGGAGGAGGGTGGTGGATGGGAGGTGGTTGCTTGGCGATGGGTGTATGGTGGGTGGCGGGTTATAGGTGTTGGGGCGGTTTGTGTTGGTGGGTGGCGGGTTATAGGTGTTGGGGCGGTTTGTGTTGGTGGGCGGCGGGTGGTGTTAGGGGGGGGGGGGGGGGGGGGGGGGTAGGTGCGGGTGGTGGCCATGGGTGTTGTGGAAAGTGAGAGGCGGGTCAGTCTAGGTGGCAGGCGGTGGTCAGTCTAGTCAGCCATCGGCGGGCGGTGGGTGGCGGTCCGGCCGAGATGGTTAACACTGCCGAAGTCAGCACTCCTGGCTAAAATGCGCGCCGCCCAGCCCGGCCGAGATGGTTAACACTACCGAAGTCAGCACTCCCGGCTAAAATGCGCGCCGCCCAGCCCGGCCGAGATGGTTAACACTGCCGAAGTCAGCACTCCTGGCTAAAATGCGCGCCGCCCAGCCCGGCCGAGATGTTTTTCCTTTGGCAGCCGGTCAAACTGAGCCGGACTCAAACGGCCCCGGGACGAAACCGGGCCCGCTGTGGATGGAGCGGATTCCAAACTGGGAACACTGCAGCCGTGTAGCTCAGAAGAGAGCGGGGCTTGGCAGCGGGATGGAGCGGATTCGAAACTGGGAACACTGCAGCCGTGTAGCTCAGAAGAGAGCGGGGCTTGGCAGCGGGTTGGAGCGGATTCCAAACTGGGAACACTGCAGCCGTGTAGCTCAGAAGAGAGCGGGGCTTGGCAGCGGGAGACACAGGCGAAAGCTGAAGGGCGCGTGACCCACTGACCCATGTATGGGTCGGGGAGACAGTTACGCTGCCGCGGGTCGCGCACTGGTCACAGTGACTAGGCCGCTAGTTCCTCACTCCGTCGACATCGGCTGCGACACGAGTCAGGACAACTCGGCTCTGTGCTTCATTGAGCGTGACTATCCTGGTGATAATGTGGTGTCTGTAAAGGGCGCAAAGACTGCGATCGCCTCGTCGCTCCCCCATAGATGTCAGACTTTCGGTGATTCTGCTCTGCCGATTTTGGTGCAGCTACCGTGGTCGATATTTTCCGCTTTGGTTAGCTACAGGGTTTTTCGTAATGCATGTTACTTTTAAATCGGCCGTAGGAAGACAAAAATATTATAAAGCTCGCGGATTTTTAGGTTATATCGTTGCAAAAACGTGAAGGTTTTTATCTGTGCAGAAATTACCCCGAAACAATCAATGCCGAGGCCCAAGAAACGCTGCAACACGCGGTTTTCAAACGAAGAGGCAGTTTAGTCAGTCCCTCAGTATGTTGCGCTGAAAAGCATAGCTGCAGTGCGCCGAAAGTTTGGCAGTCACTTTCAGAAAATAAATGTCACCATCAAGGATGGCTTTCAAGAGACTGGTCGAAAGGTCTCAGTCAACAGGCTCCATCTCTCCATCAAAGCCTCAGGGTCGAACTGCAACATCAGCTGAGCTCGTGGAGAAAACTCGGCAGATGGTGGAGCCATATCAAGCAGCCAAGAAAAGCATCTGTCCCCAGGATTGCCAAGTCGTTGCCACATCCACAACTGTGCATGGCGGATTATGCGGAAGAAGCTGGGGTGGAAGCCGTATAAGCCCCATGTTACCGTGCCGCTGAACGCGGCCCACCGGGCAGGCAGACGAGAATTATCGAAGTAGCTTGCAGGTAATTCTGCAATTGTTGGC
This sequence comes from Chirona hameri, assembly GCA_036785665.1. NCBI lineage: Eukaryota > Metazoa > Arthropoda > Thecostraca > Balanomorpha > Balanidae > Chirona > Chirona hameri. The sequence goes on along the minus strand of JAXIVJ010000191.1, from coordinate 47,670 downwards.
CTATAACATCCATCAGACTTATTGTTTCGGGGTAATTTTTGTACAGATACAAACCTTCACGTTTTTGCAACAATATAACCTAAAAATCCGCGAGCTTGATAATATTTCTGGTCTTCCTCCGGCTGATTTAAAAGTAACATTCATTATGAAAAACCCTGTATGTGGACTGACACTGTTTGTTGGTATTCGTAACCACATACTCTCACCACCGTGTTATGTTTAGACCGAGTTGAAGTCGGACTTGGTATTCGCCGGCGTGGCCAGGGTCACTGCAGCGGCTCCAATATGAATACCCTCGCCGCCAGCGCTATTCGACTGTCGCGAATCTGCATAGAATCCATAGGGCTGTCTGCCACCTGGCCTTTGGGAGCCATAACTCTGCCTTGGGCTGCCCAAATTGAGAGAGCCGAGATCAATGGTTACAAACACGTCAATACGCTGCTGTTGGAGACTGGCCAACCCCCCCCCCCCCCCCCCGACCGTGGTCCGGCCCGTATACTGCGCTCCGTCCAACTCGGCACGGTGGTTCCGGCTAGTCACCGCTTAGCTTGGATTCGTCTGGTCCGGCCCGTATACTGCGCTCCGTCCAACTCGGCACGGTGGTTCCGGCTAGTCACCGCTTAGCTTGGATTCGTCTGGTCCGGCCCGTATACTGCGCTCCGTCCAACTCGGCACGGTGGTTCCGGCTAGTCACCGCTTAGCTCGGATTCGTCTGGTCCGGCCCGTATACTGCGCTCCGTCCAACTCGGCACGGTGGTTCCGGCTAGTCACCGCTTAGCTCGGATTCGTCTGGTCCGGCCCGTATACTGCGCTCCGTCCAACTCGGCACGGTGGTTCCGGCTAGTCACCGCTTAGCTCGGATTCGTCTGGGCCGGCCCGTATACTGCGCTCCGTCCAACTCGGCACGGTGGTTCCGGCTAGTCACCGCTTAGCTCGGATTCGTCTGGTCCGGCCCGTATACTGCGCTCCGTCCAACTCGGCATGGTAGCTCCGGCTAGTCACCGCTTAGCTCGGATTCGTCTCGGGGCTTCGACGAATCGTGATTCACTCGCCTCATCTGAACTTGGTCAATCGCTTTAGAAGTTGCTGAATTGCACGTCCTTAGTACCGGCGGCGGTCTGCGATGGCTTTTGGCCGGAACGGCGGCTGCGTTCTGGTTAGGTTAACTTGGCCGCATGAATTCTGATGGATGCGTGTGTCGCGGGCAGTTAACGTCAAAACCACTTACGATGATTTAAACTCAGATAGAGTTACAGGTTCGTACTCTACAAAGAAGGTGCACCGTCTGAGGTTGCGGCGAAGCGTGGGCTCCTTGATGGTTAAGGTAAAGCTTGAAAATATTTGGCAGCTGTGTGGCTGTAGGTATATGTCCAACTGCCAATCTGGGGCCACTTATTAAGTAGTTTGGTTATTTATTTGATGCTGGCTAACAATTGGCCGGCTTCAGGGCGATACTTTATCAGAGTTAATGAGGTGTCTACTCTAGCGCCACGGGGTCCCCCATGAGCAGACGGCCCGCGCAGGCCGCTGTCTATAGCTATCTATAGGGCGCTCGCTGTTTCTGTTTAAAAGTCATAAACGCTTGAGAACTAACTAGAACCAGACAAGATCGGTTATTACTTGATTTGCTCCGCCCGCAATTCAAAATTACTACCATTTACGACGATAAATATTACCATAGAAATGTGTCCATGTTTCTGCCCTTTAGCCACCACACAAACATTGTTTCTACAATTGCTGTTGTGTGACTATAAACTTGCCACTCTGCCATTGTCGCCAGTGAGATCCATTACTCACGCAAGATGGGAAGCACAAACCTGTCTGAGAAAGGGTGGAACATAATCCTTCAGAATGTACGAATATAAAATATTCAGTCATCAAGAGACGGTAACATTTCACTTTTTCGTCTGCTTACGCCATCCCTCGTGCGTCATGCATATATAAGGGGCGTCGCTGAGCTCCTGCGGCCATAAACATATATCAAACTGCCAATTTTAGTCATAATAGCCTCATTTTGCATGAGTTCGTGCTGTTGAAAGCCCACAAGAAGTCCTCAGAATCGCCGGGTTTAGCCAGTGAATTCCACTGAATGTTACGCATTTCGCGCTCGGTGGCTTAAACGGCTCAGAGAGAAGTGTCTTATCGTATGTAATACATGCAGTTACTAACCCTGGGCCATGTCACAAATAACAATAGTGTACGGAAGGAACTACCGGAATGCTATTGCCGTTTGATAGCAGGTCAGCCGTGGACGATACTGCCCGTTCTGAGATGATGCGATTATGCTGATTTGGTTGACATCGTGTTGCAGCATCTCGCGTCTGTCATGCCATGTTGCAGCATCTCGCGTCTGTCATGCCATGTTGCAGCATCTCGCGTCTGTCATGCCATGTTGCAGCATCTCGCGTCTGTCATGCCATGTTGCAGCATCTCGCGTCTGTCATGCCATGTTGCAGCATCTCGCGTCTGTCATGCCATGTTGCAGCATCTCGCGTCTGTCATGTCATGTTGCAGCATCTCGCGTCTGTCATGCCATGTTGCAGCATCTCGCGTCTATCATGTCATGTTGCATCATCTCGCGTCTGTCATGCCATGTTGCAGCATCTCGCGTCTGTCATGTCATGTTGCAGCGCTGCGCGTCTATCATGCCATGTTGCAGCATCTCGCGTCTGTCATGTCATGTTGCAGCATCTCGCGTCTATCATGTCATGTTGCAGCATCTCGCGTCTATCATGCCATGTTGCAGCATCTCGCGTCTATCATGCCATGTTGCAGCGCTGCGCGTCTGTCATGCCATGTTGCAGCATCTCGCGTCTGTCATGCCATGTTGCAGCGCTGCGCGCCTGTCATGCCATGTTGCAGCATCTCGCGTCTGTCATGCCATGTTGCAGCATTTCGCGTCTGTCATGTCATGTTGCAGCGCTGCGCGTCTATCATGTCATGTTGCAGCGCGTCTATCTTCAAAACATTCCACTCAAATTGGCGACGTTCTGGCGGGTCTGTCAAAAAGAAGTGGCCGCTATATGGTCTACTTTCACTGTACTCTCTGCCAACCTCAGTTTTGTGCGCGCACTGTTTCTCGTCTTTACCACTGACCTTACTCAAACCCCGTTCCTGCCCGTCAGAGCCATTGGTTCCTCTACCGGGGAAATATTGAGTCCATTGCGTCCTGGCGCCGCGGCTGGCGGTCCATTTTCCAGGTGGCGGCTCGGTTAGCGAGTCGTTAGAGAGGTCGTTTGTTCGCTCCGTCTGGCTGTTAGGGCGGACAGCCTCGGAGATCGGCCGCCAGGGGGACTGACCCCGGCCCTGGGCCCTGACCGGCCAGCGGACCCCGCTGCCTTGTAGGCGGGCCCGGCCAGGGGACGCCAATCTGAGACCTGAGCCCGCGGCAGCCGCTCTCAGCTATCGCCCCGGGCATTCCCCGGCTGCCACGAGGCTGGCGCGTTCTGTGATGGGCCGTAACTTCATGCTAATAAAGCTGGAACGGACCGTGGCATACAATCGGCCAGCTCGTAACACCATGTCGTGTTCAAAATGGCGCCATGTTTCACCGATACCGCGGCGTTCAGCTTGGTGTTCTGGGAAAGTGCTTGTTTTACGCGTTTTTGATGCAGCATGTGAAAAAATAAGTTTTTTAGATGGCATATTCGCCAGGGGATCGAAAGGTTGCGGGCTCGAACCCCTTCCACTTCCCAACACCGCTACCCAAGTGTCCACGTCGCACTTAAATGCCTTAAAATGAACGGCGGGACGTAATAGCCTTGTGATAGTAATTTTCATTTATGTAGAAAACGAAACGATTCCTTACTCGTAAAACCTAATTTGAATAAAATGGCAGTGGTGCGCTAAGCTTGGTCGGTCATCCACTGCATGTTGCAGTGCAACATTGTTGCACGTGGCTCACTGAACATAATCTGCGCGGCGTGTTGGACTAGCGCGTTGGACTAGCGCTGACAACAAGTTGTCGCCGCTCCGTTCAGTCGTTCCAGCAGGGCTTCGTCTCGCTTGAAAACTCCTGTTCTGACCGGAGTCGTAGAACAGTCGGATTTGCCGTTCGGGAGAGCGAGCCAGCCAACCTGAAAATGTGATCAGGACAATTGTGGCCCGCTCGCAGTTTCGCCGCTCTCGGTGACAACTGGAGCGGCACGGGCGTCAGCGAAACTGCCGCGCCAGTGGCGTCGGCGGACATTTGACCAATGGTCCATTGGCCCCGACTACCGCAACTTGGCCGCTGGTGCCGCTAACCCTGAACCGTGGGGCTGCGCCGGGCTCCGCCCTGCCCGAGTCCGCCGCTCGTGGAATATAAATAGCTGTTGCTTGCGGACGCCGGGCGGCGGTCTACCAGTCTACACCGGCCCCAGGCGAGGCTCTTTCGGCAACAGAGTGCTTCCGTCTAACCATGGCGGACGACTGACGAGTGAAGTCGGCAGCTGGTGACAGGGACGTGGCATGGCAGGATGGCCGCTCTCCCAAATCATCGCAGATTGCCGGCTCATCATCCCCACCCACCTGCCGCCCCAGCCGCCGCCGCCCCAGCCGCCCCAGCCGCCCCGCTGACTGCCGAAACCAGAGTCGTCACATATCGACAGGCACCAGGCGGCTTATCGCCGGCCGATTTCGCAGTCGATTTGCAGTTTGCCGTTTGGTGCAGGGCGGCGGCAGCGACAGCGGCCGGAGGGCGGCAGCGGCGAGGCGGCGGCGGAGAACGGCGGCGGAGGACGGCAGCGGCGAGGCGGCGGCGGAGGACGGCAGCGGCGAGGCGGCGCCGGAGGACGGCAGCGGCGAGGCGGCGGCGGAGGACGGCAGCGTCGAGGCGGCGGCCGAGGACGGCAGCGGCGAGGCGGCGGCGGAGGACGGCAGCGGCGAGGCGGCGCCGGAGGACGGCAGCGGCGAGGCGGCGCCGGAGGACGGCAGCGGCGAGGCGGCGGCGGAGGACGGCAGCGGCGAGGCGGCGCCGGAGGACGGCAGCGGCGAGGCGCCGGAGCACGGCCGTAGATTACGGCCATTAGAGCCTCGCCGGGCCGGGCCGGGCCGAGAGGCCGCCGTGCCACCGACGGATGCAACGCACCATAAACATTGACCGGAGCGTGCCAACGGCGGCCGCGGCCGCACCGGCCGGACGCGGCCAGTTCGCGCTCGGGCTGGCAGCGAACTGGCCGCTCGGCCCGGCGGTTGTCGCTGGGAGGAGGAGGTGGCCGCAGAGGAGGTGGGCAGACCCGACGGGCGGGCATGGAGGCCCGGGTCACACGTGTGACGTGTGGGTCGTGTGAGGCTATTGAACGAACTCGCCGCCAGAGCGCTGAAGGCCTGCTGTGGTTTCTTCCTGGAATTTTCTGGAACTTCAGTTATATTCCTGCTGAACTCCTGGAATTCGTGTGGTCTCCTGTGTCGAACTCCTGCAGGACTCATATTGAACCTATCAGGTCTTTGCTGCGGTGTGAACCCCCGGCATACCCCTGCTGCACCCCATTACACCCCCGTCAGACACTGCGCTACGTACGGCCGTGCCGGACACCCGCTACACCCCCGCGGCACCCCCGCCAGACACCGCGCTACTTACGGCCGTGCCGGACACTCGCTACACCCCCGCGGCACCCCCGCGCCACTCCCGCTACACCCCCGCGGCACCCCCGCTACACCCCCGCGGCACCCCCGCGGCAGCCCCGTCAGACACAGCGCTACTTACAGCCGTGCCGGACACCCGCTACACCCCCGCGGCACCCCCGCGGCACCCCCGCGGCACCCCCGCGGCACCCCGCGGCACCCCCGCGGCACCCCGCGGCACCCCACGGCACCCCCGCGGCACCCCACCAACCCCTATCGGACCCCATGTCGGACCCCCATCTGTGACATGGCGACAGCCCGACACTGCCGGCAGCTGTAACAAATGGGCCTAGGCGTTTTTTTTGCGGTCTGCCAATGGCTTCTGGAGGACCGGCCTCTCTGTAAAAGGTGGCTTCCGATATCACTGCCACGGACTCATTTGGTTTCTGTCGATTCGCTCCCCCTGGTGAGTCATGCTCAGTGACGGTGTGCGACAATCGTCGGCGATTCCACTCGGCTTCCCTCACTGTCTCTTCGTCAACCTCTCGGTGTCCCCTCGGTGTCCGCTCGGTGTCCCCTCGGTGTCCTCTCGGTGTCCTCTCGGTGTCCCCTCGGTGTCCTCTCAATGTCCCCTCGATGGATCATCGTTGTCCTCTCGGCGTCGCGTCCCGGCACGGCAGACTCGTCAGGTCTTCATCACGGCAGACTCGTTACTGCTGTCGGTGCCGATCAAACGAGGGCGGCCCTGAGGGCGCGCACGTGACCTGCACGGACGATGGGCGTCCGGGGCCGGTCACGAGGTGGCAGTGTGTCAGTGTCTGCCGCTCATCAGGCGACTCGAGTCGACTCGGAATCGACTCGAGTCGCGCCGTGTCGCGCCGCGCCGCTCCGAGCGGAGTCGAGCCGGGTGGTGCTGCTGGCCGATGACGCCATTATAGCCGGGCCTGGAGCGCCGGCGGTCGGCGGTCGGCCGGGCCGCCACAAAGCAGCGCCCACGGCCGCCCCGGAGACCGGCGGCCATTCGGTTTTATGACCGCCGGCGACGGACGTTAAAATGGTGCGTATGAGCTGTGCCAGCCATCCGAGCGCAGCTGCCAGCCGGAGAGGGGCCGGGCCGGGCCGGGCGGGGCCGCGGCTGGCGCGCGCAGTCGGCCCGCCGCCGCGCTGGGACTGCGAGTGACACACGGCTGGGCCGGCCGGGACGGCGGGGGCGGCCGGGACGGCGGGGACGGCGGGGACGGCTGGGCCGGTCGGGACGGCGGGCTGCTGCTCACTTCTCAGCAGGGGGAGGGAGGGGTGTCCGTCGGCGGGACGCGGGACGTGTCAGTTCCGGGTCGGTTTCATCCCGCGCGGCTGCCCGGCTCCAGAGTCCGCAGTGTGCCAAATATAGGCCGGCATCGATCGCGTTTTCGGTGTGGTCGGCGTCTGAGGACAGCCGACCAGTGCGTGGCTCCGCTGCCGCCGCCGCCACCGATTGATAAGACTGCTCTGCTGAAGCAACACAAATGCCATCGCCGGCTCAGGGGTATCGACCTGACTCCAGCGGGGCTTTGTGCGGGATCAGTTACGGTCATTCAGAACACCCCCGCGCATCAGCCTGACATTTCGAACGTTGAGGTTGGCGCTTCTCGCGATAGGTTCTGCGTGTGACACTTTAGAAGCGCGCGAGTGCGTCTAAGTCCAAGGACATCAGCCTTTGTGAGATTGTGCTGGATTTGCACCGGCTGCGGTTAATGGTTACCACATGCATATGCGTGAAAAAATTACGAATGTGTTAACCCGCGCCCCGCTGGGGTCTCCAGCCGAACGCGCCCCGCTGGGGAGGGGGGAGGGCAGTAAACTTACCCCCCCCGTATCTTCCGAACCAGTGACCGGAGCTAGACGCGCAAGGCGGCGATTGAAAACTCTCAATGAGGCGAATATAATGCATACCCGAAATTCTTAAAATAAGGTCACATGTCATGTGACGATCAGGTCAAAGGTCAAAATTGAGGTATTTGAGTTGTTGGGTCATACTTTCCATCCAAAGCCTTCAATTGCGACTATTATCGCACAAGGTGCTCTCAAAGGTATAATCTCCTGTATAAGCATCTCCTGTATAAGCGAAAATGAAATTGTAAGCAAAGGTCAAGATCAAGATCAGGTCACAAAAGATCACTATTGACAAGAGGTCTACGAAAGCCATGCGACACATGTTTTATGGGTTATTTTACACGTAGAATTCGATATCAGCCATTTTACCATCCTGGCTCCATATAATGGCCCTCAGATCAAGGTCAGGTCAGAAAAGGTCCAAATTTGAAATTGAATAATATACAAAAATGGTTCTAGACCAGTTTTGTCTCAGAAACACTGCGATGGCATTTATTTGTCTGTACCTAGTCACTAAAGGCAAAAAAACGTAAGTTCAAAAAATGACGTCATGAGTTACGTATACTTAGGGAGCCATAAGTCAGTCAAAAATTAGATATTGTTTTGAAATTTGTTTTGTGTATCGTCCATACTCGGTTCTCTAACATATATATATATATATATATATATATATTTTAAATCTGGTTAAACACAAAAATTATTTTGTTTATTAACCCTCGCCCTACAGCCCCCCTCCCCTGATGTTTTTCTTGAATAACTTTTTACACATGCGGTGCATCTTGCTGAAATTTTCGGTAGCTGAGTTTACAGCAATTATCCGTAGGCTGTAAAAATTTATTTGAAATTGGTTGAGAAATTTGGGAAATAATGACGTTTTGATGACGTCATGTTGGTATTTTTTTAGAAATCTTGGAAAAATCGTAGAAAATAGAGTTTGAAAGCAAATTGCAAACGCAATTCACCAAAGATACAAAATGGCATTCTCTTTAAAATGCCAATCCCATATTTGCAGAATTTGGGGTTTTTGACCCCTAATTTTTTTTTTGGGGGAAAAATCCCCACAAAATCAAAATTTTCACAGATTAGAAAAACCGGAATATATGTGAGAGAACTGAGTATGGACAATACTCATACCAAATTTCAAAGCAATATCTTGATTTCTGACTCCCTAAGTGATGGGGAGTGATGGCTCCCAAGTGTAAGAAACTGATTAAGTCATTTTTAAAAATAACTTTTTTTGACTTTTTTTTGGACAAGATACGAACAAATAATTACCTTTTCTGTATCACTGAGCCAAAACTGGTCTAGGAACATGACTTTTATTTACATTTATCCATTTTTAATTTTGAGGTTTTCTGAAGAGCAAAATCGCTGTTCTGGACGTGGTAATTCCGAGGTCATCAGGCCCCCCCCCTCCCGTAGGGCGAAGGTGAAAAAATCTCCCGTAGGGCGAGGGTTAAAAAAAAATAGGGTTCAAAACGACAAAATTTCGGAAATCCGAGATAACCATTTTGAAGAGAATGTCATTTCCGTTCTTTTAACGTTTGTTTTTGTATTTACAATTTGGATCAAAACTCTATTATCTACAATTTTTCAAACATTAATTTTTTCCCACTAAAAATGGCATGACATGACGTCATTAACCCGCGCACTGCAGGGGCTTTGCGCCGAACACGAACTGCAGTGGGGGGGTTGATTTCCGCCCCCCCCTGAGATCTCGAAAACTACGCTACGTAGCGAGAAGCGGAAAACGGCATTTGATAGCTTGATACATGGTCTATCGAAAGTATTTCAGTATTGTTTTAGGTCAGGTCAAAATTGAGGTCACCAGATGTCATCAAAGGTCAAATGTTCCAGTTTTTTTCTCTCCTGTTTTAGGACATCGCTCCAGAAATTCCCACATATCTCAGAAACTATGCTAGTTAGAAACAAGCGGAAAAAGCAAACGCCAGCCAGTGAAATTTGCAATCGCTAAGGTGTCCTCAAATTTGATCTCAGGTCAACATTTGAGGCTCCAGAGGTCAAAAAAGGGGGAAAATAACGTTTTTTGCTAAATCGTTTTTCGCTATTAACTTTTTATGTAATAAAGATAACGGAAAACTGTTTACGTCATTGTGTTTATCTTGTCAAGGCGCTTTGAATGATATACATGGTGACCTTTTTTAAGTTAACTTAAAAGTTTGACCTCAGGTCAAGGTCAAGTGGTGACCCAGGTAGGTCATGTTGCATATGGGAAGACGTGTCTTCACGAGACAAACACATTGATGTATGTTTTTACTTCTATCTTCATTATGTCGGGAGTTATTCACAAAAAAAGTGATGGTGACCTCGCATGACCTTGAATGACTCAATAGGGGTCACTGAACAAAACTTACACTTGGATCATCAATAATATCCTATAATAACATGATCCAGAAGTAATTGGACCAATAGCATGCATATCCTTAGCATTTGTATATTTCCCCGTTCACTTATTATGGGGAGGTTACAAAATTGACCTGACCTTAGGTCACCGATATCAAAATTCCGAGATATACGAATTGTAAGTACGTATGCCCTCATGACATCGTGTAAGTTTAAAACTGATCGGTGACAAACTCTGGCTTTGGCACAACTGCAAACATTTTTGGAGGTGGGGTCACTTGACCTGGTCTGGTGACCTGACCTGAGATGACCCTAGGTTATTTTTTTCTTCAAAGTGTGCGCAATTGATGTCCTGACAGGTGTGCGAAAACCCGGCGGCGCGCAGTTTTTTCGCTATCTTTGAAACACCTGAGGGGGGGGGGGGGGGGGGAGGGGGCGCGGAAATCAACCCCCCCCTGCAGTGCGCGGGTTAAAACGTCATTATCTCCCAAAGTACTACCTCAATAGGGTAGGGGCCATTTTCGTAAGGTGGGGTTCAAGTATATTCGTTGGAAGCGCATTTTATGACACTTCCAATTTCTTCATTCAAAATAATGAATCCATTACAAAAATCGGGAAATAATACTGGATGGTATTGGCCGAATTTGTCGTGACGTCGTACCCCTCAATAGTTGCCAATAGTTGCCCCTCGGGGTCACAAATATGCCGCACAAAAGCTATTACGAAGCCCATGTTGAGGGTGTGTTTTCTCTGCGGTGGCTTCGATAGACTGGATTGACTGGACGGAGGGATTTTGAAGTCATTCTTTTCGTGCAACGCCCATGGGCGTAATGTTAAAATCTGATTTCCCCGCCCCCCACCACCCCTTCCGACGCCCATGGCCGTCCCTACCCTATTGTAATAATGGTTTTGTCTACGAGATGGGGGAGGGGCCGCAGCGCAGCGAGCGAATGCGAGCGGAGCGTTCTAAACGTGGGTCCCTGCGATCGTAATTGCTGTAAAGGTTAGGTCAGGTTTTATTATGTTATTACAATTGTTTCCTGCCACACCTTAGTCCATGGGGATCGTCAAATCGTGTTTTTTGGTAACGCACCGCAGTTCCTACTTATTTAAAATATACGCGCACTGAAGAACGCCACTAACGCGCACTGGAGGGGGGGGGGGGTACTTTTGTGCCCCCCCCCCCTGAGATCTCCGAAAGTATGAGAGCTAGAGCGATCAAACTTACACGATAGGTAGCTGCTATGGTGATCTACATTTGCTGAAGTTTGGGTGACCCTAGGTCAATATCTTCAAGGTTAAATGAGGTCACGGGGTCAAAACTAGGCATGTTTGAATTTGACCTAACTTGACCCCTCCGTGACGTCATAGGTCACCATAATGGGGTTAATGAGATGTTTCTGACATCAGGTTACCCAGAGATGCCGAATGGCGTTTGAATCATTTCGATCCGATTGCTGGTGCCTGAGATATCACTTCGCCGACCGCGATTCTCGCCGCCATCTATTTCAAATCCATATAACTAAAAAAAAATGACTGACCGATTTTCATTTTTTTTCCTCAAACGATCCGCTATTGGCTTGGTGTTGGCTTAAATGTCACGAAGTAGCAGTGGCCTGCCTCTTTTCGTTTAAGAGTTATTTACGGAAAACATGTGCCGCTGTATTCGCCTACAACTGGACTGCTATATCGTGACGTCATCACCGGCCAATGCCCTCGGGGCACAAAAAGAAAGGCTTCGTTAAAAAAAAACAGCCAAGTAAGAAATTTGGACTTCGATTTGTGAATGACGAAAGTCATTATTTATTCATTTCATCTGACCCCAACAGGTGTTCCCTCCCCTATGTTAGTGAAATTTGGTGAGAAGACGTAGAATTGATTCAGCATAAGGTTTGAAGTCGCTATCTGTCATAGTTTTCAAGTTATTGAGAAAATCCGTGGGGGGTAAAATTTACCCCCCAGCGGGGCGCGGGTTAAACAATCTCATGCGGTGTGAGGGCCGACACGCACATGTCACTGTATAAATACAAAGTCTCGTGAGATACAGGTATGCATCGAGATATACGCTGAGGAATGCTCATCTTCATTGCGATTTCAAGGCATTGGGTATGCATGGAAAACATCAGTTACGTGCGTCAAAGTCGGTCTGCCACAGCATGGCATCACACTTCTCATCTGAACGATTTCAGTATTTGTTAGTCCGTGTTAGGGGACTGTAGCGGTCATACTACGGCAGCATTTTAGTGTATTTACTGGTTATTGTCTCTACCGCGCCGTGTTTGTACATCATATTCATGTGTGCCATTTCCTCTACTGGCTGCCAAATCCTTCACGCGTATAATTTCCTTTTTCAGTAGTTATCTAGTTAATCCTAATTAAAGTGTTTATGGTAAATAGGTGTTTATATTTCTAGTTATCAAACATCCTAATTGTTATTCTACATTACTATCTACCTCTGGTTCTCAGGTTATGCGACCGTGTACTAATAGTTTCAGTTCCGTGCGCGACAGCGCCGCACGGCTTTCTTCTTCTCTGGCCGGCCACGCTGCGCGCACGGCACGTGACCGGCACTAAAAACGTTTTTGAGTGTAATATATCTACGACGCGCCAACACCGATTGTGAGCTGATCGGGGATCGCGGACGAACTGACTCCCGCGATAGGACCTTCAACTTCAACTGTAACTGTTCAACTTCGAAGGCTGTCCGTGTGATTTGATCTGCATGTAGATATTATTACCCAATATTATTACTGTACATCACAATGAATGTATGCTGGTATTCAATAAGAAAATGCATAGGACAGTCAGGCCGTGGTGGGGAGGAGGGGACATCCAATAATGATGCATTGGCCGTGGTGAGGAGGAGGGGACATCCAATAATGATGCATTGGCCGTGGTGAGGAGGAGGGGACATCCAATAATGATGCATTGGCCGTGGTGAGGAGGAGGGGACATCCAATAATGATGCATTGGCCGTGGTGAGGAGGAGGGGACATCCAATAATGATGCATTGGCCGTGGTGAGGAGGAGGGGACATCCAATAATGATGCATTGGCCGTGGTGAGGAGGAGGGGACATCCAATAATGATGCATTGGCCGTGGTGAGGAGGAGGGGACATCCAATAATGATGCATTGGCCGTGGTGAGGAGGAGGGGACATCCAATAATGATGCATTGGCCGTGGTGAGGAGGAGGGGACATCCAATAATGATGCATTGACCGTGGTGAGGAGGAGGGGACATCCAATAATGATGCATTGGCCGTGGTGAGGAGGAGGGGACATCCAATAATGATGCATTGGCCGTGGTGAGGAGGAGGGGACATCCAATAATGATGCATTGGCCGTGGTGAGGAGGGGACATCCAATAATGATGCATTGGCCGTGGTGAGGAGGAGGGGACATCCAATAATGATGCATTGGCCGTGGTGAGGAGGAGGGGACATCCAATAATGATGCATTGCCTTGCTTGAATTGTACTTATTAAATATTTGTTATCTTGTTTCTGTTTTGGTAAGTAGACGTTGAAGATTGAAGATATCAGCCCCACCTAGCAGGCTCACGTGATCATCGGTATCCAGCTGACAGAAGGATGGGTTTGGTCACGTGATCATCGGTATCCAGCTGACATAAGGATGGGTTGGGTCACGTGATCATCGGTATCCAGCTGACAGAAGGATGGGTTGGGTCACGTGATCATCGGTATCCAGCTGACAGAAGGATGGGTTGGGTCACGTGATCATTGGTATCCAGCTGACAGAAGGATGGGTTGGGTCACGTGATCATCGGTATCCATCTGACAGAAGGATGGGTTGGGTCACGTGATCATCGGTATCCAGCTGACAGAAGGATGGGTTGGGTCACGTGATCATCGGTATCCAGCTGACAGAAGGATGGGTTGGGTCACGTGATCATCAGTATCCAGCTGACAGAAGGATGGGTTGGGTCACGTGATCATCGGTATCCAGCTGACAGAAGGATGGGTTGGGTCACGTGATCATCGGTATCCAGCTGACAGAAGGATGGGTTTGGTCATGCCTACATGATCAGGTGTCTGCCACTGCCAACGTTAAGAGTATCTGCCATTGATAGTTTTGGAAGTTTGGAGCTGATTTATCGGTGTGCATATGAACGACATTGTAGGAACATATAATGTAGACGTTCAATTGCTGATTTCGGTTGTTTTGAGGACTGAACTGGACTAGTTTACTTCTATTGAAAAACAGAGGAAAATTGTAGCTTGCGAGAACGGAGGAATGCAATTTCTGGTGGCATTATTCTTAGTGAACTCCAGGAATAATCGAGTGGTGAAATATAAGGGTAACTTGGTTCAGCTGGTGAGGACAAAGAGGACTGATATTATCACAGACAGTGTATCATTCTGGCCTACAGCTGAGCCGGAGCGACGATTGGCGAGTTATTGTTGGCGGCACCGCTAAGAGCAACGTTGGAGGGGCTTTTGATGGTCCATATTTCAATGAACAAGCGCAGTCAAAGTTATGGTGCCATATAACTGTGTGGTTGAGACGCTTTGACGCCCCAATCATCGTGCAATAATTCACACTGTGAGACTCAATATGCCAGATATAGTTTCCGTTCGAAAGTCTGTCGGAGAAAAGTTTGTTGGACAAAACTGCCTTTTATGCATTTCGGCTGGTCTTGGATAAAGCGGGAATGCGTCTCAAAAGATTGTGTAAGATCGAAGTTTGCAGAAAGGTGCCCCTCGCATACTTCAAATGCTGACAAGTAAAACTTTGAAATTGTCTAGTTGCTGGCAGAGTTGTACTCGTGTTAAGTGTTTGTGGTCGACTCATAGGCGTACACAAGGGGGTGGCAAACACTGCAATTCCCCCGCCCCCCCCCCCTGAAGGTCTGTACGTGCTCCCTTTGGTCGAAAAAATTAATGATTTTTTGATTTTTTAAAGATAAAAAATTGTGAAATATGCCCTTTTAAAAATATAGTGGGCCAAATCCGGTGTTTTTTTTGGTGGGGGTACTTTATGCCCCCCTGAGCAAGAAATTGCGCCCTCCTGGAGCGAATCCTGGGTATGCTACTGGGTCGACTCAACTCGTACTCCAAATATGTACTTCGACTCGGTTCTAACTCATTGAGGGACGAGGGTTATAATTGTGCTCAATTGTTACTAAGACTTTCGGGGAAACATTGGTCAGCCTACGCTGTCTCAGAAGACGTGTTTGCTGCATCATGTGAGTTCTATTCCAGCCCTTACGAACTTACGGTACGCTGTCTCAGAAGACGTGTTTGCTGGGTCATGTGAGTTCTATTCCAGCCGTTACGAACTTACGGTAAGTTGCCTGCAGTGATCATGTTATGTTGTGCAGCACGGTTCAGTAGTTATGGGCGCTTGATAGCCTCAACGCGCTGAAGCGCCCCCCCAAAAACCCCAACCACACACACGTTCAGTAGTTTCTATTATAACCATATTTTCCATGCATACCCGTCTCTCAAGGCGAACGCCCGATGCATGCTGTGCCGCATGGCGCAGTAGTTTCTATTTCAGCCGCTAGATGTCTCTCAAGGCGAACGCCCGATGCATGCTGTGCTGCATGGCTCAGCAGTTTCTATTTCAGCCGCTAGATGTCTCAAGGCGAACGCCTGATACATGCTGTGCCGCATGGCTCATCAGTTTCTAATCCAGCCGCTAGATGTCTCGATGCGAACGCCTGATGCATGCTGTGCCGCATAGCTTAGTAGTTCCTATTCCAGCCGCTAGATGTCTCAATTATGGCGCCTGATGAATGCTGTGCCGCAAAGCTTAAAAAACTCCTAAATGTCTTAAAAATGGCGGCAGTATTTACTAATGCGTTGTCTCGCAGATCGCGTTTTATGGTAGCCTTTGCAGTCAAGACTGAACGACGTTGAAAATTATAATTATCAATCATAGAAAAATGAACGGTGTCAAACGAGCCACCTACCCACACGCTTTCCCCACCTTCAGTAGCACTACATAGAAATACGCCCACATAAAATACCGGGGCTTGCGTAGTATAATTACGCACTTGCGTAGTATAATGAGTAGGAATCTGGTCGACTCTGATTTTCATGATCCTCTTCAATTCTGAGTCAAAAGTTGTTCGAATACGACGCGACTCTGACTCAAAGTAGGACAATTTTGGACTCAGTTGAACTCTTACTCATCTTGTTTTGTGTTGCTTTGTTTGCTATGACTCAGTTCAAACTACTTAGTATGAAGTTCGCATCTCCCGATCCTAATTCAACTTGGCTTAGAATTATTTGATAAATAACTCACATTTGACTAAACAAAAACAAAATGACTCGCCTCTGGCGCAACCATATTGGAGGTGCAACATACATACGTATAAGCGTGTTCTGGCCCATGTTTGACTCGCTCACAATGTATGGGAACGTATGGAGCTCAGTTCATCCTATAAGGTTATCCCCATATTTATGGTGATCATTAAAATTCATAATTTGTGTTTTATTTCAGAATTGACCTAACTAACCTAACCATCTAACCTAACATGACCACGGAAGTGAAAAGTGGTCACACATTAACGGTTGAATACAATAATACTGTTGTAATAAACACATTTTAGCGAACTGTGTGTTTTCTTCGTAAGAATGTCTACGAATCCATCCAGACTTTTATAATCGTACTGGTTCTTGAATTCTCAAAATGCAATAAACTCGTACATTACTTTATTATAGAGATGTGTCGTTCTCACACAGCATTAGTGCAAGTGTCGTTAACTAGCTGTTCTGACCGCTCGGCAACTCTCTGCCGACGGGCAGCGTTTCTGTACGCCTCCGTGAGTACTGGACTGCGCTGTCAGTCGGCGGTATTGCGCGGTGCCGCCAGTGGGCCCTGTACGGCCACCTTTCTGCGGTGCCGCCAGTGGGCCCTGTACGGCCACCTTTCTGCGGTGCCGCCAGTGGGCCCTGTACGGCCACCTTTCTGCGGTGCCGCCAGTGGGCCCTGTACGGCCACCTTTCTGCGGTGATGCCAGTGTGTGCCGTGCTGTCGCCTGTGCGCGCTGCTGCTGGTGAGCTCCGTACGGTCATCTGTGTGCGATGGTACCGGTGAGCGCCGTGCCATCAGCCTGGCTGCGTGTCCGGCCGGCTCGGGACGGCCCGCGGTCCCCGGGGCCCGCTGCCGGACCGCGGCGGGCCGCTGCTGTTTCGGCCGGCGGCGATATATCGGCGGCAGCCGGTCCGGCGATATATCGGCGCGGCCGTTACCACACCGAGATGGCGCTCTTCGTCGACCGGCTGAGAACCACAGTTGCATTTTATTCGGCAGACAATGAGCGCGCGGCGGCGGCTAGACCAGCGGCGGCCCCCGACACCGCTGTCTCCGGGGCCGGGACGGGCCGTGGGTCGGCCGGGGTTCGCTGGGGGGGGGGGGGGGGGGGGAGGGAGGAAGGAGACGTGTAACGTGACTGGGATGGACGCGTCACACTCTGCACACGCTCAGCCCCACACGGCGCCGATTGAGCTGGTGACGGCCGGGTGGCGCGGTACGAACACACACGCACGTCACCGCACGCACACGGGACTCGTCTCACTACCGCGCCCGCCCGCCCGCCGGCAGGCCGGTGTTCAGGCCGCGGGCTGGCTGCGCCGCTCGGTCCGGAGGACGCCAGCTGAGGTCTCTCCTGCCGGCCGCCACTCGGCCGGCCACACAGCGGGCCGCGCTGTTGTCTGACACTAGTGGCCGATGACTGGCAGCCAACAGATGACGGCTGGTGACTGGCAGCCAACTGGTGGCCGATTTGTTCACTTATCATCACTGGCAGACGCCGCAGTCGGCTGTCCGTTGTCCGTTATCTGCTGACTGACCTGCGGGCTGTTGACCGTTGACCGCTGACCGTTGACCGTTGACTGCTGGTGTCTGATGTCCGCTGTCAGGGCTGACCGATGACCGGTTAGCTTTGTCGTTTGACCGCTGACCGGTTAACTGTTGTCGTTTGACCGCTGACCGCTGACCGGTTAGCTGTTGTCGTTTGACCGCTGACTGCTGACCGCTGACCGGTTAGCTGATGTCGTTTGACCCCTGACCGGTTAACTGTTGTCGTTTGACCGCTGACCGGTTAGCTGTTGTCGTTTGACCGCTGACCGGTTAACTGTTGTCGTTTGACCGCTGACCGCTGACCGGTTAACTGTTGTCGTTTGACCGCTGACCGCTGACCGGTTAGCTGTTGTCGTTTGACCGCTGACTGCTGACCGCTAACCGGTTAGCTGTTGTCGTTTGACCGCTGACCGGTTAACTGTTGTCGTTTGACTGCTGACCGCTGACCGGTTAACTGTTGTCGTTTGACCGCTGACTGATACCGATAATCGCCGACGGACGGTCTTTGTTTTCTGACCGCTGACCACTGCCTTTTCTTCCACAGGGCTCAGGCAGCGCGATGATGCGGAAGCGGGCGATGCTGGAGAACACGTGCCGCAGCATCGCCTCCGTGATCGACATCCCGCTGACGCTGAAGATGCGGACCGGCGTGGTACGCGGCACCAACCTGGCGCACGGCCTCATCACCTCGGCCGCCGGCTGGGGCGTCGACATGGTCACGGTAGGTCGGTCGTCAGGCGGCCGGGAGAGTTCTCCCTGCTGGTGCGGTGCCCGGGCGGTGATGACCACCCCCGCCTCCCCTGTGTCGCCCCGGCCCGGCCCGGCCCGGCGGCTGCTGCGGTGACAGAGGGATGGTCTGATACGGCGGCCCGAGCGGGGGGGGGGGGGGGCGGACCCTCCGGCTGTGACCGACGCGCAACCAGACCGATAATGAGCCTGGGCGGGGAGACTGGGAGGTGGCGGCGGCCGGCAGCGGCCGGCAGATGCTGACGGGATGCGCTCCTGGGAGAGATGAGCTGAGCGGGAGGTGGGCGGCGGTGTGGAGGCCGGTCGGCGGGGATGGCAGCGTGTGGAGCCAGTAAGGAGGGCGGCCGGTGTGACTCGCTTCCTGCTGACGGTTTCGGTACCGCGGCGGTGGACGTTTGTCCCGTCTGATGTCCTATCTGCCGGCGGCGCTCTCATTTGACGACAGAGCGCCATGCCGCGTCTCGCCTCGGCGGCCGCCGCTGCTCTGCCACCGTCTCGAGCCGCTGCCGGTCGATGGTGCATATTGACTGGACATGACGGATGGCCGTCATTGAAGCCGACAGCGCGAGATCGCGTTATCAATTGGTCAATGGCCGCGTCAGTTTGTGGTGTGGGCGGGCCGGGCCGGGCCGGCGGTGGCTGACTGGGACGGAAGAGCGGCCGTCCGCAGCCGAGTTATGGCGTGCTGCGAGTGGAGCGACGCCGCGACACACTCCTAAACTCCTAACTACTAAACTGGGCAGCGGTGCCGGCGCTGGCGCGAAAGGCGGGCCGCCCCCGCCCCCCGACGCGCTGCGGGCGGGGCGGCGGCGGCGAGGCCTGTCGGCGACTGATTGGGCAGCGGCGGAGACGCTGTAGCCGCCAATAGACGCGAACGGCTATACATAGGAATGATTGCGGAATGTGGCAGCCGTCTGTTTCTCCTCCGCCCCTCATTGGCAGACGCTCGCGTCGATGCGGTTTTCTGATTGGCCACTGAAATGCTGAAGTGGACGGAATGCGTTTGACTAGAACAGCCGATAGAAATGTCATTCATGTTTATTCTGAATGATTGCATCTCTCAAACAATTCGGAATATTTCATTCGGAAGTAACGACGGGCTCCCGAATGAATCTCTGCGGGGCTTGTCTGAGCCAATCGCGCCAATATGACGGACGATTCGTTTTCAAAGCTCGGACCAACATATAAACCAGTATCACTCATTCAGCTTCTCAATACGCCTGACACCTGACTGCAACCTAACAGAGCACACGCAACGACAAGCCCGTAAATGTTCACGAACCACTCGTCTGATCACACGAACCCCCAGTTGATCGCGCAGCTCTCACCCAATCATGTACGTGGCATGTGATGAATCTAGTCCCATCACGAATGCCGCGTTTGATCACGAATTATCGAATTGATGGCTGACCCGCTAGACTCGCCGCTGCGTCACGGGACCGTCGCAGAATCGACCCCCAGTCCGTGGGCCGGCGTCAGCGGACGCGTGTGTCAGCGTGGGTGTCTGAGTGGCGGCCCGGACCGGCGATTTGTCTGGAGAGCGGCCGGCGGCGGCGGGCAGCGCCGCTGGAATCACCGCCGGAAAGTGGCCGGTCGGCAGCGATTGATTTAGGGCCTGCCCGCCACCGGCTGCCACTGGGCTGCTACAGGGCCGCCACAGACCCGCCATAGGCCGCCACCAGGCTGCCACTGGCCGCCGCAGCCCGCCACAGACACGCCACAGCCCTCCACCGGCTGCTGTCAGGCTGCCACTGGCCGCCATCGGCCACCACTGGGCTGCTATCACCCGCCATAGACCACAACAGGGCTGTGACTGACCCGCCGCTGCCCACCGCAGACCACCACCGGCCGTTCTTCCCTATGGGGGCAGCCACCACCCCGCCTGTCGCCCCGTCGGTGCCCCGTCGGTGTGGGGAGACGGAGGGAGGTCGGCCCATTGTCCGGCGCGGTGCGATGAAGCCTCACCCGGTCGACGGTGCCAAGTCGGCCGCTGGAGAGAGAGAGAGAGAGACAGAGAGAGAGAGAGAGATGGCCGCTGTCTGCTGCGCCGTCTGATGACCGCCGCCGCCGGGCTCACTCGCCGCGGCACTATCTCCTGGCTGGAGACTACCACTGTCCGACGGAAGATGTCTGACGCTGTCCGGCGCTGGATCACGCTGTCTGGCGTCGTCGTCAGACACTGGCGGCGCACTGTCACTCGCTCACTCAGCCAGCCTCCGCTCACTCGCGCGCAATCGGACAATCACTCTCACACGCACTAGCATTGCACTGTGGGGGCTGGCTCGGCGCGCGCGGCGGGCGGTGCGGGCGTCCTGTCGCCGCCGGCCGGCGTCACGTCCGAGTTTCGAACACGTCGTGCGAGGCGTACAGCCAGTAGACCACGCCGGCAGTCACCAGCACGGCCAGCACGGCGCTCACCACGCCGGCCAGGCACTCGGAGCCGTAGCCGACAGCGTCCGGCGCGCTGTCTCCGGCGGCTGCTGTCCACGGTCGCCGCCGGCGGCGGGACCAGGCGCAGCCCCAGCCGGCGCTGGACTCGCTGCCGGTGGGCGAGCAGGGGGCGCGCGGCGCCGGCTTTACCTCGGGCGTGGCCGGGATGACGCGGATGCTGACCGGCCGGCCCGGGTCCGAGGGCGGCGGCGGCGGCGGGGGAGGAGGAGGCGCCGCGGACGGCACCGGCGGCGGCGATGCGGCCGGAGACGGCACGGTAAGCTGCAGGGACCTCCGCCTGCTGTCGTAGAGGGCGAACTCGTCGATCGCGGCGACCACAGAGCCGCGCCGGCCGCGCTCAGTCAGCTCGGGCAGCCCAGCCGGCGCGCTGGCCACCACGGTGGGTCCGGCGCGGCGCGGCCCGAGCGCCCGGCACAGCAGCGCGCTGCCGTAGCCCATGCCGGCGGCGGGCGCCGCCCGGTGGCGTGACGCCCGCGGCCCGTTTGGCGTCGACTGGCGACCGACGGCGGCGCGCCGGCCGCGGCCAGAGCGGCGCGTCGGTGCCATCTGCGCCGGCCTGCGGCGGCCGCCGACGCGCCGACTGCCAGGTGGCCGGCGGGCGGGCCTGCCGGCCGTCCAGCGCCGCGCGCCGCCGCCGTCGATCCCATTACGGCCGCGTTCGCGGGTAATCCCCGGTGGCACCGGGCGGCGGTCAGCGGCGCGAATGCGGCCCGCGCCGCCACTGCTCTAATCCCGGGCGGTCTGGCCGCAGTTCCGCGGCCTTGGCAGTAATCCGGCGGTAAGTGGGGTCACAGCACCTGCAAGGGGGCTGTCCTCCCGATGGAGGGCCGTCCCCCGGCACCAGCAGCTCACGGTGAGAGCCGTCCCTTCTCCCCGGCACCAGCAGCTCACAGTGAGAGCCAGCTCACAGTGGGAGCCGTCCCTTCTCCCCGGCACGAGCAGCTCACAGTGAGAGCCGTCCCTTCACCCCGGCACCAGCAGCTCACAGTGAGAGCCAGCTCACGGTGAGAGCCAGCTCACAGTGAGAGCCGTCCCTTCTCCCCGGCACCAGCAGCTCACAGTGAGAGCTGTCCCTTCTCCCCGGCACCAGCAGCTCACAGTGAGAGCCAGCTCACGGTGAGAGCCGTCCCTTCTCCCCGGCACCAGCAGCTCACAGTGAGAG
The DNA here is from genome assembly GCA_036785665.1 of Chirona hameri. NCBI lineage: Eukaryota > Metazoa > Arthropoda > Thecostraca > Balanomorpha > Balanidae > Chirona > Chirona hameri. Next base: position 25,700 of record JAXIVJ010000191.1, on the reverse strand, counting down.
CCAGCTCACAGTGAGAGCCGTCCCTTCTCCCCGGCACCAGCAGCTCACAGTGAGAGCCAGCTCACAGTGAGAGCCGTCCCTTCTCCCCGGCACCATCAGCTCACAGTGAGAGCCGTCCCTTCTCCCCGGCACCAGCAGTTCACAGTGAGAGCTGTCCCTTCTCCCCGGCACCAGCAGCTCACAGTGAGAGCTGTCCCTTCTCCCCGGCACCAGCAGCTCACAGTGAGAGCCGTCCCTTCTCCCCGGCACCAGCAGCTCACAGTGAGAGCCGTCCCTTCTCCCCGGCACCAGCAGCTCACAGTGAGAGCCAGCTCACAGTGAGAGCCGTCCCTTCTCCCCGGCACCAGCAGCTCACAGTGAGAGCTGTCCCTTCTCCCCGGCACCAGCAGCTCACAGTGAGAGCTAGCTCATGGTGAGAGCCAGCTCACAGTGAGAGCTGTCCCTTCTCCCCGGCACCAGCAGCTCACAGTGAGAGCCAGCTCACAGTGGGAGCCGTCCCTTCTCCCCGGCACCAGCAGCTCACAGTGAGAGCCAGCTCAGTGAGAGCCAGCTCACAGTGAGAGCTGTCCCTTCTCCCCGGCACCAGCAGCTCACAGTGAGAGCCAGCTCATGGTGAGAGCCAGCTCACAGTGAGAGCTGTCCCTTCTCCCCGGCACCAGCAGCTCACAGTGAGAGCCAGCTCACAGTGGGAGCCGTCCCTTCTCCCCGGCACCAGCAGCTCACAGTGAGAGCCAGCTCACAGTGGGAGCCGTCCCTTCTCCCCGGCACCAGCAGCTCACAGTGAGAGCTGTCCCTTCTCCCCGGCACCAGCAGCTCACAGTGAGAGCCAGCTCACAGTGAGAGCCGTCCCTTCTCCCCGGCACCAGCAGCTCACAGTGAGAGCCAGCTCACAGTGAGAGCTGTCCCTTCTCCCCGGCACCAGCAGCTCACAGTGAGAGCCAGCTCACAGTGAGAGCCGTCCCTTCTCCCCGGCACCAGCAGCTCACAGTGAGAGCCAGCTCACAGTGAGAGCTGTCCCTTCTCCCCGGCACCAGCAGCTCACAGCGAGAGCCAGCTCACAGTGAGAGCCGTCCCTTCTCCCCGGCACCAGCAGCTCACAGTGAGAGCCAGCTCACAGTGAGAGCCGTCCCTTCTCCCCGGCACCAGCAGCTCACAGTGAGAGTGTGAGTGAGAGAATCCTGACAAATCGGAATACAAAATGCAACGGTTGATATGGGAGTACATTGTATCTCCCGATAACGGTTGATATGGGAGTACAGTGTATCTCCCGATAACGGTTGATATGGGAGTACAGTGTATCTCCCGATAACGGTTGATATGGGAGTGCAGTGTATCTCCCGATAACGATTGATATGGGAGTACAGTGTATCTCCCGATAACGGTTGATATGGGAGTGCAGTGTATCTCCCGATAACGGTTGATATGGGAGTACAGTGTATCTCCCAATAACGGTTGATATGGGAGTACAGTGTATCTCCCGATAACGATTGATATGGGAGTACAGTGTATCTCCCGATAACGGTTGATATGGGAGTACAGTGTATCTCCCGATAACGGTTGATATGGGAGTACAGTGTATCTCCCGATAACGGTTGATATGGGAGTGCAGTGTATCTCCCGATAACGGTTGATATGGGAGTGCAGTGTATCTCCCGATAACGGTTGATATGGGAGTACAGTGTATCTCCCGATAACGGTTGATATGGGAGTACATTGTATCTCCCGATAACGGTTGATATGGGAGTACAGTGTATCTCCCGATAACGGTTGATATGGGAGTACAGTGTATCTCCCGATAACGGTTGATATGGGAGTACAGTGTATCTCCCGATAACGGTTGATATGGGAGTACAGTGTATCTCCCGATAACGATTGATATGGGAGTACAGTGTATCTCCCGATAACGGTTGATATGGGAGTACAGTGTATCTCCCGATAACGGTTGATATGGGAGTACAGTGTATCTCCCGATAACGGTTGATATGGGAGTGCAGTGTATCTCCCGATAACGGTTGATATGGGAGTACAGTGTATCTCCCGACAATAATGAGTGATGGATACCAGATGATACATTTTCAAAACATGGGTCTATGATACTACGAGATTGGATCCTATAGCATTCCTCGTAAAAAAAAGAGTGAACGGTATTTATAGCGTTTCTTGAGAAAATGTTACAACAGATGTACGGCTATACCAGTTAATTCTAAAACAAAAAGAAAATCTCTGAAATTATAGGTTCAGAGGTTGAATCGTTACAACGGATCCGATGGATCCCCTGAAAACTACGGGAGGCGGAGATGGGATCCCGGTTGATCCCTATACCAAACGGTTCTCACGATCTAGGATCCCAGTGGATCCTCTACATTTAAAGTGGATTCATCATCCCAGGGGATCCGAAATCCAGATCCTAGGGATCAGATCCCGGGGTGTGTTTACGGGATCCACCTACATGTCTGGCCCAGTGAGAGCCTTCCATTCTCCCCGAGCACCAGCAGCTCCAGCGAGAGCCCCTTTATCCCCAGGCAGCCCACATTGGGAGCTAACCCTGTGGCATCACAACACCTGGTCGCTACACACGGCTGGATCACGGGGCGTCGTTGGCACGCGCGCTGTGGCTAATTCCCGAGCCGGCACAAATCCGCGCGCATCTCTCCGTGCCGGCTATCGAGCGTCACCCCAATACTAAGGCAGCGGCGACAAATAATGCCCGGCTTTAAATGCAAAGCTGGCGGGCCGGGCGCGGCTCACGGCGGCGCGGTTGGCACGGCTCCATGGTGCCGGCGCCGGCCGAATGGATGGCTGCCGGACGGCGGGCCGCGCCGCGCCGCGCCGCGCCGCGCCACGCCGCGCCGGACGCCGTCTAACGGCCGGCCGCCGCGCCTCGTCACTGCAACTGGAGCGTGACTCGTAACTCGCCGAGCTGCCGCCGAGCTGCCGCCCGGACCGGGAGAGAGACAGAGAGGCGGAGGGAGAGGACCTGGCTGGTCGGCCGGCTGGGCGGAGGCGGCCAGCCGCGCGCAGCACCAAATCAATGCCGTGCGCGCGATCAGAACGGCGGCGGGGCCGGCGACAACGACAGGGGACAGGCGGGGTGTTGGCTGGGGACAGGCGGGGGACAGGCGGGGTGTTGGCTGGGGACAGGCGGGGGACAGGCAGGGTGGTGGCTGGGGACAGGCAGGGTGGGGGCAGAGGACAGGTGGGGTGGTGGCAGGGGACAGGCAGGGTGGTGGCAGGGGACAGGCGGGGTGGTAGCTGGAGACAGACAGGGGACAGGCGGGGTGGTGGCTGGTGACAGGCGGGGTGGTGGCAGGGGACAGGCAGGGTGGTGGCTGGGGACAGGCAGGGTGGTGGCAGGGAACAGGCGGGGGACAGGCGGAGTGGTGGCTGGGGACAGGCGGGGTGGTGGCTGGGTACAGGCAGGGTGGTGGCAGGGGACAGGCGGGGTGGTGGCTGGAGACAGGCAGGGTGGTGGTAGGGTGGTGACTGGGGACAGGCGGGGTGGTGACTGGGGACAGGCGGGGTGGTGGCTGGGGACAGGCGGGGTGGTAGCTGGAGACAGACAAGGGACAGGCGGGGTGGTGGCTGGGGACAGGCGGGTGGTGGCAGGGGACAGGCAGGGTGGTGGCAGGGGACAGGCGGGGTGGTGGCTGGGGACAGGCGGGGTGATGGCTGGGGACAGGCCGGGTGGTGGCAGGGGACAGGCGGGGTAATGACTGGGGGCAGGCGGGGGACAGGCCGGGTGGTGGCTGGGGACAGGCGGGGTGGTGGCTGGGGACAGGCCGGGTGGTGGCTGGGGACAGGCAGGGTGGTGGCTGGGGACAGGCGGGGTGATGACTGGGGACAGGCGGGGTGGTGGCAGGGGACAGGCAGGGTGATGGCTGGGGACAGGCGGGGTGGTGGCTGGGGACAGGCGGGGTGATGACTGGGGATAGGCGGGGTGGTGGCTGGGGACAGGCGGGGTGGTGGCAGGGGACAGGCGGGGTGGTGGCAGGGGACAGGCGGGGTGGTGGCAGGGGACAGGCAGGGTGGTGGCAGGGGACAGGCAGGGTGATGACTGGGGACAGGCAGGGTGGTGGCTGGGGACAGGTGGGGTGGTGGCTGGGGACAGGCGGGGTGGTGGCTGGGGACAGGCAGGGTGATGACTGGGGACACGCAGGGTGGTGGCAGGGGACAGGCGGGGTAATAACTGGGGACAGGCGGGGGACAGGCCGGGTGGTGGCTGGGGACAGGTGGGGTGGTGGCTGGGGACAGGCGGGGTGGTGGCTGGGGACAGGCCGGGTGGTGGCTGGGGACTGGCTGGGGACAGGCGGGGTGATGACTGGGGACAGGCGGGGTGGTGGCAGGGGCCAGGCAGGGTGATGGCTGGGGACAGGCGGGGTGGTGGCTGGGGACAGGCGGGGTGATGACTGGGGATAGGCGGGGTGGTGGCTGGGGACAGGCGGGGTGGTGGCAGGGGACAGGCGGGGTGGTGGCAGGGGACAGGCGGGGTGGTGGCAGGGGACAGGCAGGGTGGTGGCAGGGGACAGGCGGGGTGATGACTGGGGACAGGCAGGGTGGTGGCTGGGGACAGGCGGGGTGGTGGCTGGGGACAGGCGGGGTGGTGGCTGGGGACAGGCAGGGTGATGACTGGGGACAGACAGGGTGGTGGCTAGGGACAGGCGGGGTGATGACTGGGGACAGGCGGGGTGGTGGCTGGGGACAGGTGGTGTGGTGGCAGGGGACAGGCGGGGTGATGACTGGGGACAGGCGGGGTGATGACTGGGGACAGGTGGGGTGATGACTGGGGACAGGCGGGGTGGTGGCTGGGGACAGGCGGGGTGGTGGCTGGAGACAGGCAGGGTGGTGGTAGGGTGGTGACTGGGGACAGGCGGGGTGGTGGCTGGGGACAGGCAGGGGACAGGCGGGGTGGTGGCAGGGGACAGACCGGGTGGTGGCTGGGGACAGGCGGGGTGGTGTCGGGGGACAGACAGGGGACAGGCGGGGTGGTGACAGGGGACAGGCGGGGTGATGGCTGGGGACAGGCGGGGTGGTGGCTGGGGACAGGCGGGGTGGCGGTTGGGGACAGGCAGGGTGATGACTGGGGACAGGCGGGTGGTGGCAGGGGACGGGCGGGGTGGTGGCAGGGGACAGGCGGGGTGGTGGCAGGGGACAGGCGGAGTGGTGGCTGGGGACAGGCGGGGTGGTGGCTGGGGACAGGCGGGGTGATGACTGGGGACAGACAGGATGGTGGCTGGAGACAGGTGGGGTGGTGGCTGGGGACAGGCGGGGTGATGACTGGGGATAGGCGGGGTGGTGGCTGGGGACAGGCGGGTGGTGGTAGGGGACAGGCGGGGTGATGACTGGGGACAGGCGGGTGGTGTCAGGGGACAGGCGGGGTGGTGGCAGGGGACAGGCGGGGTGGTGGCAGGGGACAGGCGGAGTGGTGGCTTGGGACAGGCGGGGTGATGGCTGGGGACAGGCAGGGTGGTGGCTGGGGACAGGCGGGGTGGTGGCTGGGGACAGGCGGGGTGGTGGCTGGGGACAGGCAGGGTGGTGGCTGGGGACAGGCGGGGTGGTGGCTGGGGACAGGCGGGGTGGTGGCTGGGGACAGGCAGGGTGGTGGCTGGGGACAGGCGGGGTGGTGGCTGGAGACAGGCAGGGTGGTGGTAGGGTGGTGACTGGGGACAGGCGGGGTGGTGGCTGGGGACAGGCAGGGTGGTGGCTGGGGACAGGCGGGGTGGTGGCTGGGGACAGGCGGAGTGGTGGCTGGGGACAGGCGGGGTGGTGTCTGGGGACAGGCGGGGTGGTGGCAGGGGACAGGCGGGGTGGTGGCTGGGGACAGGCGGGGTGGTGGCTGGGGACAGGCAGGGTGGTGGCTGGAGACAGGCTGAGGACAGGCGGGGTGGTGGCAGGGGACAGGCTGGGGAAGAGATGAGGAGTTTCGTCATCCGTCTGTCATCAAGTGACTAAAGTATTATGTGCTTCCGCAAACCCAAATATCGTCATCATCCTCAGAGTCAATTAGGGTCAGCTGGGTGTGACCGTGACGCTCTGAACCAGCGGCCGGGACAGCCTTTGGATGTAGTGAATTAGGGTCAGCTGGGTGTGACCGTAACGCTCTGAACCAGCGGCCGGGACAGCCTTTGGATGTAGTGTTACAGATAACACAACATGCTCTACACAGGAACACGGAATGCTCTCCTTATGAGTGCAGGCGGCGTCCGGCCGAGAGGCCAGTGGTCGGCCAATAGAGGGGTGCATCAGCCGGGTCAGAGTTCCGTAGCGGAAGGGATCCATCAGAGCCCGGCGCTCCTTGTGCCCTGGCTGGCCGGCTGCTGACCGGCGGCTGGCCGCACAGGCGAGGCGGCTGGCGGTGACACTGCTGGACATATCCACATGGGGAAGGGGACGCTCTCTGTGACGTTATCTCGGTCCTACACGCGAAGTGACGCGTAGAACGTCTTACTTTTACAGAGGAGCGCAATAGTAAAGGAGTAGAGAAAGGAAGGAAAGAGTGTGGAGAGTGCAGAGAGCAGTCGGTAGAGCAAGACACAAGAAAGCAGTTGCCATCTGACGAACATGGAACAATGCTAATAATGCCAACGTCTGATGAAGTCACCGATGTTAGTTTGAGTTGTTTCTGTTGCGGTGATTCATGCCACTCGACGGGTGATGATCTGATGGCTCTACTACGGCGCTGTGCAGCCTCAGTAGTGTTAACCAGCCGAGTTGGTTCGGCTGGGATCGATATCTGTCCGTCGGAGGACGCCGAGTCTGATCGGACAGCGATCCGGGTGAGCTGCTTGATGTGGCCCGTCTCAGCCGATCGGTCTCTGGTCGCGATCAGGCCACCTGATAATATATCCGCCCGGGACGACCCGACTCTTTTTGTCAGACTAATACTTTGATGCGTTTAATCCGGGGGTTTATGTTTGTAGTTGTTTGTTCGTTTTTGGCTCCGTTGGCCGCTGTTCGGCCGACAGCTCGGTCTTTATTGGGCGGCTCTAACGGTGCCAAGGGCGGCACCACGCAGTGGGTACAGCCCCTGTCAGAGGCTCTAACGGTGTCAAGGGCGGCACCACGCAGTGGGTACAGCCTCTGTCAGAGGCTCTAACGGTGTCAATGGGGGCACCACGCAGCCCCAGGGTGGGTACAGCCCCTGGCAGAGGATCTAACGGTGCCAAGGGCGGCACCACGCAGTGGGTACAGCCCTTGTCAGAGGCTCTAACGGTGCCAAGGGCGGCACCACGCAGTGGGTACAGCCTCTGTCAGAGGCTCTGACGGTGTCGAGGGCGTTACCACGCAGCCCCAGGGTGGGTACAGCCCCTGGCAGAGGCTCTAACGGTGTCAAGGGCGGCACCACTCAGCCTTTATTGGCGGCTCTAACGGTGCCAAGGGCGGCACCACGCAGTGGGTACAGCCTCTGTTAGAGGCTATGACGGTGTCGAGGGCGGCACCACGCAGCCCCAGGGTGGGTACAGCCTCTGTCAGAGTATCTAACGGTGCCAAGGGCGGCACCACGCAGCCCCAGGGTGGGTACCACGGGTGGGTACCACGGGTACAGCCCCTGTCGGAGGCTCTGACGGTGTCAAGGGCGGCACCACGCAGCCCCAGGGTGGGTACAGCCTCTGTCAGGGGCTCTAACGGTGTCAAGGGCGGCACCACGCAGCCCCAGGGTGGGTACAGCCTCTGTCAGGGGCTCTAACGGTGTCAAGGGCGGCACCACGCAGCCCCAGGGTGGGTACAGCCCCTGGCAGAGGCTCTAACGGTGTCAAGGGCGGCACCACTCAGCTTTTATTGGCGGCTCTAACGGTGCCAAGGGCGACACCACGCAGTGGGTACAGCCTCTGTCAGAGGCTATGACGGTGTCGAGGGCGGCACCACGCAGCCCCAGGGTGGGTACAGCCTCTGTCAGAGTATCTAACGGTGCCAAGGGCGGCACCACGCAGCCCCAGGGTGGGTACCACGGGTGGGTACCACGGGTACAGCCCCTGTCGGAGGCTCTGACGGTGTCAAGGGCGGCACCACGCAGCCCCAGGGTGGGTACAGCCTCTGTCAGGGGCTCTAACGGTGTCAAGGGCGGCACCACGCAGCCCCAGGGTGGGTACAGTCCATGCAAGACACGATGCCCCGAAAGACGGTAACTAACTTTTGCAAATCAAATTTTCTACCATTTAGACCAGAATTGCATGGGGAATCCGATGGTGCAGTTGTCAAAATTGGGGGAAAATCACTTTTTGTTATTCGCCTTTTTACATCAATTTGCGTATTTTTGGATAACATATTGCATGATTGTAGCTCTATATAACGAAAGCAACTTTCTGAATGCAAGCAAACGTTGCTTACTCTGAACGCTTGTTTCATTTTATTTCAGATGATACCAAAGTTATGCTTATATCTTGTAACCCTCGCCCGTACAGCGTCCGATCAGTGCGTGACCGTGGGGGGGGGGCGGGGTACAACCCCCTAGCGTTTCGCCCCTAATTGGACTAGAGCTTCGATTAAAAATCGAGCGTGCTGCTTGTCACGAGAGGAAGCCATTGATACCCGATTTTAAGGTCATAGGTCATTGGGTTACCTCTGAGGTCATGTCAATGACCCAAAATTCAACAAAATTGTAAATGCGTATACATTGAATTGAATCGAGCTATAATCACGAATGAGCATATAATTATGCTAAATGGGTGCCAAATTTGAAATCAGCGTCACAAAATGTCCTAGAAACTGCCAAATTTAAAAAAGGTCATGCCAGGTCATGTCAGGTCATTTGAGGTCAGTGACCTCGGTTGAGCTTTTGGGGCGCATGACCCCAGTGGAAAATATAATTATGCAAAATGGATCCCATATTTGAAATCAGCGTCACAAAATATCTTAGAAACTGCCAGAAGCCAAAAAAGTAATGAGGTCATCGGAGGTCAGTGACCTCGTTCGACCTCTGAAAAGTCAATCGAGGTCACCATCTCAATGGAAACCACAACTGTCACCTGGAAACACCTGTGCATATGCTCCTGAACAACAAACGCTATGAAACTGCACAAGTTACAAGGATCAATACTACGGGACGCCAGTTGCGCCTGACATGACCTTAAAAAACGGGTCAAAGGTCACGGGTCATGTGACCTACAACTTAAATTTGTCAGAATATGTGTCAAATTGTTCACAAGTAGGGTACTGAAAGTTTCATCACAATCGGTTGATATTTACGCGAGTTATTCCCGAAAAACCGAGGGGGTGGCATCAACTCCCCCCCCCCCCCTGCACTGGCGAGGGTTAAAAGAGGCATGATACGCGGCTTGAAATATGTATAGGCAATGACTGCATTGACGGCGTCGGGCGCAAATGTTCGCTCGCACGGCGCGGTACGCAATAGTGCCTACGACTATTTGAACGCACGGGTATATGTATCATAAGGCTACATGCCGGGTAAGTGTATCAAGTGCCTATCTGGTACATTAACTCAGGTATATCTGGTTTTGAAGAGAAAAATGCTCAAGCTGTCTGGGTGTCCGCACTATGGGCCTGCTCCATAACTGCGGACGTAACCAGGCCGTCACGACTCACGCAAGGCATGGAGCCAGTCAATGGTTCACGAACGATGATATACCGCGTTATAGGCGTAGGAACAGGGGGAGGGGCCAATGCCCCCCACGTTTCATGACGTTCCTACGTCCCTAGACCGCATAACGTCCATGAGTCTAAAGTCACTGGTCGGCAAAAGCGGCGACGCTGTCTTCCCCTGGGGGGGGGGGGGGGGGGGAGGGGTAATAATAGGTTAAGATAACACGTGGGAGCGCCAACACAGACCGTTGCTCTCAGCACAGATGCCATGCTAACAGTGGCGGGTCCGGGATGCCATGCTAACAGTGGCGGGTCCGGGATGCCATGCTAACAGCGGCGGGTCCGGGATGCCATGCTAACAGTGGCGGGTCCGGGATGCCATGCTAACAGTGGCGGGTCCGGGATGCCATGCTAACAGTGGCGGGTCCGGGATGCCATGCTAACAGCGGCGGGTCCGGGATGCCATGCTAACAGTGGCGGGTCCGGGATGCCATGCTAACAGCGGCGGGTCCGGGATGCCATGCTAACAGTGGCGGGTCCGGGATGCCATGCTAACAGCGGCGGGTCCGGGATGCCATGCTAACAGTGGCGGGTCCGGGATGCCATGCTAACAGCGGCGGGTCCGGGATGCCATGCTAACAGTGGCGGGTCCGGGATGCCATGCTAACAGTGGCGGGTCCGGGATGCCATGCTAACAGTGGCGGGTCCGGGATGCCATGCTAACAGTGGCGGGTCCGGGATGCCATGCTAACAGTGGCGGGTCCGGGATGCCATGCTAACAGTGGCGGGTCCGGGATGCCATGCTAACAGTGGCGGGTCCGGGATGCCATGCTAACAGTGGCGGGTCCGGGATGCCATGCTAACAGTGGCGGGTCCGGGATGCCATGCTAACAGTGGCGGGTCCGGGATGCCATGCTAACAGTGGCGGGTTCGGGATGCCATGCTAACAGCGGCGGGTCCGGGATGCCATGCTAACAGCGGCGGGTCCGGAGAGAGGAGGTACCCCGTGAGCCTCAAAAGAGGCCATAGCTGAGTGTCCACAGAGGGCCCATTCTGGCGTGAAGAGGTCTATTCTGGTTCTTACGAGATCCATTTCCTCTTTAGAGGACCCATTCCAGCGTTAAAGTTACCATGAAAATGACCATTTTGATCTACATCGGGCCCAGTCTCCTTTACAAAGGGACCCTTTTGACCTGATGACCTGTTGGCGGGGGGGGGGGGGTAGTGCCCACTAAGGGACCCTTTTGACCTGAGGACCTGTTGGCGGGGGGGGGGGTAGTGCCCACTAAAGTCGAGGGGCGACACCTAAGTCTGAGGAGCGATTTGTGTTGCGTCGCCGCTTTTGTCGACCAGTGATTTAACAGTAATGCACGTTACGCGGTGCAGGGACGTAGGAACGTCATGCAATGTGTGTGTGTGTGGGGCATGGACTTACGCCTATAACGCGGTCTATCATCGTTCGTGAACCATTGACTGGCTCCATGCCTTTCGCGAGACGTGACGGCCTGGTTACGTCCGCAGTTATGGAGCAGGCCCATAGTGCGGACACCCAGACAGCTTGAGCATTTTTCTCTTCAAAACCAGATATACCTGAGTTAAATGTACCAGATAGGCACTTGATACACTTACCCGACATGTAGCCTTATGATACATATACCCGTGTGTTCAAATATTCGTAGGTACGTACTACGTAGGTACTATTGCGTACCGCGCGGTGCGAGCGAACATTTGCGCCAGACGTCGGCAACGCAGTCATTACCTATAAGTCTTCAAGACTTATACTATGCATGTTTTAAAAGATATAAGCATAACTTTGATATCATATGAAAGAAAATTAAACAAGCGTTCAGAATATGCAACTTTTACTTGCATTCAGCAAGTTTTTTCATCTATAATCATACAAAATGTTATCTAAAAATACGCAAATTGATATAAAAAGGCAAATAACTCAAAAGTGAGATTTTGCCGATTTTTGGGAACCACTCCATCGGATTCCCCAAGCAGTTCTGGTCTAAATGGTACCAAATTTGGCGGTGGGTATTTCAAAAGTTACTTGCCGTCTTTTGAGGCACCGTGCAGAGGCTCGAACGGTGTCAAGGGCGGCACCACGCAGTCCCAGGGTGGGTACAGCCCCTGTCAGAGGCTCTAACGGTGTCAAGGGCGGCACCACGCAGCCCCAGGGTGGGTACAGCCCCTGTCAGAGGCTCTGACGGTGTCAAGGGCGGCACCACGCAGCCCCAGGGTGGGTACAGTCCCTGGCAGAGGCTCTAACGGTGCCAAGGGCGGCACCACGCAGTGGGTACAGCCCCCTGTCAGAGGCTCTAACGGTGTCAAGGGCGGCACCACGCAGCCTCCAGTGGGCGCAGTCCTCGCTAGACTCGCCGTTGGCGGTGTTCGCTAAAAACAGACGCGGGATATGCAGGATGATGGCATATCTGGGTCAACAATCACAAACGGATTTAATGCACTAGGCCTAAACATAACGTTGACATCCATCCGGTTCGTTTCATCCCAGCAGCATCTCGTGCTCGGCCGATATGAAATGGCAGCCGACCCAGCGCCGTCCGCGTTCGGACAAATTAGCCGGCGTCGGCGCCAACTTTGTTCGACAAACCGTCTTCTCATCGGAGCTCCAGCCGGCCGGGCCGGCTGACTCGCAGTACGTTACTTTTTGGCGGATCACTCGGTTTTCATCCGCGGCACAGCTGACGCCTGGCCGGGCCACAAAAACGGAGCGAGATCGGGCCACTCGGACCTGATGGTCGGATCGATTGTGGCCGGCGGCGGCGGTGGTGGGCAGCGACAGTGGTCAGCGGCACACTCGGTTGACAGGCCGCCGCCGCCGCCGCCGCCGCCGCCGCGCCACTCCCGCCTCCAGAGCCGATAAACAGGAGACGGGCCGCACTGTAAACTGACGATCGCCCCTGACGGACAGCCGCCGGTTGGCACAAACAACCCAGCTAGGAACGAAAGGATTCCAATGGCGTTTTGCGATCCTCTGGTTGGTGAATGTTGCAAGGTGGAAACGAGTTGATTTGCGAATTAGGAGAAGGAATTGTGCGATTCAAATGCAATGAGTTGTGGATCCTTTGTATTCTGATATCGCTTGACGTTTGCGTTGCTCCTATCCAATGCGCATGTATTTGAACAATCTCTATGGGATTCTATTTGAACAATCTCTCTACGGGATACTATTTTGCGTGTTCAAACTTTTGCGCCTTTTGCTTCGTTGATTTTACCCATATTTCCAGTTTATGGTCTTTTCTGAATCTAATTTATACATAGGAGGTTATAAACAACGGTGAAAGCCAACTGACAAACAACAAATAACAAACAACGAACGAATCAAATAGCAAATGCATTGACAAAGGAAAAATAATGAGAATACATTTGCATTGTAATTTACAAATTGACGTGGATTCCATTCTTACCCTCACTCGTTGAACCGATTATTAGTGCAATTGAGCTACATATTAATATTGTCCAGTGTGTTTGTCGCTCAATTGTCAAGTATTACTTTGGCTTGTTTCTCGTATTTGTCCTGTTTCTGTTGTTCTTTTCTTTTTGCTGCTGACCACGATGCTTGCAAACTGGTCGATGGGATCATTTAAAAGGATATCTATACCTGACAATATTTGTCTGCGAACCTGTTATGATTGAGGATCATTCACAGTTTACAATTGCATAGCAAGCACTCCCCTCCCCCCCCCCCCCCCCCCACACACACGCACACAAACTCTTGTTTTCTCTCTTGTGCGTTTATTCGTGAATGCTGCTCTTTTGACGTCAGATTCCTCTAGGAAATTGGCCACATTGCGTGTCGCAGAGCGAAGACGTCTTCACCAGTCCACCGTTAAATGTCTTTATGATCAAGATGTATTGTAGTGCTGCCTGCCGGATGGATTTCGTTGGTTTACCAGTGAGAGTGGCGCCGTTCCGGTGATCAATGATAGAAGCTGCGACGGCTGGTTAGGGCTCGGACTGGGAGGGCTGCAGGCCGAATCGCCGCAACAGACCCTCGAACGCCGCACAGTGCCCACAGTGCCGCCGCGTACCGCCCTACTCCGTCGAATGGGCTGGTCCGCCCACAGTGGCGCCGCGTACCGACTTACTCCGTCGAATGGGCTGGTCCGCCCACAGTGCCGCCGCGTACCGACCTACTCCGTCGAATGGGCTGGTCCGCCCACAGTGCCGCCGCGTACCGCCCTACTCCGTCGAATGGGCCATTGGCACACGGCAATGGCCGTCTCGGTTCGGATGGGTCACAAGTGATTCAGAGACAAGGACAAGGACAAATATATGTGTTTATTGTGTATTTTCGATATGATGCATTACATATAACTGGTTTTGAAGAGTTAATATATCACAAATATATCATATGAAATAAGTGTTCCAGCTAGTTTTTTTTTTGTCAGAAGTCTAAACTATATTCGGAACGCTGAAAGGTCTTGAGAATCGAGCTAATCTAATATTTTGTCGCTTATTCCTGGTATGCTAAAATATTGTCAGACTTTTTTTATAAAATCATATTAGGGTTGTAAATTTTAGTAAACTTCATACCAAAGACCTACGGTACATCGATGGTGTGTTAGAACCATGAACTATAGGTGTTGGAGCAACGACAACAGCTTATTTTGAAGTGACAGCCAGCCACCTCTCAGAATCGAACCGGGTCACGATGCCTACAACTCTCTGAGCTAGCCCTAACATCGGTAAGCTTCTGTCCATTCATTACGAGACAACCGTCTACAAATCGCAGCGGACAGCGGCAATCAGGTGCAGTGGGAGGATCGTAGGACAAGTGACGGTCCAATCTCAGCTCGCCAGATTGACTGGCTGCTGTCAGTGAAGGGCCTCCGCTGCCTCCGCTGAAGGGGTGACTGTCCGGGCCTGCCTCCCCCCCCCCCCCCCCCGCTGAAGCGGTGACTGTCCGGGCCGACACGGGCGGTGATGCATGCCGGCCAGTCTCGGAGACAGTGCGGCTTGGTCGGCTTGGTCGGCTTGGTCGGCTTGGTCGGCTTTGTCGGCGGCAGAGACAGGCGGTCAGTCTCGGAGACAGTGCGGCTTGGTCGGCTTGGTCGGCTTGGTCGGCTTGGTCGGCTTGGTCGGCTTGGTCGGCTTTGTCGGCGGCAGAGACGGGCGGCCAGTCTCGGAGACAGTGCGGCTTGGTCGGCTTGGTCGGCTTGGTCGGCGGCAGAGACGGGCGGCCAGTCTCGGAGACAGTGCGGCTTGGTCGGCGGCGGCATAGACAGGCGGCGGCGATTGGTCGTGATCGATAACGAGAGAGGTGTTCGTGACGTCACGGTCCGATGGATGCCCGCCATATATCTGTCCGGAGCGACCGCCGCCGACCAGAGAACAGGGCTCAGAACCAGATACCGGTCGCCGCGTGTTGGCGTCACATGAATACATAGCTGGAAATGAACCGATAGTGAACGTTGCCGACGCGTGTCGCTTCGCAGCGGTATCCGATGAACGATTAGCAGGCAAGCGACACTCACTGATTGGTTTGATCACGCTGGAGATCATGGGGAGATATGA
Organism: Chirona hameri; assembly: GCA_036785665.1. Classification (NCBI taxonomy): domain Eukaryota; kingdom Metazoa; phylum Arthropoda; class Thecostraca; order Balanomorpha; family Balanidae; genus Chirona; species Chirona hameri. Next base: position 10,622 of record JAXIVJ010000191.1, on the reverse strand, counting down.
ATATATGGAGCGGGTCCAGCTAAACCGCACCGGCATGCCCCGGGCGCCAGAACACACGCCGACCGAGGGTCTGTGGGCGCTGGAGGGTCCGTGAATATGGCGATCTGTTTGTTTTCTGCCATGGGGCTGAAGAGTGCGGACTCCGGTGTTGGGTTTAAGTGATTGTGAGGTATTCATCGGTCATTGTATCTGTCCGGAAGCCCTTGTCTGCGGGCTACCTTGCGAGAGTGAGTGTTATTGTGACGCAGGTCGTGTGACCCTGCCGGTGGATTGGTGGGCATGCATCCGATCCTCGGTACATAAGCGGCGCGGTGGCTATTGTTTGAATACGGTATGCATCTTACGGGGCTGTTTGTATGCAAATTGTCCGGCTGAAGGGGCCCTGGATATGCAGGATTGGCAGACGTAGGCAACAGCGGTGGGACTGCTTCCAGCGCGCACCACCGTCTGACGAAGGCAAAACGGAATTCTGGGACTGGGGACGGGAAATCTGTAGAAAGTGAAATGAAGGGGAAGCTTCTTCTGTACAACGATAACAAGTACTAATCGTTAGGATGCCTGTCACCTTTTCGTCTAAAAATATTTTATTGAACTAAAACAAAGAAGGTGAAGTGAAGACACTAAAACAAAGAAGGCGAAATGAAGACACTAAAACAAAGAAGGCGAAATGAAGACGACTGATGTAACTCACATAGACAGACTGAATCAGAATGGATGCTTCCTACCCTTTTCCTTGTTTCCCTGTTTGGTCAGGAGCGTGGTAACTGGTATGAATGGCTGTGCCCTCCGACGAATTTTGGGATTGTTCAGACTTATGTCGCACCAGCTTGAAGTACAAATATAGTTTCTGAGTATTCTCCGTACCTCGTCTGTGAAACGTCGTTAGGATTTAGTCATCCGTTTTGTTTTCTGTATTGGGTTTACTGTAGCTGACCCATGTAACGACTGTCCAGCTGGCCTGTAATGTTGTCATCCTCCCATCGGCAGCGCTACACGAAGCTACTGTCCAGCTGACCTGTAATGTTGTCATCCTCCCATCTGCAGCTGCACGGCCGGTCCCGGGAGCAGCGCTACACGAAGCTACTGTCCAGCTGACCTGTAATGTTGTCATCCTCCCATCTGCAGCTGCACGGCCGGTCCCGGGAGCAGCGCTACACGAAGCTACTGTCCAGCTGACCTGTAATGTTGTCATCCTCCCATCTGCAGCTGCACGGCCGGTCCCGGGAGCAGCGCTACACGAAGCTACTGTCCAGCTGACCTGTAATGTTGTCATCCTCCCATCTGCAGCTGCACGGCCGGTCCCGGGAGCAGCGCTACACGAAGCTACTGTCCAGCTGACCTGTAATGTTGTCATCCTCCCATCTGCAGCTGCACGGCCGGTCCCGGGAGCAGCGCTACACGAAGCTACTGTCCAGCTGACCTGTAATGTTGTCATCCTCCCATCTGCAGCTGCACGGCCGGTCCCGGGAGCAGCGCTACACGAAGCTACTGTCCAGCTGACCTGTAGTGTTGTCATCCTCCCATCTGCAGCTGCACGGCCGGTCCCGGGAGCAGCGCTACACGAAGCTGTCCGACTGGCAGTACGTGGCGGAGTGCGCGCGGGCCGCCGCGCCGCTGCCGCTGTTCGGGAACGGCGACGTGCTCTCCTGGGAGGAGTACGAGGCCAAGAAGGCCGCCTCCGGTGTGGCAGGCATCATGGTGGCGCGAGGAGCGCTCATCAAGCCCTGGATCTTCACCGAGATCAAGGAGCGACGCACCTGGGACATCAGGTGAGGTTGGGGTTGGGAGATTGGGGGGGGGGGGGGGCTGCGATTGTGGAGGGAAGACCTACAGACTTCAGTTCTTTGGATATTAGATGTTTGGTGAGAAAATAAGGTGAAAAGTTGTGGGTATAAAGGAAAGGGGAAAAGGCAGTGGCAGGTAGTGCGTTTACGACTTCTCAAAATGTGTGTTCATCTGTCCCTTTTGCCCTTTGCACAACTGCATATCGGTGTTTGATATACTGCTGCTGAGATGTTGTCGATATTGTCCCTATACCCTGCCGCTTCAGACTGTTCGTCTCCATGATCTCACGCCGCTTTTGCATTGCAGGTCATCTGAGCGGTTAGACCTGCTGAAGGAGTACACTAACCATGGACTGGAACACTGGGGCAGCGACACTGAGGTTAGTAGACTGACCTGCTGAAGGAGTACACTAACTATGGACTGGAACACTGGGGCAGCGACACTGAGGTTAGTAGACTGACCTGCTGAAGGAGTACACTAACCATGGACTGGAACACTGGGGCAGCGACACTGAGGTTAGTAGACTGACCTGCTGAAGGAGTACACTAACCATGGACTGGGGCACAGGGGCAGCGACACTGAGGTTAGTAGACTGACCTGCTGAAGGAGTACACTAACCATGGACTGGAACACTGGGGCAGCGACACTGAGGTTAGTAGACTGACCTGCTGAAGGAGTACACTAACCATGGACTGGAACACTGGGGCAGCGACACTGAGGTTAGTAGACTGACCTGCTGAAGGAGTACACTAACCATGGACTGGAACACTGGGGCAGCGACACTGAGGTTAGTAGACTGACCTGCTGAAGGAGTACACATACCATGGACTGGAACACTGGGGCAGCGACACTGAGGTTAGTAGACTGACCTGCTGAAGGAGTACACTAACCATGGACTGGAACACTGGGGCAGCGACACTGAGGTTAGTAGACTGACCTGCTGAAGGAGTACACATACCATGGACTGGAACACTGGGGCAGCGACACTGAGGTTAGTAGACTGACCTGCTGAAGGAGTACACTAACCATGGACTGGAACACTGGGGCAGCGACACTGAGGTTAGTAGACTGACCTGCTGAAGGAGTACACATACCATGGACTGGAACACTGGGGCAGCGACACTGAGGTTAGTAGACTGACCTGCTGAAGGAGTACACTAACCATGGACTGGAACACTGGGGCAGCGACACTGAGGTTAGTAGACTGACCTGCTGAAGGAGTACACATACCATGGACTGGAACACTGGGGCAGCGACACTGAGGTTAGTAGACTGACCTGCTGAAGGAGTACACTAACCATGGACTGGAACACTGGGGCAGCGACACTGAGGTTAGTAGACTCACCTGCTGAAGGAGTACACTAACCATGGACTGGAACACTGGGGCAGCGACACTGAGGTTAGTAGACTGACCTGCTGAAGGAGTACACATACCATGGACTGGGGCACTGGGGCAGCGACACTGAGGTTAGTAGACTGACCTGCTGAAGGAGTACACATAGACAAGCAACACACGCACCATGTGTTGCCACCACACGCAACAGTCTGAACAATCCCCAAATTCGTCGGAGGGCACAGCCATTCATACCAGTTACCACACTGCTGACCAAACAGTGAAACAGGGAGAAGGGTAGGAAGCATCCATTCTGATTCAGCCCATCTATGTGAGTCTAAGTAGTACACTTACATGGGGCACTGGGGCAGCGACACTGAGGTTAGTAGACTGACTCTCTGAAGAAGTTGACTAACCATGGACTGGGGCACTGGGGTGGCGACACGGAGGTTAGTAGACTGACCTGCTGAAGGAGTACACTAACCATGGACTGGAACACTGGGGCAGCGACACTGAGGTTAGTAGACTGACCTGCTGAAGGAGTACACTAACCATGGACTGGGGCACTGGGGTGGCGACACGGAGGTTAGTAGACTGACTCGCTGAAGGAGTACACTAACCATGGACTGGAGCACTGGGGTGGCGACACTGAGGTTAGTAGACTGACCTGCTGAAGGAGTACACTAACCATGGACTGGAACACTGGGGTGGCGACACGGAGGTTAGTAGACTGACTCGCTGAAGGAGTACACTAACTATGGACTGGAACACTGGGGCAGCGACACTGAGGTTAGTAGACTGACCTGCTGAAGAAGTTGACTAACCATGGACTGGAGCACTGGGGCAGCGACACTGAGGTTAGTAGACTGACTCGCCGAAGAAGTTGACTAACCATGGACTGGAACACTGGGGCAGCGACACGGAGGTTAGTAGACTGACTCGCTGAAGGAGTTGACTAACCATGGACTGGAACACTGGGGCAGCGACACTGAGGTTAGTAGACTGACTCGCTGAAGGAGTTGACTAACCATGGACTGGAGCACTGGGGTGGCGACACGGAGGTTAGTAGACTGACTCGCCGAAGAAGTTGACTAACCATGGACTGGAGCACTGGGGTGGCGACACGGAGGTTAGTAGACTGACCTGCTGAAGGAGTACACTAACCATGGACTGGAGCACTGGGGCAGCGACACTGAGGTTAGTAGACTGACTCGCCGAAGAAGTTGACTAACCATGGACTGGAGCACTGGGGTGGCGACACGGAGGTTAGTAGACTGACCTGCTGAAGGAGTACACTAACCATGGACTGGAGCACTGGGGCAGCGACACTGAGGTTAGTAGACTGACCTGCTGAAGGAGTACACTAACTATGGACTGGGGCACTGGGGCAGCGACACTGAGGTTAGTAGACTGACCTGCTGAAGGAGTACACTAACTATGGACTGGAACACTGGGGCAGCGACACTGAGGTTAGTAGACTGACCTGCTGAAGAAGTTGACTAACCATGGACTGGAGCACTGGGGCAGCGACACTGAGGTTAGTAGACTGACTCGCTGAAGGAGTTGACTAACCATGGACTGGAGCACTGGGGTAGCGACACTGAGGTTAGTAGACTGACTCGCTGAAGGAGTTGACTAACCATGGACTGGAGCACTGGGGCAGCGACACTGAGGTTAGTAGACTGACTCGCTGAAGGAGTTGACTAACCATGGACTGGAGCACTGGGGCAGCGACACGGAGGTTAGTAGACTGACCTGCTGAAGGAGTACACATACCATGGACTGGAACACTGGGGCAGCGACACTGAGGTTAGTAGACTGACCTGCTGAAGGAGTACACTAACCATGGACTGGAGCACTGGGGTGGCGACACTGAGGTTCGTAGACCGACCTGCTGAAGAAGTTGACTAACCATGGACTGGAGCACTGGGGCAGCGACACTGAGGTTAGTAGACTGACTCGCTGAAGGAGTTGACTAACCATGGACTGGAGCACTGGGGTCGCGACACTGAGGTTAGTAGACTGACCTGCTGAAGGAGTACACTAACCATGGACTGGGGCACTGGGGTGGCGACACTGAGGTTAGTAGACTGACTCGCTGAAGGAGTTGACTAACCATGGACTGGGGCACTGGGGTGGCGACACTGAGGTTAGTAGACTGACTCGCTGAAGGAGTACACTAACCATGGACTGGAGCACTGGGGCAGCGACACTGAGGTTAGTAGACTGACCTGCTGAAGGAGTACACTAACCATGGACTGGGGCACTGGGGTGGCGACACTGAGGTTAGTAGACTGACTCGCTGAAGGAGTACACTAACCATGGACTGGGGCACTGGGGTGGCGACACTGAGGTTAGTAGACTGACTCGCTGAAGGAGTACACTAACCATGGACTGGAGCACTGGGGCAGCGACACTGAGGTTAGTAGACTGACCTGCTGAAGGAGTTGACTAACCATGGACTGGAGCACTGGGGCAGCGACACTGAGGTTAGTAGACTGACCTGCTGAAGGAGTACACATACCATGGACTGGAGCACTGGGGTGGCGACACGGAGGTTCGTAGACCGACTCATGTACCAGCACCCCGCTTTGAATTGTCTTACTAGTGGCCAAATTTGGGCCGGATGATTCGTCGTCGTATTGACTCCAACGGACAAAACAAGATACTGCGGTGTCATGTTCCCTGAATCACCGCATTGTCAGACACATGACTAGTATTGACTCCAACGGACAAATAAGATACTGCGGTGTCATGTTCCCTGGATCACCGCATTGTCAGACACATGACTAGTATTGACTCCAACGGACAAAACAAGATACTGCGGTGTCATGTTCCCTGAATCACCGCATTGTCAGACACATGACTAGTATTGACTCCAACGGACAAATAAGATACTGCGGTGTCATGTTCCCTGGATCACCGCATTGTCAGACACATGACTAGTATTGACTCCAACAGACAAAACAAGATACTGCGGTGTCATGTTCCCTGGATCACCGCATTGTCAGACACATGACTAGTATTGACTCCAACGGACAAATAAGATACTGCGGTGTCATGTTCCCTGAATCACCGCATTGTCAGACACATGACTAGTATTGACTCCAACGGACAAAACAAGATACTGCGGTGTCATGTTCCCTGAATCACCGCATTGTCAGACACATGACTAGTATTGACTCCAACGGACAAAACAAGATACTGCGGTGTCATGTTCCCTGAATCACCGCATTGTCAGACACAAGACTAATATTGACTCCAACGGACAAAACAAGATACTGCGGTGTCATGTTCCCTGAATCACCGCATTGTCAGACACATGACTAGTATTGACTCCAACGGACAAATAAGATACTGCGGTGTCATGTTCCCTGAATCACCGCATTGTCAGACACATGACTAGTATTGACTCCAACGGACAAAACAAGGTACTGCGGTGTCATGTTCCCTGAATCACCGCATTGTCAGACACAAGACTAGTATTGACTCCAACGGACAAAACAAGATACTGCGGTGTCATGTTCCCTGAATCACCGCATTGTCAGACACATGACTAGTATTGACTCCAACGGACAAAACAAGGTACTGCGGTGTCATGTTCCCTGAATCACCGCATTGTCAGACACATGACTAGTATTGACTCCAACGGACAAAACAAGATACTGCGGTGTCATGTTCCCTGGATCACCGCATTGTCAGACACATGACTAGTATTGACTCCAACGGACAAATAAGATACTGCGGTGTCATGTTCCCTGAATCACCGCATTGTCAGACACATGACTAGTATTGACTCCAACGGACAAAACAAGGTACTGCGGTGTCATGTTCCCTGAATCACCGCATTGTCAGACACATGACTAGTATTGACTCCAACGGACAAAACAAGATACTGCGGTGTCATTTTCCCTGAATCACCGCATTGTCAGACACATGACTAGTATTGACTCCAACGGACAAATAAGATACTGCGGTGTCATGTTCCCTGGATCACCGCATTGTCAGACACATGACTAGTATTGTCTCCAACGGACAAAACAAGATACTGCGGTGTCATGTTCCCTGGATCACCGCATTGTCAGACACATGACTAGTATTGACTCCAACGGACAAAACAAGATACTGCGGTGTCATGTTCCCTGGATCACCGCATTGTCAGACACATGACTAGTATTGACTCCAACGAACAAAACAAGATACTGCGGTGTCATGTTCCCTGGATCACCGCATTGTCAGACACATGACTAGTATTGACTCCAACGGACAAAACAAGGTACTGCGGTGTCATGTTCCCTGGATCACCGCATTGTCAGACACATGACTAGTATTGACTCCAACGGACAAAACAAGATACTGCGGTGTCATGTTCCCTGAATCACCGCATTGTCAGACACAATACTGGTATTGACTCCAACGGACAAAACAAGGTACTGCGGTGTCATGTTCCCTGAATCACCGCATTGTCAGACACATGACTAGTATTGACTCCAACGGACAAATAAGATACTGCGGTGTCATGTTCCCTGAATCACCGCATTGTCAGACACATGACTAGTATTGACTCCAACGGACAAAACAAGATACTGCGGTGTCATGTTCCCTGAATCACCGCATTGTCAGACACATGACTAGTATTGACTCCAACGGACAAATAAGATACTGCGGTGTCATGTTCCCTGAATCACCGCATTGTCAGACACATGACTAGTATTGACTCCAACGGACAAAACAAGATACTGCGGTGTCATGTTCCCTGAATCACCGCATTGTCAGACACATGACTAGTATTGACTCCAACGGACAAAACAAGATACTGCGGTGTCATGTTCCCTGAATCACCGCATTGTCAGACACATGACTAGTATTGACTCCAACGGACAAAACAAGATACTGCGGTGTCATGTTCCCTGAATCACCGCATTGTCAGACACATGACTAGTATTGACTCCAACGGACAAAACAAGATACTGCGGTGTCATGTTCCCTGAATCACCGCATTGTCAGACACAAGACTAGTATTGACTCCAACGGACAAATAAGATACTGCGGTGTCATGTTCCCTGAATCACCGCATTGTCAGACACATGACTAGTATTGACTCCAACGGACAAAACAAGATACTGCGGTGTCATGTTCCCTGAATCACCGCATTGTCAGACACATGACTAGTATTGACTCCAACGGACAAAATAAGATACTGCGGTGTCATGTTCCCTGAATCACCGCATTGTCAGACACATGACTAGTATTGACTCCAACGGACAAAACAAGATACTGCGGTGTCATGTTCCCTGGATCACCGCATTGTCAGACACATGACTAGTATTGACCCCAACGGACAAAACAAGATACTGCGGTGTCATGTTCCCTGAATCACCGCATTGTCAGACACATGACTAGTATTGACTCCAACGGACAAATAAGATACTGCGGTGTCATGTTCCCTGAATCACCGCATTGTCAGACACATGACTAGTATTGACTCCAACGGACAAAACAAGATACTGCGGTGTCATGTTCCCTGAATCACCGCATTGTCAGACACAAGACTAGTATTGACTCCAACGGACAAAACAAGGTACTGCGGTGTCATGTTCCCTGAATCACCGCATTGTCAGACACATGACTAGTATTGACTCCAACGGACAAAACAAGATACTGCGGTGTCATGTTCCCTGAATCACCGCATTGTCAGACACAAGACTAGTATTGACTCCAACGGACAAATAAGATACTGCGGTGTCATGTTCCCTGAATCACCGCATTGTCAGACACATGACTAGTATTGACTCCAACGGACAAAACAAGATACTGCGGTGTCATGTTCCCTGAATCACCGCATTGTCAGACACATGACTAGTATTGACTCCAACGGACAAAACAAGATACTGCGGTGTCATGTTCCCTGAATCACCGCATTGTCAGACACATGACTAGTATTGACTCCAACGGACAAATAAGATACTGCGGTGTCATGTTCCCTGGATCACCGCATTGTCAGACACTTGACTAGTATTGACTCCAACGGACAAAACAAGATACTGCGGTGTCATGTTCCCTGAATCACCGCATTGTCAGACACATGACTAGTATTGACTCCAACGGACAAATAAGATACTGCGGTGTCATGTTCCCTGGATCACCGCATTGTCAGACACATGACTAGTATTGACTCCAACGGACAAAACAAGATACTGCGGTGTCATGTTCCCTGGATCACCGCATTGTCAGACACATGACTAGTATTGACTCCAACGGACAAATAAGATACTGCGGTGTCATGTTCCCTGAATCACCGCATTGTCAGACACATGACTAGTATTGACTCCAACGGACAAAACAAGATACTGCGGTGTCATGTTCCCTGAATCACCGCATTGTCAGACACATGACTAGTATTGACTCCAACGGACAAAACAAGATACTGCGGTGTCATGTTCCCTGAATCACCGCATTGTCAGACTCAAGACTAATATTGACTCCAACGGACAAAACAAGATACTGCGGTGTCATGTTCCCTGAATCACCGCATTGTCAGACACATGCCTAGTATTGACTCCAACGGACAAATAAGATACTGCGGTGTCATGTTCCCTGAATCACCGCATTGTCAGACACATGACTAGTATTGACTCCAACGGACAAAACAAGGTACTGCGGTGTCATGTTCCCTGAATCACCGCATTGTCAGACACAAGACTAGTATTGACTCCAACGGACAAAACAAGATACTGCGGTGTCATGTTCCCTGAATCACCGCATTGTCAGACACATGACTAGTATTGACTCCAACGGACAAAACAAGGTACTGCGGTGTCATGTTCCCTGAATCACCGCATTGTCAGACACATGACTAGTATTGACTCCAACGGACAAAACAAGATACTGCGGTGTCATGTTCCCTGGATCACCGCATTGTCAGACACATGACTAGTATTGACTCCAACGGACAAAACAAGATACTGCGGTGTCATGTTCCCTGGATCACCGCATTGTCAGACACATGACTAGTATTGACTCCAACGGACAAAACAAGATACTGCGGTGTCATGTTCCCTGAATCACCGCATTGTCAGACACATGACTAGTATTGACTCCAACGGACAAATAAGATACTGCGGTGTCATGTTCCCTGAATCACCGCATTGTCAGACACATGACTAGTATTGACTCCAACGGACAAAACAAGATACTGCGGTGTCATGTTCCCTGAATCACCGCATTGTCAGACACATGACTAGTATTGACTCCAACGGACAAAACAAGGTACTGCGGTGTCATGTTCCCTGAATCACCGCATTGTCAGACACATGACTAGTATTGACTCCAACGGACAAAACAAGATACTGCGGTGTCATGTTCCCTGGATCACCGCATTGTCAGACACATGACTAGTATTGACTCCAACGGACAAAACAAGATACTGCTGTGTCATGTTCCCTGAATCACCGCATTGTCAGACACATGACTAGTATTGACTCCAACGGACAAACAAGATACT